>PKML01062198.1:1514363-1602821 GCA_002933935.1 Eutrema yunnanense | reverse complement strand
AATGGACTTGGTTGGTCGTACTCGTTATGAAAGAATGGATGTAGTTTACAAGGAGCTGGTACAAGAATCAGGATTTCAGGAAGTAACCACCGAGCTAGAGTTGTATTTGTCCGAGAATGTGGAGAATCCACATATTTTTCAAGGAACAGAGTATGATGTTCTCTCGTGGTGGAAGGTGAATACCCAAAAGTTTCTGGTTCTATCACAAGTGGCTAGGGATGTTCTAGCAATGCAAGTTTCATCAGTTGCATCTGAGTCTGCTTTTTCTACAAGTGGCCGTATCTTGGACCCATTTCGGAGTTGCTTAACACACTACACTTTAGAAGTGTTGATGTGCACAGAGCAATGGTTGAAGTCTGAGATACGTATCGATGGTAGAGGAACTATTACCGTTGAACAACTTCTTAATGAGATTGAAGACCAGGATGATCTTCAGAGAGGTAAGTTGTCTATTCGGTTTAATGTTTTTGTTAAATCTTAGAACATTCTTCTTAACATTAAATTCTTCTTACACTTTGCAGAGTTTGGAGATATGAATATCCAAGACTTACATTGTTAAATCAACTTACTCTTTGGTAATGAGTCTAATGAGTAATGACTAATGCTTTATGTTGTTGCGATATAATGTTCTTACTCTTTACTGTTTTTGTTGCAGATTCAGGTGAAAAGGCTCACAAAGTCACAAGTTCCATCCCACAACCGATCATGAGAGCATCTCCATTTGTGAACCCCTCTTTGGGGTTCTTAACCTTATTTTAATAGTTTTTTTGTTATTATTGAATAGTGAAGAACCTTAGTATTTTTTACTCCTCCATTGATGAACCACTTAGAGGTTCTTAAAAAAAATAAAAAAAATTGTCCCAAAGTATGACATGTGATTCATAACGGATTCTCTTAGCCAACTATTTTTCTTGCCAAAGCATAAAACCTTGTATGATGCATGACTTCAAATATGACATGTGATTCATAACAGATTAGGCTGTACACCAGGCATTGTCCCAAAGTGACAAAAAATAAATGACTAGAAATCATCATACAATGTTATACTGCCTCTAGCGTGAAGCCTAACAAGATAAAAATTTAGGGTATTGAGAAGAAGATCTCTCTATTACTCCTCTGCAACAACAACAACACCAATCTCTCCTTTCTCAAGCAAATCATAGAAGGCTCTTGTTATCCTCTGCTCTTTCCAGTGATGCATCTTCCATAGCCCACCCGCCGCAAGACCGAGTGTGATGCCGATAACTAACTTTCCATTGATGCATCTTCCTGCAACCACAACTGTACGGTGCATATTAACGCACCCTATATGCTCACTAACCCAATCAAAACATTCTTTACAATTAATTATAAGGGATGCACATAGAATCATTCCTTATAATTATATCCTACATAAGATTCAGCAAAACACAAGCATAAAATGTTGGTAGTACAAACAGAGTAATAATCCTCACTACTCAAATGGCCAAGAGAATCGCCACCGATCAGTGAAGGAGGTCTTTTTGATCAGTGCAGGAGTGATGAGGGCAGAGCTAAATTGATAAAAAGAAGCAAGAGGAGACAAATGTATGTATGTAGGGAGAATTCTAGATTGGCAATCAATAGTAGAAATGAACCCCACGCCTTTTAAAATCGACCCAAAGAGTAACACAACCCTTATAGAACATAATTAGTCTTCTCACTAAGTGTGAGCAATCTAATATACCATCAGATCATAAAGCAACGGAATCAACCCCACAATCCAGAACTTAACTATGGAGCAAGCTTCAGAAAATATCAGATTCAACCTTGTCGTCGTTGAGATTGATCCTAACCATGGCTTCCCCAAGCCCACAGCTCACCTCCACAAGCATCTCCGGGTCATTGTAATGAGTCACAGCCTGGACGATGGCAAAACCTATAAGTACCAACGGTGCCAATTCAATCTGTTCAAACAATAGACCAGGAAAAATAGAGGCAATGGTATGAATACAAACACTCGATCTTTATCTCCATATCCAGAACAATAGAAACCTAAACTCATCAAACAATTTGACAACTAAAACACTGTACGAGAACCTAGAAATGGAAGTGAAATTAGAAATTAGCACCTCAACGTTAGCACAATGCTTGTGAAACTGAGATTATCGCAGAGCAAATCGCAATTATATTGGGAATCAAACCAGCAGAAGAAATCAAGTTCGATTCATACCTCTAAGAAAGATTTGAGCATCTGTCAACTGCACCTGCTTCGTCGTCTTCCCGTTCTTCGCCCCCAATAACCTCTTTATAACATCATCCACACCACACCATCTTCCATCAAAATCAAACAATGAAAACCTCAAACAAGCAACGAACAAAAATCCTCGAATCTGAAACACCGGAGGAAACAAAAATCGAAACACCGGATGAGATAAGAGTTTCCGTTTCCGACCTTCAGTTTCGTAACACGTCTCCGATCAAGGTGGATTCAAAATCATACATAATCAATAGAGAGAGTGAGGAAGAGAGAGAGATAGAAAAGGTTTGTGAAGAGAAAAATAATCGAGAAAAATGGAAAAAAACATTCGTCCAACCATAACCTGCCACGTCGCCTTAGAGACGGTATCGAAAAACTCTTAGCTAAGGAGCGGTTGTTAACTTATCAACCTTTTTTCATTTATTTTTAATCCGAAAATTGCTAAGAACTCTTCTTTTTTGGCTAAGGACCTCCGATGGAGATGGCTTGAAGCATCTTTTTTTGTATGCATTTCTATTACTTTGTAGAAACTGTTTAACCTTATGCTTCATGTTTTCATGTTATACTTTTGCTTTTAATCTTCTGCAACTAGTTTTATGGATTACAAATTTGTTTGTTTATGTTTTTGGTTTGTACATTTCGGATACTAAGTGAGATTTTGTTTTTTTTTGCCATTTCGGTTCTTTTAAAGTGATTTCGGGTACATAATACCCGAACCGTTTAAGAACCAAAAATTTTCGGGTATTTTACGGTTTTTAATTTTAATACCCAAACCGACCCGGAACCGAACCGAAATCAATTCGGTACCTGTTCGGTTCCAAAACCTTCAGAACCGAAATACCCGGAACCGATCCGAATACCCGAATGCCCCGGGTGAGGTATGGGAATGAATACTGAATGATTAAGCTTTTTGCTCAAAAAGCAGAAAGTGTTTTTTTTTTTTTTTTGTATAATCCAGAGTTAGTGTTATATGAATTTAGCAACATGTTCTTATGTCTGCTATCTTCTTTGTAAAAAGGGAAGTAAAGAGATTGCAGAAGAGAAGAGACATGCTGCTGATTTTGAGGATCCGAGATTCTCAACAGCATTCTTATCTGAATCTTTTTTTTTGGGGGCAAAGTTTGAGAATTGGTGTATTTCTAATTTTGAAGTTTCGTTGGGTTTTTATTTGGTACTCACTTTTAGTAGGATTTATCTCAGCTTCTTAAATATGAATATGGCAATTTCTAGAATAACCGTATTTTGCAAGTCCATCTTCTAGCGATTATTTCATTATCTTTTAGAACTTATTCATAGGGATGAATTGTGCGAGTTTTCCAAAGTTTGCTTTCAATGAATATGGTGATGAGTTAACTTTGGGTTTTACTATAATTGAGCCTTGTGAATTCAGTCGAGGTGGCTATAATGCTGGATAGAAAGCACCAGGAACATTTTCTAAATATGCCAATGAGAAATGTGTTGTTTGAGAAATATGATAACAAGTCCGAGCTCGATTCCTTTAGAGGAGATAGGGAAAAAACCAATATTTTAGTGAGCTTAAACTAGCATAGCGTTTTTAGTTTTTGATTCTGCTATTTGTAAGCATATGAAACCAATAACATATGGAGATTGTGATAAATTACGTTGGTATTTGACTACCATCTTTTATGCCTTAGTAGAAAGAGAAACTGAAAAGTTCTTTATATTTTGTTGGTATCAACTGCTTCACTTCTGCATTTTTTGCTCATGTATACGATACATGGAAACCGAGTAATGAAGCTGTTTGTGAAGCTGATTATCACTTGCTGTGACATTAATAATGAATGCTATGCTTTCTAACCATGAAAATATTTCCCTATCTCTCTGATAATTACTAATCTTCTTTTCGAGTTTTTATGCGTTTACTTGTAGCGAAAAATCTAGATGTGTTCAAGATTGATTGTCAGTCACTTGTATATGCGTCATCTACATGATATTTTCTACGATTATGAATTTTTTCCTAAGACTCTTTACATGTAATGCTAATAACCTTCCATCTGGCTACCACGAAGTGCTCAATTTGCCCAGGAGGGTTAAGAAATGTTTTCAAATACTTTAACAAGAGCTATGATGACCATTCAACTCAAACTGATCATTTGACGTTTTGGTAAGGAAATTCAGTTTTAGTTTTAAGGAAAGAGTAAAAAGCCATGGCTTACCATTTCCACTTTCCAGTAACAAAGATTTGGAGACAAATTCAGTGCATTTGCGGGTAGAAAAAGACACGTGAAGAGAAAGATGTACTTCAATAATAGTAAAGATCATATGAGATATCTAATGGCTTCACACGGAGTAGTCAATAAGTTTTAATGTAGTAAATTGATTATCGAGTAGTAACTTACCAATTCTTTAAAGATTTTATACAGAGTTTTAACTTCAGTTACATACCAATCCTTAAAGATTGTTTTAAACGTCTTTGCACTCTCCTACAACTTTACAAAGTTGCTTATGGTCAAGTAGATGCTTATACCACATGGATATTCCATGTTTGTCCCCTTCTTCACATGATTTTAAGACGACATATTTGACATAATTTTTGCCTTCTATGTGATATTTGACAAACATAATTGGTCTGAAAATTTGCAATAAATTTTGGGTGCATGTTACACAAAAAACTGCAACCACAGGTCCATAACTTATTTTTTTTTTTTTGAATTTTCTACCACAAGTGTACACATTATGCCTGCAACTGGTTGCATTTTTAGAGGAAAAAAATCAGAGGAAAAATAACTCAAATTTTACCATTTAGGTTAAAAATGAAAAATAAAAATTTCAACTCATTCCACGTTAATTAGATGAACAAAGAAGAGAAATATAAGGAAAGATTTCCTCCACTAATAAGGAGAATAACAAGTTGAAAAGTATTTTTCTATATTTTTTCCACTAATTTTTATTCATCTTGTTACTTTGGAAGACAATCAGTTGCAGCCTATATTTCAGAAATTGTATATAACAAAAAAAACCCGCGCGTATGCGCGGGTATTAACCTAATACATTTAAAATTCGAAGAATTACACAAATTTAAATCCAAAAATTTCTCGTACCCTCCCAATTCCCAAACTCAAAACAGATTTTCCTATTTTTAGTCTCTTTTAATCTTGCTACCTTTTGTTCTTCTTTGTGTATTTTTAGTCTCTTTTAATCTAGCTACCTATTTGGGATGAATTGCTTAAGCCTCTCCTATTTATACTAGCACGAAACATGTACGATAGAGGATATTTCTAGTATTCAACCACTTGTTTTTTTGACAAAAAAAAAAGAAGAAGAAAGTCAAATGTGTTTACCTCTAATGTTTTCCTTTCTACGCCGTAAGGCTAATTAATACATTTAGCTCTATAGCCATTCATTATAATTTCTCCATAAAATTTCCTTAATCTTTTACCTGAAACCACACACCATTTGTCTTAGAAGAAGATGGAAGTGAAAAGTCAACGAAGGTGAAGCAGTAACTACTTTGATAATATCGAAATGTTTATCGAATGTGACATTGACAATTGGTTATAGACTTCTAAAAAAGTACTTCGTTTGAATTGGCGAATGGCGATAGACTTCTAGTGACCATCTTTTTTTTTTCTTTTTTTTTAAAGCAACTTCTAATAACCATCTTTATGAGTTATATTTATATTTAACCCTTTTTGGGGTCAGGATGGTTTAAATTTAATTTTTGTTTGATCGAAAGAGTTAAATTTATTTTATTTTTATCCAAAGAGTTAAATTTATTTTATTTTTATCCAAAGAGTTAAATTTAATTTTATCAAAAAAAAGAGAGCTTAATTTAATTAAAAACTAAAATTGTAACAAATTTCTAAAAATAATGGCTGAACCAAATGATAAAAAATTATGAATAACTAATTAAAAAAACTAGACAAATTCTTCATGTACTTTTTAAATCAATATGCCATATTTTATTAGAAATCAATACTATAAAAACATTAGTGCCTCTACATAGATTGACACATCAATATTTTTGTGTGTTTTAGGAGATGACACATCAACAAAAATATTAAATTTGAAAAACTAATCAAAACAAAACATTAATATACATCACCTTTTTTGTTTTTGTTTTGGCTATTTTAAATGTTTTTGTATAAAAAAAGAAATGCTATTTATTAACTTTTGTATTTAATTAAAATATAAAAATTGTTGAATGAATGAAATCTTCGCGGCCAGTAAGATCGACGNAACTTTGATCAATTATTCGTTAATAAAATTAGGCCAGCAATTTGATGTGTGTGTTTTGTTCATCTAAAATGGTATTTCAAGTTTAGATGTTTTAAAACCAAAACCAAATTCAATTTTTTTTAATTAATTTATGTAATTATGTTATGTTATGTTAGTTTCATGACTAATTTATGTTAGATTCAAATTCAATTTTCTTTCTATTAATTTATGTATTTCATGCCTAATTTTTGTAATTATGTTATGTTAACTGTAAAACCAAAAGAATACACCACAAAATCGAATCGCGCTAATACTTCATCTATATCACATAGAGAAAATCAAACATAAAATACTTTAGAGCTAATCCAATTATAGTAAACCTTACCCAATATTAAATGTAAAGACTCATAACAACTTCAAACCAGTGTTTTTTAAAACCGAACCGGTAAAACTCTTGATTTATGGGTCAATATGATCCGACCGGGTTCGATCGGGTTTGATAATATTTTTAAAATAATAGTATATGTTATTATGCTCTCTTAACATATATAACATCTAAATATTAAATAAAACACTTCAATAATTACATTGTTGAAAAACTCAAAAGTGTAACAAGGAATAAACAAATAAAATAAAGTAAAACGTTCATTATTTCTTGTCGAGATTTTCATCATCTTGAACAAACATAAAAAATATATATACATTTTTTTTGGGTTTAACTTTTTCTGTTCAAGGAGAACTTATGTAAAAATCGTTTTAATATGTAAATGACTAAAAATCATTATCTTTATAAACCCAATTATATTGTTTATAAAAAGGAAAATAATTTTAAAATAGAACATCGGCGTGTTTTAATTTTTAAAGCGTAAAAAACAAAGGAATATTGCATGTTTTAAGTTTTTAACAATTGAAACCGGTTTTATACGGTTTGTTGGTTCGCCGGTTTCCGGTTTTTAGGCAGTTCAATCCAGTTTTCAACCAGTTTAACTTTCTATGAGTTTTACTATCAATCCAACCCGGGTATATTCTCGGTTCACGGTTTAACCTGGTCCGATCACTTATCCGGTCCGCTTTTAAAAATACTACTTCAAACGAAACCCTCTTACATTTTATTGTTTCTCAACTATTCGTGTAGTGTTTCATTTTATATGTTCCAATGCAGCTAGCCTTCTTAACATCTATCTTTGTTAGTCTAAGCTACTTATTTATAATATCCAAAATGATATCAAACCAATAAAAATGAATTAGAAAAAATCATGCGGCGTAGCCTAAACCTAAAACATGCAATATATGGAGGCGGCTTTGTACCATTCATATTTTTTTAGGATCTTTATAGCTTGGTCGAGAACTAAAGTTCCATTATGGTGAAGTTAGCAAAGATCCATTCAAATTAAATGTTAACCATATTCTATAAAAAATTTGCTGGTCTGAGTTCTCAAAATCTTTTTCATCTTTAAATTTGGTTTTGCATTAGCATATTATGAACATAAAGGCAGAGCTAGAAGAAAAATATATACACTTGCCTCATAAGATTAATTGATTGTGGTGAAACAACGGACGCAATACTAAAAATCTAGCTGAGCTTAGCTCCAATTTTGTTTTGTAAGCGTCACTTATATAAGCTGCTTTCTTTTTTTGAGAATTACAATTGATTCCAACATAACTTAATTATGTTTGAACATAGCAAGAAACATGTCTATACCTAATGTTGATGTGGCCATTACTACCAATTATTGTTTAATAGAGTGCTGGAGAATTCTCATCTTGATGAATATGGACTACATGAGGATGGGAGATATATCAGAGAAAGCAAAAAGATCTATGATTATTGTTTCTCACATACTTATGGATGAGAATATATGTCTTTGGTTCAATATGATTATATTTTTTTTCTTAATTTTTGTTCTATTTTTGTAAGTCTTTCTATCATTTTTAATTTCATTGATTATATAATATAAATCATTTTACAAATAAAGTTTTAAAACCACAAGATAAATTGAAACTATAATGATTCTTTAGCATGCTTAGTGATGTGATATTCTCGATCTATGGTTATCTTGGTTAGCAACGCGTGCTCGAGTTACCGGATACGAGAGGACATAAACCAATTTTAGATATATATTTATTTTTACATTGTGTGTACATCTCATGTAAAAGAGAATCAAAGATTTCATGATTTAATTAAAATTAATAAAAACAATTTTTCCGCGGTGTAGCGCGGGTATTTACCTAGTATTAATCAAAGTCTTTTGTTCTTGGTGACAACAAAGTCTCTTTCATCTTCTTTATTTTTTTGCAAATGAGCTATCTCAATTTCTAGCTTTTCTATCTATCTAAAATAAGCTCTTTTGAACAAAATCTATTCTTGTTTTGAAACCACTTACACATTCAACCATATAAACTTATCCCGATCCAGCTTAGATTTGGATTTAGAAACTTATAGCATTTACATCGATGACAAACATATATATATAGTGAACCAAAGAGCTCACCTGAAAAAATGATCTCAAGAGTTAAGTTGAAATTTCACCCTATTAGTCTAAAAGAAAAAGAGTGAAGAAAAAAAAATCACGCGAAAAAAAAATGATCTATTTTTTTATTCTTAAAAAGGGTATTTACACATCCATGGACCATAGCTATAATATGAAAGGTCAATTTTCGAATAAAAAAAAAATTGGAATTTAGAAAAGCAAAAGACAATTGAAATTTTGTTTGGTGAAAAGAAAAAGAAAACAAAAAACAGAAGAATTATGTTGAGTCCCAAAAGGAGTGAAAAAAAAAAGACCTAAAAAAGTAAAAGTGATATGAATCTGTAATGTAGAAAAATAATCTCAACTTGCAAGCTTCTTCCTTATCTCTAAAGACAATGAATTTTCTAAGAAGGCTGCAAATTATATCCGTTCTTGTGGTGTTGGTGTTTTCAGAGGAGAGCATCAAGCTTGAACCTCAGGAGCTTCTCCTTCACTGCTTTTCTGTTTCTTGTCTCCGTTTGTGTTGCGGTCTCCTCTTCTCTCGGTTCTGCCACCCTTCCTACGGCTTCTGAGTCCTGTTTCCACCTCCACTTCTCCCATCAGAAGGTTTGCTTCGATCATAGTCAACTGCAAAAACAAAAAACCAGAGTAAGTTTCAGTCTTGCAAGCGGGAAACTGCAAACTTTCAGATATAATACGGGGTTAAAATTAAGAAAAGCTTGCCTTGATTTTCCCTTACACGAAGCATACGTCCTGCAAGCTTGAAGGGATTGTTCTTGGCAGCCTGGAATTGACAGAAGTTCGAATTAGACGTTTGTAGGTTTTTGTTTAAAGGGAAACAAGAAACGGGAAATTGCTTATTTAATTCATGAACTATTTACGTCTGCTAAATTTATTCCTCAACTATGGCTTGCTCAAAATAATTCTCCAAATTGTAGTTGACTGCGCAAAATCGGGATTAACAAAGTCAAACGCTAATTACTAAATAGATACAAGTCCACTAAATCAGCTATAACTTCTTCAATACAACCCCGAATGAGTTGAAACCACTTATATTGGGAAGCTAACCCAATTTTCTATAACTTTCATGAAGAGCACCATATCTAAATTCAAAGGAAAGACTTCCATCCGAGTCGATCTTATAGACACATATTTTTGATACAAGATTCACTCCGATGGAAGTCTTCCCTTTGGATTTAGATATGGCTCTCTTCATGAAAGTTATAGGCAATTGAGTTAGCTTTCCAATGGAAGTAGTTTCAACTCATTCAGGGCTGTATTGAAGAAGTTACAACCACTAAATGGATACATATCTACTAAATCGGCTCTAACTCCTTCAATACAACTTTGTATGAGTTGAAACTACTCCCATTGGAAAGCTCACTCCATTTTCTATAATTTTGATGAATAGCTCCAAAGGTAAATCCAAAGGGAAGGCTTATATACGAGTCAATCTTGCATCAAGAATATGTGTCTATAAGATCGACTCGGATGGAAGTCTTACCTTTGAATTTAGATATGGCGATCTTCATAAAAGTTATAAGCAATTGAGTTAGATTTCTAATTGAAGTGGTTTCAACTCATTTGAGGTTGTATTGAAGACGTTACAGCCGATTTAGTGAACTTGTATTCATTTAGTAATTAGCGTTTGACTTTGTTAATCACAATTTTGCGCAGTCAACTACAACCTGGGGAATTATTTTGAGCAAGCTATAGTTGAGGAATAAATTGAGAGTGCGAAAATAGTTCAGGAATTAAATGAGCAATTTCTCAACAAGAAACCGATATTTATAAATTACCTGAAGCACGCTCTGCACAGAGGTAGCAGATTTAAAGTCAACAAACCCGAAGCAAATTCCAATTCCTTGAGCCTAGACACATGAGAAGAGTTTAGAATTGTTGCTTATGCTTCATGAAAGGAAACTACGAGAGGCGATGAGCAGAAATAGCGAAAAGACACGATCGATCAAAGATCATACCTCGGAGCTTCTAACTTGAATCCCATTTTCTTTGATAGGACCAAAATCCTTGAACAATTTATGGAGTTGAGGCGGCTTTGCATCCATTGGAAGATTTCCCACGAATATCGAAGTGCCTGAAACCAAACAATACCCATATGATTTCCAAAATAGACAAGAAGAGAAAAGAGTTATTTAAATCCAACGACAATGGATGACCATCTCTGTCTTCTAACCTGGTTCTCGAGGTGTTACAACTGCACATAGTTGTCCCATGTATTTAGGTTTAGGATTTAGGGTTTAGGGTTTAGAAATATATATAACAGTGCAAAGCTTATTGTGATTTGTGAATATTCAAATTATAAATTAACTTATGTGGGCCAGGTTTATAATTTTGCTATAGGCCTTTAAATATATGGGCCGACCTTGATTATAACCCATAGTTTGGTTCTAGTTATTGCACCTATCACTATTGTCTTTAAAGAACAGTCAAATCTATTATATAATGAGAAAGTTTTCTCTACTCTTAATGTGTGCATATCACCATAAATAAAAAATAAATTAAAAGTTTATTTTAAATGTACATTTAACTCATATGTAACTATATTTATAAAAATATATTGAATTTAAACCAAAATATTTAATACTAATCATATTACAAATTGACGACAAAAAAAAATCATATTAGAAATTTAGAATGTGATATGAATTAAAAAATATAAATAAAATTTAATTGATATACTAAAAATTATTCTGATTAACTAAATATTTGAATTAACATTAAAGAGAAAAAAAATTAAGATTATTTTATTTTTTTAGTTTTTAAAAGCAATAACTTACAGAAAAATATAAAAAAACATAAGAATAAATATTTTTTTTTATCTATATTGTATATTATTTTAGGGTTAAAAAGAAATACTATGGATTTATGATAAATATAAGTTTTAACAATTTATTTTCACAAAGTCGAACGTATGTAAAATGAGCACAAAGATAAGAGATAATAAAAAGGCTATATAAGCCACAATAGAAAAATAAAATGAAAAGTGGTCAAAAGATTGTAAATAACCATCATTAAGTGAAAATGAATTTCAGGAGATTGAAAATCAGAACAAGATCAATGACAACTAAGTGTCGTTGAATTTAGTTATATATACAATAGATAGAAGTCGCAGCCACACTTAAACCATATAAGAAACCATAGGAGAAATAAATTTAATTTTTGGGTTTGATTTTGATACATAGTTCTTGAAATGCGTAGTATTAATTTTTGTGGTTAGTGTTTTCATTGGATTTGGATGCTTACAATACACTCCATTGCATAAATACATATATGTATATAATATATACATTATGTGTGTGTGTGTTGAAAGCGTAGTATTAAATTGTGGGAGAGTGAGTCTATGTATTAGTATTCGACTAGGTAGTAACCCGCGTCTTCTGTGGAGTGAGATATCTATGAAATTTTGTAAAATCCGAGTTTAAAATAATAATATGAAATAGAAAAATTAAAAATTATGAATCTAATATATATGTATTTTATAAACTATTTTAAGCCACAATGATATAATAAACCTTGTAGTTTTAATCAGAAACATAGATGTTCATCGTGTTATAATTAATTTAAACACTGTACATAATAAATTAAATTTTGTTTTCCTATGATAAATATTGGGTTGGAATGAATTAAATTATATAAGAAATCCGACAAGGTAGAACTCGAAAAAAACTTACTCTCTCCGTTTCATAAGAAGTGTCATTTTGACACTTTTCATACAAATTAATAAAACATATTAAAAATTCAATTATACCCTTAAAATGCATGATGACTCTTGAAATTCTTCATTAGAACTAAGGTTAAATTATGTATTTTGTACCAAAACTTGCATTGAAAATCAAAAATGACACTTATCGTAAAACAAGAAAAAAATCCTTAAACGACATTTATTGTGAAACAGATGGAGTATAACATAATGGATGATATTAGGTATTTCCAAGACATAAGCTCATCAAATCAAAAGTCTTTTTCACACCGATATTTTAATGAAGACGGATTTGTAAATGCAGGAGAGACAACAATAAAGTGCAGAAAATAAAGACACACAAAGTTTGTTAACGAGGTTCGTTTTCTACTCCCCGGGACCACGTCCAGTATTCGAATTCACTAAAATTAGAAAGCAATTACAACACAATTGCAAACGCGTAGATCAAGCACAACCCTCTTGCAATACCGCTCTATTCAATAACATGAACTCTTCAGAATAATCTAACCATGAGCTAAACTCCCCCAAGCCTAGATTTCGATTCACAATGATCAACACACGATCACACAACAAAAACCATTTTTCTTTTTCTTTCTTTTCTTCATCTTTCTCTTCTCTCAAGCTCTCTGCCCTCCCATAAGGCCACGGCCACTATATATATTAGACTAAACTTGCACATCAAGTTTTCCAAATATCCATATACCATATTTATTTTATTTAAAGATATTTCCAAATCATTTTGAAAATATTCTATTTTTCTATATCTTCTTCTAAGAATATGGAAACAACCCAAAGCTGCAATAACCTCGTCAAATCCTTATCCAGCTCAGCAACCAACTCTTGCCTCAAATCATATCACCTAGATTCGTTCATATCTCTGCAACAACACATATCCACGTCATGTATCAGTTCTTGTACTATTTCGTGACTGGTACAACAACACTTCAAACACACATTGGCGATACTAAGATGGTATTGTTCCGAGTCTTAAATAGAATATTATCCAAAAGGTATTTGCAACTTTCTTCCGATCACAATCAAATCGCAACTTTCTTTCTCCCTTATTTCTTTGATGTATCTAAATTATATTTTTGTTGTTGTTGGCTGGTGTATCTTAAATAAGCATGAACTATATATGTCCTTTTTCTTAACCAAAAACAAAAAAATCTATGTCTTCTTTGTAGAATCATAGTATGTTCTTTTAATCATCTTTAACCCAAAAAAAAATATGTTCAAAAAAACAAAATTGTTACTTTTAACCATTAAGTTTTGGACTTCATCGCCAATGAATTACAAATCTGTGTTAGTTGCCGGGAAAGAAAAAAATAATAATTACAAATCTTTGTTAGATTGTTTTTCCTTGTTTGATAAAACAATAGTAATGAAAAACCTTGTTTTTGTCTTTTTATTTTTTGAAATCTAAAAGAAAAACAACCCTGCTAGTGCTGTAGTTCGTTCAAATTCTAAAGAAAGATGAATCATGCATTTCTAGTTCGATACCGTTTTAGAGAGATGAGTTACACCTCATAAATCCCAAGTCCAAATTACAACTATGGTGAAAAAAAATATTTGCAGTGCATGAACATGTAATATATATAAAATATGCTATAGAAAATACTGCATATAAAATTGAAAAAAGTAGCAAAAATATAAGAAAACCAGTATATGATTGTTAGATATTGTGTAATAAGAGAGTAAAATTAAAATATACGATAGATAATAAGCAGAAAATAAATAGGGAAACTTTCATAAAAAATGACCTTTACATATTTTAAAAATATATACGCTTTGTAAATTTCTAAAAGAAATACACGAAAAACATATTTTGTTCAGTTTTCATATTCAAATATATTACTGTAGAAGAACAAAAGGAAAAAAAAAAGTGGAATCAATGAGAGCGGAAGAAAGAAACCTATTTCGAGGCGTGGGCTTGAGTCGCCATTTGATCTGAGAGAGACAAGAGCTCGGAAACTCAAGTATTTTCTCACAGCTTGGAACCTCCATCTCGCCAAAAAGACTGAAACTTTCTCTTCTTCTCTAGCGAGAATCACTTCCTACTTCGTTTTCACTTCTCACGGCTTGGACACTTTTCATTACGATCACCAATGAGTAGGAAAGAAGGAGGACGAGGAGGAGGCGGACGACAAGGAAAGCCGGCGAAATTTCATGTGCCGGAGTTGGCGAGCCGACGGAGAGCGATTGAATTTTGACGGAGATTATATCGTCGAAGGAAAGCCTGTTTTTGTTTTTTGGTCGGGGATTTTTTTGTTCTCGTGTCTTGTATTTTATGTGCATTAGTTTTTTTTCTTCATTTTTTGATCAAAGTAATTTTGATAAGTTTTTTAAAAGTTTATAAAATATATTTGTTTACATTATTTAAGAGTAATTTATTATTTCAATTGATATAAATCCTAGAGGAACAATGTTTAGTGAAAAAATATTATTAAGACAATATGTGAGTTTTTATGTCATGTATTTCCAATTATCTCATTTTATTATCTACATCTACTTGTTTGATTTTTAAATCTATTTTGTTTGATTTTATTTTCAAATCCACTTTATTATATTTTAAAATAAAAAGAATTTATATGGATTTTCAAATCTTACAAAGATTTCCAAATCGATTAAAGTCTTTGAGTAAATCTTTCTCATAGCTTTTTAAGGCATTATAATTTTGATTCAAAGAGTGTGGAAGAATATAGTTCTTTTAATAAGAGACTATTTCTCTCACCCATTTTCATAAATTTTCTTCTATTTAATTTTTTTTTTAAATAAAAAAAAAGTCGCATGACTCTAAAAATGTCAAAATAATGTATTGAGGCATCAAAAAGTCTAACTACTAAATTTTGAATCTTTATCTCATAACACTGGTGGTTTTCATGTTTTCATGTTGATACTTCGACTTTTTTAGTCTTGTGCGACTTTCTTTTTTATTAGTCTTGGCTTTTAGTAAAATTGTAAATAAAAATTCCTAAGAAGAAATCGAGGGACATTTAATATATTCTTTACTGCTAGAAAATGAAGAATGCAAGTCCAATTGTATGAGATTGCAGACTCCAAACTCTTGAGCTCACACACGAGCCTCAAGCCAATATCGACAATCGTAAAAAGAAAACAATTCTAAGGGATCCTTTTATATACAAGGCCATGTACATATATTGATGAGTTATTGGATGACGTAGTTTTCGTATTGATGAGTGACGAGTACACTGAATTTTGGCTCTAGCTCGACAGCAACAAGGATGCACCAAGAAAGATGTCATCTATCAAAAATTGCCCTGACCAAGTAATTTCCAAAACAATGATTTGAGAGACGGTAAAAACTGCATGTGAGTTTGGTGATTAACTGTGGAGAGAGAAGCTATTGTAAAAGAAAAGACCCTTTGCTTTGTCAAAGCAACCTCACAAAGATTCCCTGGAATCAGAGGAATAACAACACTCTGAAAAGCATCCAATCCGACTGATTCAACAAATAGAGCAACATTCTTGATCTCAATATCATCTTATGACAAGAACAGGAAGTTTCAAGCAATCTCAACCATCAAGCGTTGGACAAATTAGAAGAATCAACAACAAAATAACAACTAAAACTAGGCATAAAATATATACCTTAAGATATGTAAGATCGTAAAACATCAAGAGTTGATCAAACGGATGACTAAGATAGTCTGAATCTGTGAACATATCTATAAAGATTCCCTCTAAGATCCTTAGAATGTAAGGTTTCATAGTTTAGATGGTTTAGTAAAGTGTGACGATTGATCAAAATTTCATGTGAAAAATTTGTGCACAATCAAGTTTTTCTTACTTCTAATCTTTTCAATTCCACAAGGTTGAGACAGTAATGGTTGTAATTAGGGGTGGGCAAAAAACCGTAACCGAAAAAACTGAACCAAACCAAACCGAAATAAATCATATGGTTTGGTTATGGTGTAACCTAAAAACCCATTTGGTTATCATTTTTGTTAAGAGTTTGGTTTCGGTTTGGTTTGGTTTGGTTTAAAACCGTAAAACCGAATAGTTTTTTCGGTTTTTACATTTTAGATTAATTTTATATAGCTTTATATTTTTTTTTTTTTAGTTTAGATTTATCATTTATCCATTCTTGTTTTTTGGTTGAGTTGCCAATATCTTCATAACTCATCTTCTAGTTCTAGGTATCTAATTTATTCTCTTTTTGTGTTTGTTTTCTAATTATTGTTCAAGCTCGTGTTTGATTACGTATGCACGTTTTGAAAGTATTTCATTTCCTCATCTGAAATTTGTTCATAATTCATGATGTATGTATATTTTAGGTTTTACAGTTTCTAATCTCACCTATAATTCAAGGTTTAGACATAAAAAATTGACCAGTTAGTGAACATATGACGACCTTGTAATTTTGAATTGTTTAGACTTTAGATAGAATTTTACTTTACAGTATTACACAGGATATAAAACCTTGAACTATTTTTTCTATTGTTCTATCTATTCTATTATCTAATATTCTTAGTTTATCTTTATTGATCTTTTAAAATATAGATGGCAGACCCTAATTCCGGAGAAAAGAGGAAAACGAACACTAATCTTCCTCCAAAAGCAAAAAAGCAAGCTGTTCAACGCTCAGATGTATGGCAGCACTTTACATTCATTTTATGTTTGCTTATTGTATTAGCCTTATCAAAAGTTATGAACCAAACTAAAAACCGTAACCGAACCAAACCGAACCGAGCCAAAATTGCATATAAATTTTAAATGGTTTCATTTTTTATAAAACCGATAAACCGAAAACCGTTAAAAACCGAACCGTACCAAACCGAAATATATATGGTTTTTATATGGTTTGAATTTTTATAAAACCGAAAAAACAGAACCGAAACCAAACCACAAACCGAAGTGCCCACCCCTAGTTGTAATTGAAGTTGAATTGCCTTCACACAGAGGAATCATCCTTATCTCCTCCGATATCTCTCCATTCGATCAATATAGTCTAATTCGTCGAATTTCGTCTTGTTTACATCGTTATGCTCATGATACGAGATTTTTGCCCATCAAATTCTTTAATGTGGATTTTAGGATCCACATTGCTTCTATGTGCATCTTGTCTTTGTCATGGTTATTTTGAGGATTTTGACTTGGCGTTTGGGTTTTTAGCGGCTAGCTTTGGGCTGTTCTACAAGTCTACAAAAGATGAATTGGAGGTGGTGTATCTAATACTGATCACTCTGCTGTTATGTTCGTTGAAGAACTTTCTATTTGGAGGGAAAGGTGCAGTGTGTATGGTTAGAGGAAAAGGATTAGTGCGTTCATCAAGTCATAGGCATGAGCCTGATGATACAGATGATAGGAAGTTTAGGCGGATCTGAAGCGAAGGCTTTACGTGGTCCAGAAAAGAGGACCAAACCTGAAGCGTAAGAACTGCTTCAGATGCTTTTACTACTACTCTCTGTAGATCATAATGCAAAATTTGGAACATAGAAGTTAGAAGTGGAGTCTTCAGATACAGTAAATTTGGGAACATAAAGTTAGGCGGTGCTTGTTTTCTGTAGCTTGGATTCTTTTTTTTTTGGTCGTCAATTTGGAGTTTTGAGTTTCAAGGAATATGAATGGAGTGGTAAACACCAATGTGGGCTAATTTTGCAGCCGTCGAATAAATGTGGCTCAAAAATGAAATAAACATAAAATACTAGGTGTTAAAGAGGAAAGTAAAAACAATGAAGGCCTATTTAAGAAGCACATGGGCCACGCGAAGAACAAGTGCCAGACTCTCTCTCTCGGTGGTTTTCGAATTACATATGTTTCTGATACGAGTATTTCGATTTCGATTTTATTGAGAGAGATATGGACTATATTGTAATTAGTTATTTACCTTGTATAGTTTAGGTAAATTAACATAAGTACATTAGGTCATATTGATGTATATAAGGCTATCAGTTTCCTTCGTGAATAAACAAGAAAACCCTTTAACACTTTAAGGTTTCTTAACATGGTATCAGAGCTATAACCTAAAATATTTAGGTTATCGATTCTCGAATCTCTCTATACTCTCTAAAATTCCTTAATATTTTTTTCTTTGACCTTGTGTTTTCCGACTATTCTATCGGTACACTTTTCTAACGATGTCTGCTAAAATCTCCTCTGCTGCGGGAAGAACAACACAAAGCGTTGAGTCAACTCGACGTCGGATAGATCCCTACGATTTGTCCTCTGGAGATAATCCAGGATCCGTGATTTCGCAACCCCAATTGCGTGGTCCGAACTATGATGAATGGGCAACTAGCATACGACTTGCTTTGAAGGCACGAAAGAAATTTGGTTTCGTCGACGGTACTATACCACAACCTGCCGACGACTCCGACGATCTCGAAGATTGGTGGGCAAATAACGCCATGGTGGTCTCTTGGATTAAGGTCACTGTTGATCCAAATCTGAGCTCATCTCTCTCTCACCATGAGATTGCTGCTGACCTTTGGGAACACATACGACTAAGGTTCTCAGTTAAGAACGGTCAAAGAGTGCAGCGACTAAAAACTGAACTTGCTAACTGGAGACAAAGGGGACTTGCTGTTGAAGCTCATTTCGGGAAATTGAACAAACTTTGGACAAGCCTTAAGGATTTTCAACGAGCCAAAACGGCGGCTGAAATTGAAAAAGAACGTCAAGAGGATAAACTTCATCAATTTCTCATGGGATTAGACGAAAACGTGTTTGGTGCGGTAAAATCGTCTCTGCTATCTCGTGACCCCTTGCCAAGCCTCGATGAGGCATATCAAGTGGTAACTCAGGATGAAGAATCAAAATTGGCTGGAAAAATGTTTGAAGATCGCAATGATGGTGTAAGCTTTGCGGTACAGGCCTATTCCAAATCTCGTCCGCCTCCAAATTTGAGAGATCCAAATGCTGTGTGCATTACCTGCGGACGACATGGTCATCTCGCCGAAAATTGTTTTAGGAAAATTGGCTATCCTCCGTGGTGGGGTGAACGTCCTCGACCTCGCCTTCCAAACTCAACTCTTGTTCCTGCTGCTCCAAGTTCGACTCCTGCTATTTCTGCTCCGGCTCCCGTTGCTCCTACCAACACAAATCAAGGACATCGCCATAACTCTGCTCGTGCACATGTAGCTACGTCTGAACCAGTTTATGCTGCAAATTCGGTCATCACGTCAGCAGATCGTGTTGGATTCAGTGGTCTTGACGATCATCAGTGGAAAACTCTGGTTCAAATGCTCAATGAACGAAAACCTGCACCTGGGGATCGTCTCTCGGGTAAGTTTTTCTTCGAATCTTGGATTATCGATACCGGTGCCTCCAATCATATGACTGGAAGCATTGATTTTCTCTCGGATATTTGTGACATGGCACCCATTTTTATCAAATTACCGGATGGACGTCATACAGTTGCCACTAAACGAGGAACAGTTTATTTAGGCTCCCAGATTAGCTTGATCAATGTGTTTTTCGTTGACGGTTTGCATTGCCATCTTATTTCGGTATCTCAGTTGACTACGGACAGCCTCTGCATCTTCCAAATTACTGATAGACTATGTGTTGTTCAGGACCGCACTACACGGACGCTGATTGGAGCGGGTGAACAACAGCGAGGTCTTTATTTCTTTCGAGGTGTGGAGGTTGCAGCTGCTACACAAAGCTTGGAGAACCAATCTAGCGATGTGTGGCATCGTCGCTTAGGCCATCCATCTCTTAAAACTATGAAGATGTTAGAGATTTCGAATTTTAGTAGCACTTGTGGTATTGATTTTAAGACGTGTGATGTTTGTATCCGCGCTAAGCAGACTCGCGATGTTTTTCCTTTGAGCTCAAATAAAACTTCAGCGGTTTTTGATCTAGTTCATTGTGATTTGTGGGGTCCTTATCGGACAACTGCAATATGTGGCGCTCGTTATTTTTTAACAATACTTGATGATTTCTCGAGAGCTCTATGGATCTATTTGCTACCCACCAAAACAGAAACTGCATCTACTTTGAAAACGTTCATAGCTCTGGTTGAGCGGCAGTTTGAACGCCAGGTTAAGTCAATCCGCAGTGACAACGGATCGGAGTTTCTCTGTCTCACAGATTTCTTTCGTCAAAAAGGCATAATTCATGAGACGTCATGCGTTGGAACGCCTCAACAAAACGGACGCGTTGAACGTAAGCATCGTCATATACTCAACGTGGCGCGTGCTCTTCGTTTTCAGTCCAATCTTCCTATCGAATTCTGGGGACAGTGTGCACTAACAGCTGGTTATTTGATTAATCGCACACCGTCTTCGCTCTTAAATGGAAAGACTCCATTTCAAGTCATGTACGATCGACCTCCTCCTATGTCTCACTTGCGAGTTTTTGGTTGCCTTTGTTATGTTCACAATCAGAAACATGGCGGAGACAAGTTCGAAGCTCGCAGCAATAGATCGGTTTTCATTGGGTACCCATTTGGAAAGAAAGGTTGGAAAGTTTATAATCTCGATACCGGAGTCGTATCTACATCACGAGATGTCATCTTCTGTGAAACTGAATTTCCTTTCACTGGCGAGTCTCAGCTTTCATCGACCTCTATTGCTCAGCCTCCACTTTCGCCTCTTCCTAAATTAGATGATGCTTTTGATCTTCACAAAACTCAATTTCCTACAAACGTGACTCCGACTGGTGAATCTCCAATTATACATCCTGAATCTGATTCATCTCCTTCTGATGCGCCAAATGATATCGATATTCAGGTATCGACACCATCTACTTCTCCACTGGACTCTGCATCTTCAGATCTTTCGCCCGACACAGAGCATGTCACACAACATGAACCAGAACCAGTTTCATCACCTGAAACAGAGCCTCCTTCTCGTGAACCAGGTCCGTCTCGAAGAAATGTCACGGCGATTGGTTCTCTTGATTCTGTTTCCTTACCTGCCTCTCACTCTGATGATGATATCGTTCCTGTTGTTGAGCAACTGGGTAGAGGTCTTCGCCAATGATTTCAGCCGGTTACACTTCGTGATTTTCATCTCAATATGATCTCGTCACAACCTGATTTTGTGGCATCATCATCTACCATATATCCATTGACTTCATATGTCTCGTATGATAATTTCTCTGAAAATCATCGTGCATATTTGGCTGCCATATCCTCAGGAATTGAACCTCAATCATACTATGAAGCTGTCGCAGATGAGTATTGGCGTGGGGCTGTACGAGATGAAATCGGAGCATTAGATGAAAGCGGCACTTGGACAGTCGTCGATCTACCTAAAGGGAAGAAAGCCCTTGGATGCAAATGGGTCTTTCGCCTCAAGTATAACGCTGATGGGACTCTCGAACGTTACAAAGCCCGTCTCGTAGTCCTCGGGAACAATCAGACCGAAGGACTCGACTATACGGAGACCTTTGCACCAGTGTGTAAAATGGTTACTGTCCGCTCTTTCTTGGATGTAGTTGCTTCAAGAAATTGGGAGGTCCATCAAATGGACGTGCATAATGCTTTCCTTCACGGAGATCTCGAAGAGGAAGTATACATGAAGTTTCCTCCGGGTTTCCAAACTGATGATAAATCTAAAGTATGTCGTCTTCACAAGTCCTTATATGGCCTACGACAAGCTCCTAGGTGCTGGTTTGCCAAGCTCGCTACAGCGCTTACATGATACGGATTTGAACAAAGTCTATATGATTATTCTCTCTTTACGTTTGATGATCAAGACGTTCGAATTCATGTTCTAGTTTACGTCGACGATTTGATAGTCACGGGTAGTTCTTTGGACGTCATCACTGAATTCAAACACTATATGAGTTCGCAATTTCGGATGAAGGATCTCGGTGTCTTGAAATATTTTTTGGGAATCGAGGTGGCTCGAAGTCCATCAGGGATATATCTATGTCAAAGGAAATACGCTCTTGACATCATATCTGAATCTGGTCTTCTTGGAGCCAAGCCAGTCTCTCATCCTATAGAACAAAATCATCACTTGTCAACAGTTACGGGTGAGTCTCTCTCTGACCCTTCGCGATATCGTCGTCTGGTTGGCAGACTCATCTATCTCGGCGTCACTCGTCCGGAATTATCTTATGCTATTCATTGCTTATCTCAATTCATGCACGATCCCAAGACAGAACATTGGGATGCAGCATTGCGTACTGTTCGATACTTGAAAGGTAATCCGGGACAAGGAATTTTACTCCGTTCTGATTCTGATCTTCGACTTACTGCTTGGTGCAATTCTGACTGGGCGGGATGCCCATTGACGCGTCGCTCACTCACAGGTTGGTTTATTCAGCTTGGTGGTTCTCCGGTATCATGGAAGACACAAAAACAGAGAGTGGTCTCACGTTCTTCGGCAGAAGCCGAATATCGCGCTATGGCAGATACCGTAAGTGAGATTCTATGGCTGCGTTGTTTACTTGAAACTCTTGGTGTCGACTGCTCAGCTTCTATTCCTATTCATTGTGACAGTCAATCCGCTATACATTTGAGCAAGAACCCGGTTTTTCATGAGCGAACAAAACACGTTGAAAACGATTGTCATTTCATACGAGATGAAATCGTACGTGGAATTATTACCCCTGTTCACGTCTCCACCGCTACACAACTAGCTGATATTCTCACTAAAGCTCTTGGACGCAAAGAGTTTGACATGTTTCTTCGCAAGTTGGGTGTTTGTGATCTACACACTCCAACTTGAGGAGGGGTATTGAGAGAGATATGGACTATATTGTAATTAGTTATTTACCTTGTATAGTTTAGGTAAATTAACATAAGTACATTAGGTCATATTGATGTATATAAGGCTATCAGCCTCCTTCGTGAATAAACAAGAAAACCCTTTAACACTTTAAGGTTTCTTAACAGATTTCTTCGTTGGTTAATGCGTAGGCGACTATGATATGCATCGATAACTCCAAGTGGATGCGAAACGATGATTACTCTCCGTCTAGGTTACATGCTCAAAAGGAAGCTGTTAATCTTCTATGAGTGTTTCCAACGTGCTCTTTAGCATAACTGCCATAGAAATCTCTAAGGAAGAAAGAACCTTGATGATTGGGAAGAGCCTCATCGTTTTCAACCATTCTCTTGAAATCTTCAAGTCGGGATTGAGCAAGATCCCTCTGTTTTCTCAGCTTTGCCATCTGTTTTTCCATCTGCATAACATTAAACCTTAAATAAGCATTAACCGACCCCACAGTTACAAAACCAGACAATGTCATACCAAACCTGAAAGGAAATCTATAAAAGCAATTTTTGCGCGCGTGTTCAGAAAAGCACAAACCTTTTGTATATGAAGATCCTTCTTCCTCATCGTCATTGCACAATCACAGTTTGAGGCAGAAGCTCACGCTGTAGCTGCTTCAGCAGAGCCTTGTCTGTCATAACTGTTAAGTTACATAGGCTTCCAATTCAAAATCAATTGGCAATGAGTGGATTGGCCCATGTCCCTTATATATTATTTAGGATCCCTTCCAACTTCCGATGTGAGATAATATTCCCTAATACGTCCCCTCGAGATGATGGCTCTTTGCCTATCAATCTCGGTATGTTCGGGCATGGATCGATGGACCAACTTTGGGTCGGGTCGATAATGGATCGGGTTGGACAATATGGATCGGGCTATGATACCATGTTAAGTTACATGGGCTTCCAACTCAAAACCAATTGGCAATGAGTGGATTGGCCCATGTCCCTTATATATTATTTAGGATCCCTTCCAACTTCCGATGTGGGATAATATTCCCTAATAAAGACATATCAATCATATCTCTATAATCTCTCCCTCAATTACTCATCTGCAATATCTCCCTCAATTACTCCTCTATAATTACTGTATATATGCTTTCCCTATTTTCTCTCATCCCTTGTGTATATAAGAAGAGCGGTATCATATTAATAAAATCATCCAATTACATATCCCTATATGGTATCAGAGCAACGCTCCTAGACCTAAATCCCCAATTTCTTTTTCTCTTCTGTTCTTCTTCTCTGTCTTCCTTCCGTCTCAACTCTTCTACAACTCCCACTTCTGTCGAACACACATCTGTATTCGATGCTCAAAATCCACATACTACTCTCTTGTCTGTTAACAAGTCGAGTGTTACAAAACTCACAAATCTAAATCATTAGATGTGGCAAAAACAGGTTCGTGCTCTCCTCGAAGGGCATGAACTTCATGAATTTTTGGAGAAATCAGACACGGATCCTCAACCAACAGTCATCGTCGATGGCCAATCTGTCCCAAATTCTGCCTTTGCTCCATGGCGGAGGCAAGATCGGCTTCTCTATAGCGCAATAATTGGGGCAATTTCTTTGCCGGTCCAATCTGTTGTCACAAGTGCCACCACCACCGCTGAATTATGGAGCATCCTCGCCTCCACGTTCGGCAACCCAACTCGCGGACATCTCCGCCAACTCCAATTTCAGATCAAATCGTGTGTGAAAGGCATGATATACTCATATATTGCATGTTTTAGCATGCATTTCATTTAGAGTTTTGTGTAATTCACATGCATGATCATGGTCTTGTCTTGCATTTAGGTCTCATTTAGAGTAATAGGTGTTTGCATTAGGTTTTAGTGAGTTTTGCATACATTTGGAGTGTTTCTAGGTGTCTTGGAGACACTTGGTGGCGTTTGGAGATTTGGTGCCTAAAGACTAGAGAGGAACCATGCGGAACGTCTCAAAGAACCGATCAGACGAAGGCGATCCGATTTGATCCAGCTCTTGGAGTCTTCATGAGAATTGTAGCCCGATGAGTTCTCTAAACACAGGAATTGGATTCATGTCATTCGGACAAGGGACCTCGAAGTTGTGCTTGTTTTGCTTTAGCGTGTCTGCCTGGCCGATGTAGAACGAATCTAAAGAATGCATCGGTGCGTGGCATCGGTCCGATGCCGACCGATGGGAAGCTCACAATCGACGACAAGAATGGAATCGGTGCGCCATACACCGATGCCACCGACCGATGGAAGTTCTGCGAAATCTTAGAGTGCATTGGTGCGTGGCATCGGGCTGTGGCCGACCGATGCAGCCAAAATGACTCAAAGATCAGGCCAAATAAAGACCTTCCCGTGCCCAGTTTAATCTGAAGTCTTCATGAAATTTGTAGCCAAGTGAGTTAGCTGACTACAGGAGGTGGTTTCGGGTCATTCGGATACATGGTTCGTTAGATATGGCCACTTTACTGAGAGTATGTCCGTCTAAACGAAGCCACCCGACATGCCTAAAAGACCTGGCTAGACGAATGGTTTTCAATCGGATTTAGCCTCGGTGGCCTTCACAACAGTTGTAGCCATGTGTATTAGCTGTCCACAGGAGGTGGTTTGAGGCCATTCGGACATGTATCCCAGGAGATATCACGGTTTTAGCGAAAGTTCTACACAAGACCGGATTTGACCCATTTCGACCGGGTCGGTACCCGGTTTGTCCCGGGTCGACCCGGTCCGCCCCCTTTCTCTATAAAACCCCTAAAAACTTAATTTTCATGTTAAGTTTTCTTTTCTCTAGAGTTGGGTTTTCTCCCAAACTCTTCTTATGATGATTTTGGATGGATCTTCATCATTCATGCCACTCTAGTGAAAGATTCTTCAACCTATCTTTATATGTTTATTTCATCTTTGTTCTTTATCTTTATGTCTCTTTTTCTCTTGTGTTCTTCATGTTCTTATGAGTTGACTTTTTTTGTTGGATTTTGGATTTTGCTTGATTTGGATGGTTTGATGGTTGATTGTTGATGCTTAGGACTAGATAAACATTTGTTCTCATGTTAGGAGGGATCTTAATGCTAAAATCGAATTGACAACTCATTTCTAGAACTTAAGACATTTTTCGCCCGGAAGATGTTCGATGAAATGTCTAGAAAACTTCTAAGCATGCAATTCAATTCTTAGCCAATGGAAATTGATGATTAAGGTGAATTGTTGACTTGTATGGACTAATGCTTAATGATTATGGATCATTTAGTTGCGAACGGAAGTTCTTGATAACTAGAAGATTTGTAAATGGATTAGTATCATGGAAGTGAACTAATCTACTTGTGTGATCCATGTCATAAGAATGAATGTGCATTGAATGTTTAGGCATCTTTAGTCAATGGTTGATTGATGATTAGATGATGATGATTTAGGTTGCATCTTGTTAGATCCTTCACTTAGGTTAATCTTAAAGCTAGATTTGGATTGGGAGATCAAATCTAGAACTAAGGCATTTCACGCCCGGAAGGTGTTCGATGAAATGCTTGAACCAAGCCTTTTGTGAGCTTTGCATATCCTAGCCAACGGAAGTTGATGTTTAGGGTGTTTAGTGAACAATTGGAATTGTTTCTTTAATGCTTTTTGATTACTTAATCACAAATGGAAGTTTGCTCTTGATTAAGTAATTAACAAATTGATTAATGCCATGGGAATGGATTAGTCATATTTATGAATCCCATGTTCTAGGATATTGTTTAATGCTTCCAAATGATTCATTGTTTGATTGTTACCCACCTCATTGATACCTCATTGATAGCTTAGTTCATGATCCAACATTGTAGTCTTGTGTTTTGTTTTCCTTCTTGCATTTGTTTTCTTTTCCCATAAACATAAAAACCAAAAACATTTGCTCTAACTTAGGAAGATTCATGTATTCCTAATGCTTCAATCTTAACCTCCTTGGTTCGATATCTTAAATACCACAATGACATGAGTGGGATTTGAGTAATTGACTAGTAAAAATCCTACTATCAAGGCACAAAATCAATCATTGACTATCTACGGATCATTAAAGCTAAGGCCGACGAATTAGCCTCTCTCGGTAAGCCCATGGACCAAGAAGATCTCACTGAGGATATTCTTGCTGGTCTCAGTGAGGAGTACAAATCCGAAATCGATGTTGTCAATGTTAGGGATGTACCAATCTCCTACACCGAACTCCATGAACGTCTTCTGAATCGTGAAGCCATGATTCTTTGCACCGAATCAGCCTCTGTCGCGCCTATTGTTGCTAATGCTACTGAGTCTCGCAATCGCCAAGCCTAGAAATCACATCAGAATCAAAACCATCGCAACGTTCCAAACCAGAAATACCGTGGCAACCAGAATCAGAATCGCAATGGTCCGAGACAATATTTGGGTCGGTGTCAAGCTTGCAGAATACAAGGCCATAGTGCTAAGTATTGTCCTGACTTTCGTATTGTCCGAGGTCAAAATTCCCAACCGTGGCAGCCTCTTCAGCCGTGGCAGCAGTCTCCTCAACCGTGGCAACCACCGCATCAACACCAGTCGTGGCAGCCAATAGCAAATCCAGCAATGTTGTCTGATTCATCCACCTGGTTCTTTGATACTGGTGCCTCGCACCACATGACGTCTGATCTCGGCAATCTCGCGCTTCACAATCCCTATCAAGGTGGTGATGATGTGATGCTTGGAGATGGCTCGGGATTGCAAATTTCACACACTGGTTCTTTATCAATACCCTCTTATACTCGACCTTTTTTCTTAAACAATGTTCTTGGTGTGCCATCACTTGCAAAGAATCTTATATCTGTTTTTCAATTATGCACAACTAATGGTGTTTCGGTTATCTTTACCCCTACCTACTTTCAGGTGAGAGATTTACAAACGGGAACTCTTCGTCTGGAAGGCAAAACTAAGGATGGCACATACGAATGGCCAATATCTAGCTCTTCCACTCATCCATCTCTTGCATTTGCTTCTTCGACTAAGACAACTATGTCTGATTGGCACTATAGATTGGGCCACCCATCTTTTTCTATTTTAAAAACAATTATTTCAAAGTTTGATTTGCCTCTTTCATCAAAAGTTTTATTGGATAAGCCTTGTAATGCTTGTTCAATCAATAAAATGCATAAGTTACCTTTTACTACTTCTTCTATTCAATCCAAACATCCTCTTGATATCGTTTTTTCAGATGTGTGGACTTCTCCCATGATTTCAATTGATGGTTTTAAATATTATGTACTTTTTGTTGATCATTTTACTAGATACATGTGGATGTATCCCTTAAAACAAAAATCCCAAGTTTTTGATGTTTTTACAAAATTTCAAGCATTGGTTGAAAAACAATTTCAAAACAAATTACGAACTTTATATACAGACAATGGTGGTGAGTATATCGCACTTCGACAATTTCTTTCGAGTCATGGTATATCTCACTTCACTACTCCACCTCACACACCGGAACACAATGGGCTTGTTGAGCGCCGTCACCGACATATAGTCGAAACGGGTCTAGCTCTCCTATCCCATGCTTC
The DNA here is from genome assembly GCA_002933935.1 of Eutrema yunnanense. Taxonomy (NCBI): domain Eukaryota; kingdom Viridiplantae; phylum Streptophyta; class Magnoliopsida; order Brassicales; family Brassicaceae; genus Eutrema; species Eutrema yunnanense. Next base: position 1,574,027 of record PKML01062198.1, on the reverse strand, counting down.
AATGCCTCGGTCATATTGGACCTACGCATTTACAACGGCTGTGTATTTAATAAATCAAATGCCTACACCTACTCTTGCTCTTAAGTCTCCATTTCAAAATATTTTTGGCCGTGATCCCAATTTTCAAAAATTACGTGTTTTCAGTTGTCTTTGTTTTCCTTGGTTAAGACCTTATGCATCACACAAACTTGATTCTCGTTCATCACCATGTGTATTTCTAGGCTATTCTAGTACGCAAAGTGCATATTTTGTCTTGATCGAGAAACTACTCGTATTTACACTTCTTGTCACGTTGTCTTTCATGAATCCGTTTTCCCGTTTCAAGTTTCAGGTTCTATCACTGCCACTTCCGCACCAATTGAAGACTCAGATCCAATGCCTCACTCAACTTCTACTGTTGCTATCATACATCTCTCTCGAACGACAATCTCGTTGCCAACCCCACCAACGACAAATGCACAACCCAACTCTTCACCAAATGTTATTACGGCAGATCCTATATCATCATCGGACACACCACAAGCTGCTGGCTCCAGTCAACCAATCCCTGCTTCCGATCCTAATCCTCTACCAAATTCAGACGTACAAGTCACTCAGCCAACACAATCTCCGCCGCCACCACATGTACCACGGCGAGCAAGCAACCGAGAATGCAAACCAGTCCAAAAACTAAATCTTCGTGCTGCTGTTATTCCACAGTCGGAAAAACCACCCACCACCGTCGCACAAGCCCTCAAAGATCCTCGATGGCGCAAAGCGATGCAAGACGAAATTGACTCTCTCACTCGCAATCATACTTATGATTTAGTCTCACCTGACATGGCTTCTAATCTTGTAGGTTGTCAATGGGTTTTTACAATCAAACGTCTTCCTAATGGTGCACTTGACAGGTTCAAGGCTCGGCTCGTCGCCAAAGGCTTCCACCAACGACCCGGAATCGACTTTCACGACACATTCAGTCCGGTCGTTAAACCAGCAACAATCCGGCTGGTACTTAGTGTCTCAGTCTCACGTGGTTGGCCTATAAGACAGTTGGATGTCAACAACGCTTTCCTTCAAGGGAAGCTTGAAGACGAAGTGTACATGACTCAACCACCTGGTTTCCATGATCATGCGAATCCAACAGCCATTTTCAAGCTACACAAAGGGATCTATGGACTCAAGCAAGCTCCTCGCGCTTGGTACAATGAGCTGCGGCAATTTCTGCTTCAATCTGGCTTCAACAACTCCCTCGCCGATGCTTCTTTGTTCATCTACAACCAGCATGGTGTTCTCCTTTACATGTTGGTGTATGTTGATGATATAATCATCACAGGAAACAACATGGCTTACCTCCAGCGCTTCATACTCTCTCTCTCTCTCAACTCGATTCTCTCTTAAAGACTTAGGCGACCTCTCTTACTTTCTTGGAATTGAGGTACACCGCAATGCTTCTGGACTTTTCCTAACTCAAACTCGCTATATTGCAGATCTTCTTCACAGGACAAAGATGACTGATGCCAAAGCCATGCCCACACCGATGTGTCCCAACACTGTTCTCACACTCCACACCGGCGATCATTTACCCGATGCAACTGAATTCCGTGCCGTCATTGGGAGTCTACATTATTTGTCCCTCACACGCCCCGGCATCTCTTATTATGTTAACAAGCTCTCGCATTTCATGCACCGCCCCACAACAGATCACTGGATGGCTGCAAAACGCATACTTCGTTACCTTGCTGGCTCGCCTGCTACAGGAATTCTACTTAAAACCAACAACCCACTATCTCTCCATGCTTTTACTGACGCAGATTGGGCGGGAAACAGAGATGATTACACATCCACAAGTGCCTACATTGTCTACTTTGGTAAACATACTATCGCTTGGGCATCCAAAAAGCAAAACGGTGTTGCACGCTCATCAACGGAAGCTGAATATCGGTCCATTGCCTCAACTGCCTCAGAGATTTGTTGGATTGTGTCTCTCCTAGATGAACTCGGCATCAAACTCACCACCACACCAGCAATATATTGTGACAACAAAGGTGCCACTTACCTTAGTGTCAACCCGGTCTTCCAATCGAGAATGAAGCACATTGCTTTAGACTATCATTTCGTGCGTCAACATGTTCAAACGGGCAATATACGTGTGACTCACGTCTCCTCCACGGACCAGTTGGCCGATGCTTTAACAAAACCTCTCTCTCGGGCTCGGCTTCAAAATCTGCTTGTCAAGATCGGTCTCACCTCCGGTGCTCCGTCTTGAGGAGGCGTATTAAGACATATCAATCATATCTCTATAATCTCTCCCTCAATTACTCCTCTGCAATCTCTCCCTCAATTACTCCTCTATAATTACTGTATATATGCTTTCCCTATTTTCTCTCATCCCTTGTGTATATAAGAAGAGCTGTATCATATTAATAAAATCATCCAATTACATATCCCTATAATAACAACATTGATCCGCGCCTTTTGTGGTAACTTCTTTTGCACAACATGCAAACAAGAGAGTGTTCCTTGTTAGCTCAACATGACTCCTCGCAAGGCTCAAGGGTGCAGATGATGGCGGTTCTTGCGTTACCTCCCAAGCATGGCTGTAGAATTCGTGTGAGCTTGGAGTGGAGTCCCTTGTTTTCCCTTACTAGATCAAGTGTAGTAACCCGTGATTCGATTATCAAATTTAAATCTACTAGACAGCAATGTATGTTTTACACACCTTAGTTTACGGATCACGTTTCCAAGAGTCAGCAAACTTCGATTGATATGGCAGTCTTCCTTGAGTCTGGCACCAGCTGACATCGCCACACTCACTTCCTGCCAGATCGATGAAATTCTGCACGTGAAGGGCGATGGACATGAATACGGTTATTAGGAAAACAAAAGACCTCATGATCCAACATAAAGAATGATTGTTTAGGTTTGCAGATGAGACCATACCACACTCGCCATGAGGGTTGTGGAGTTTTCTTTGTCTAAGAAAGAATCTTTTTATCTTAAATCCAGTGATAGATACGAGTTTAACTAGTCTGATAATTTGATGAGATCTGGAACTTCTCTCGTTCAATGCAATCTTACTTTGTGCTGCAAAAATTGTAAGCTTACTTTTCAGACAACATTTACTAGAAAACAACATTATTATCATAGTAATGAAAAGTGATTTGACTTTTGATATTAACCTTCACAAACAGATAAAAGCTCCTTCAGATGGTTCCAGTCCCGCAGAGTGGTTTTTTCAACCACGGTCCCTTTCTAATTAAGAAAAGAGAGAACAAGGAGACTTAGACAGATTTACAAACTAAAAGCGCTCAACAAAGAAAATGACATTCATTTACATCAGGATCGTCTCGTAGCCTAAGCGGTGTACCATCCGAGCTAAGCAGATCTCGTATGGCCTCATTGTAGATCTCTATCGCTGAAAATTTCACGGAAAACACCCTTTCATCATGTTGCAGCATCCAGATCTAATTAGTAGTGCATAATTAAAAAGAATTAATAATATATACCAGCATTAACTAACTTGGGGTGGAAGACAAAAATCTGAAGTAATGAGGCATGTCCCTGAAAATATATATATAGTCAAATATGTCAAACTCAGTAATACCACTCACGGTGTATGTCTTTCCACAGCAAATTTCAGAAGAGATTGATTCTTAGATGAAAGGTGGGATAATTTGAAGTTCAAGTAAGAGACGGTAGATCTAATAATATAGAAGAGAGGTTGAAGCATTAGTGCTATATCTTCTTACCAAACGAATATGCACAAGGAAAGTTTGAGCCTTGGCTCAACGTGTTTCTGTACAAAATGGTGGTATCATTGATACATTCCCAATCTGCAATTTCATTAGCGGTAATCTCTTTCTCGTTTAGGGGCCTCAACCTCACCAGAACCAGTATCTTCTCTTCTCGGTCTACATGCACCTGTTGTGTCTTCCCCATCTTCAACCCTCAATCGAGCATATTTTATGCGGCTTGCAGGTTTGTTTTGGAAAAATAATTATTCTTAAAATGTTGACTAGGAAACAACCTACAGATCCAACTGTACCACAAAGGCTTCACTTAGTGGATTGGGTGAGGCAGAATAGAGGAAGTCTCGAAGTTCTTATATCGAATCTGGCTATAATCAAGGAGATAGAGTGAAGAGTACGCGAAAGTTGACTTGCTTCTCAAGAAATCTCCTCCGCCACCAACAACAACGCATGAGAAGGCGTAAGAATGAGATGATGGCGATGGCTTCGTCATCTAAATAGATGAGACGAGAAGAGAGAATAGTGAAGAGTAACAACAAGAGTTTCTCTGCTTATTATCAGCTTTACTCTTCTTCTTCCGCGATTGAGTGGTCTAGGGCTCTAAGGTTACGTAAGAGAAGCTTTTATGTGCTGTTTGAGAAATGGTTTTTGTTTTTCATTTTTTGTTAGCTATCATTTTAATTATTTAGATATGTGATGTAAAAAAGAAGAATAGAATGAGTCAGTAAATATCTTATGGAATTGTGATTGGCAAAAGGTAACATGAAATTGTACCTTTCGGTGCGGTTTGAAATCAATGATTTCTATAGTTTTCTCTCCAAAGTGTGGCGTTCGGTTTTGGTAAAAGGACTGAAATTAAATTGAATCTAGTTCTATTTATTGCTCCCCGAACTGTATAATACTGATACTAGCAAAAGGTAGAAGATAGTCTTCACGCATGAACTATATGTTGGAACTAATTTTTTATCAAAGCTTGAGGGCTTGATAAAATTGTGTTAGTGTGAAAAGAAATGAGTTAAGCTCATTCGAATGAAATGTTTTCATTCGCTGAGAAATGTTTTCTCGTATATAACAAGAGAGAAGAAAAGACCACACGTGCGTCGATCGCATCTTGGGCCTGATGGGCTCGTGGACTTTTAGAGGTATCGACGGGCCGACTTAAAAAATCGCAGCCCCTAGAATATTCTGAGGAATATTCCATATATGTCTGGGAAAAACCCTAACCTCTCTCTTATATATACTGCCGATTTTCACCTTAAAAATCATCCTCTGATACACTAAAAACACATCCTAAAAGTTCTAGCAAAAGTTCCTTCAAATCCCTATTGCTTAGAGTAAGTTTTCTATTCGAGAGTATCGTAGTTATAATGTTCGACAGATCTGATATCAAGTGTAGATGATACAGATTCATTTGATTATCCTGGGACTCATGGATCTATTATAATCCGTCGCACTACGGAAGATTCTTTGAGTTAAGGAAAGAGATTCATCTCGCCTTCTTAGATTTATTTATGCTTTAATCGTTTTATGAATTGTCTGTTCCTTACCGTTTATTTATACAATCGTGATTAAATATTATCATGTCTATTGTGCGAATTTCTGGTCCTACACTATACAGATTGATATTGATGATTGATATTGATGAATGACAGCATTTTATCCTGAAATTTATATAAGTCATGTGGTCCTTGGATCAATAAGCCATATGAAAACAAAACTTTGTGTCTTTAGTAACACGTCATTTCCTCGCTGTATAAAATTGGACCATTCAAGAGGTACGTGCAACGTTTATCTTGCATACCAATTATGTTGATCTCTACTTTCTTGTTATATTAATGTATGTATTCTTTTGTAGTGTATGGCCATTTTTTTTCACAATGAAAGCATTTCTTTTATTGTATTTTCTTTTACCTTTTGACCTTTCATAAAATTTTACTCCTACTAGAATTGCTTACACCACATTCGTTGATAAAACAAAAAAAAAACTCTAGCTCTTGGACTCTTGGTGAATGGTGATGAATCTACCCACAGGACTTTGTCAAAAAAGTAGATATATTATATATACTAGAGATAAATTCAATATTTTGCTCCATCTAATGTGATTTTACCTCTAATGTTTTCCTTTCTTCGCCGTATGGCTAAATAAGTTTAGTTCTATTGCCTTTCACTATATATTAGAAAATACGATTTTATCATGTATATGAATATTTCTTTATTAATAAGGATTAGGAGATACCAAGATTTCCTTATTAATTAAGAGATACAAAGATTTACAATTTATCTATATATCTCTCATATATATAATAAGTTAATAACGCTACATTAAATCTAAAATATACACGGATCTATAAATAAGAAAATATTCATATACATAAAAAATCGTACCTCTTAATACTATAATTTCACTATGAGAAAGAAAAAAAAAACTGAAGATTGTTTCCCTCAAAAAAACCATCATAAATTTACTTTTGTTTGTCTTGGAAGAAGATGGAAAGTGAAAAAATTGAAAAGTCAACGAAGGTTAGCAAATAACTGTTTTACAAACTAATGTTTATCCAATGTGTTATAGACAATTGTCTATAGACTACTGAGAATATTGTCTCATTTCAAGTGGCTCAGTCTCTGCTATTCAAACAGAGCATTTTGGAATTTGGATTAGACCTTTTAAATTAGAGTCATAATGGCAACTCAAACAAATAAAAGTGATTTGTTTCAACGTATCAAAAATCATTGTTATTCTCTCGCTAGTTTTAAGTTTTAACAAGTTGTAGACTTCAAAAGGAAAGAGCGAATCCAACGAACAATATTTGCATCGAGGATACTAAAAATTGAAAAACTTTTTTTTTGTTTAATTGAAAAACTTAAAATACAAGACAACAAAAATTCCAAAGAAAGCAACTAAAAGAAGACTCAAACTGTTATGAATTAATTATATGGATGCCCATTATAAGGTTCATATTCTAGGAGGTTTAGAATATTCTCGGTTTCTTTATTCTCTTTATTCAGCTTGCTCTCCAAATCTATGTAAACCTATATATACCTCTCTTTATTCATAGAATAATAACAACAATTTCCTCTTTATCTTTTATTCACAACACGTTATTAGCACGAAACTCTAGCCGCCTAAGCTAAGAAAAATTTTGCCTTCGTTTTCAAAACCCTAGCCAACTTTCTCCGTTTCCGATCAAGGCAAAACGAGATCTCCGCCAAAATCTCTAACTGTCGTGTCTCTGATCTCTCTCCCGTTGTCGATACCGATCGAGCTTAGTATTATTTATATTTCTTGCTTTATCGTTTGGTTCGATTAATTATAGAACCAAAACCATTATTTCATTATTTATTGTGTATTGTTTGATCGAGAAAAACATCCGTTAGTGCCATGATATAATCGTGGTCATCCTGTGGTATATTGCACTGGTTTATTATTTATTATTTTATTAATTTAGAATTACAGAGACATGTTATTCTTAAACAATATAACGAAACATCAAACATGCGTTATTGAGATATAGTCACAGACTTTATATTTCTATTGTTTGACTATAGAGATATGTGCTTTATTGTTTGGTCAATATTGTTATGCTATATTGTTTGGTCTGAGAATCATTTATTAGAATTTGGCATAGAATCGTTGGTTTGGTATGATACTTAGTTGAGAAAATTTTAAAAGTGAGTACTATGTTCTAATTGAATAATTTTGGATTCAGTTCTTGTAGTATCATGTTGCATGCATAAATAAATCGATGCTTCATTCTAGTTCGATACATTGTGATTTAACTTGATTTAATGAATCACTAGTTTGGTTAAAGTGGATCTCTGTTTTAAAGTAATGAATTCATATGCTGTTTGGTTTTTACTTCCAATGTTGATTGGTTTGATTATTCGATTTTTAATAGAAAATTCTGTTGTTGTTGAGCAAAACTCTTGTCGACGCCGTCTTCGTCACGGTCTATATTCTCCATCAAAATCTCCAACTTTCGTTATTCCAGGTAAATTAATATCATGTTTATTAGTTTATGTCATCGAGTATTTGACATAATAGATCGATTCTCGAAAATTGTTTTACCGTCGATCTTGTTTTTTTGTTTGTAAGACCGAGTACTTGACCGAAAAAAAAAATCCACAAGTTCTTTAGAACAATCTAAAAGAAAGATATAATCACAAAAATATGATATTGCTAAAGCTCATTATGATATGTTTGGTTGAATATAAAATTACATGATTTGAAGTCTGTAAATAGGCATTACTCAGCTATGTTTAGAATTATTTACAAATTGATATTATGTGAAGATAATATCATTGATACAAAGATATTAGATAAGATATACTCTACCTTTCACGTAAATAATGTTGTCCTGCAGACACAATATCATGAAAAGAGATTTAAGAAGTATTTTGATCTAATTGAAGCTGAGCAAAATAATGAGCTAGAGATGAAAAAAAAAATCAGGATACACTTCTACTAGTTATGCTCCATTCCTTGAAGCGAATGTGACATCCTATACTGAAAAAGAAAAAGACCACACTAATAACACTGGCCGAGGATGTGGATATAGAAGTGATCGTAGATATGAACGTGGATATGTATATGGATAAGGTCAAGGTTGAGGTCAAAGAGTTTCTTTCAAGAACTCAGATTCTCACTAGAAGTGAGAAAGTAAAGATGGTATCATACAAGAGATATTTCTCTCATGTGATAATAAAACAAGCTAGTGTGAGTAAAAGATGAGGTAGTATAAAGATTATTGAATGCTCCAGAAGAGAGATAAATTTGCCTATGAGAACGCAATCATTGATGCGTTATACTTTCCCAAGTCTCAAAAGTTATCTAAGATAAATACATGACCCAAGTTGGGTATGTTGTTGGTTATAGAGTGGGATTCAATTCGAGATGGATGGACCTGAAGTGTCATCATCTCGAGGGGGAGAATTGAAGAATCCCACAATCCATCGTAATGAAATATCTAGAAGATTTCACACTCAAAATAGATTTGATGAATCATTTATAAAGAAAATCCAGAAGATTTCAAGATTACTCATGTTGAGTGAAGAAAATGTTGAATATCTTCACATCATGAGTATTACCTAGGGCAATAAAAATATTTTGGAGAAATTACCTACATTCTCTACTAGATTGTACTACACAATAAGTTAGTGTAATGGATAAAATAGTAAACACAAAGTTTACTGAAAATCTCAATGTTTTGGCTTGACCGGTTTGGCCATTCCGGTTCAATAATAATGCAAAAAAAAGAATCAGAAGATTCTTATGTGTTATCCATAAAGGAAGTTGATAATACGGTTTTCACTATCCAATATACTTGTAATATATTAGTTTTCTGGTACGTATACAAGGAGATATTTTGGACTGATCATCCACTATGCATCTTTGAGAAAGTATTTGGTTAATTGATTAGAGTGAAACCGCATTGATTCGCATTATGCCAACGAATAATTTTGAGTTCTCCCAAGATTGGTTTTTGGTCAGGAACCAGATATTTCCCAACTAAAAAATTTTGGATGTAATGTTGCTCCACCACATTGATCTAAGTTGGGACCTCAAAGGAGGTTAGGAATTGTTGGATATGAATCTCCCTTGATGAGTAAATGTATTGAGCCATCAATAAGGGATAAGATTCGATTTATAGAATGTAATTTCAGTGAGTCAGTCTTTCCAACAATTAAGGGAGGAGAAGAAAATAAACAGCTGGAAAAGAAAATCAGTGAAAGAAATTATTTTGATCCTCATAAAGAATGTGCACTAGAAGTTCAAAAGATAATTCATTTGCAGAGTTAGCAAATTTAATGCCAGAAGCATTTCCTGACCCTGATTTAGTGACGAAGTCACATATACTAGCTGCGCTCCAATTAATATTGATGTCCCGGGGGACAATATCAACTGCTATTGAGTCTAGAGATCGCATGAAGTGTGATAGACCTATTGGTTCTAAAGATTAAAATCCTCGAAAAGAAATGGAGCAGATTATTAAATGGCAAGATCGAGGAATCAAAGAATTATGGAGGATCTCCATAAGAGATATTAGACATGACTAATAAGAAAATCCAGGTACCTGGTAATGATAAGAGATTTCAACTAGTTGTGTCATGTCTGGAATAAAATGGAACGAAAAGCAAATCGACGTCGATAATATTTTGCATGCAGTGAAGCAGTTGATGAGATTAGAGGATCATAAACCGCGGTAGTATAAGGTTTATTGAAAAATGTACATAAAGTGATGATTGGCCAATCATGAAAAAAGCCGTAGAGGCAGAGAAGTATTTGGACCAATAGTTCATACACTTGAAAGTGTAAAACTAGTAAGACATAAGTGGATCTTTATGAGAAAGATGAATGAAAGTGATATATGAAGATATATAATTTCTTGTGGTGGATGCAACTATTTTTCAGATCCCTTATCAGTCTGACAATAAGAGAAAGACTTGATTTAATCCTAAAAGAATTTAAATTGCTAGAAGCAACAAATTTTAGTTTCTTGAGAGCACTAGCTATTCGATTGATTAAAGCGAATATGTTTCATGTGCTATACTCTAAAAGTGAATATTATGAGGTTAACCAATATACTCATGTGTATTTATCAAAAGACTATGGATCAACATGATCCTTGATTTGGACATAATCAAAACTCTTGAAGAGTTATCGGAAGTTGAAATTTGGAAGAAACAACTTTGGAAAGACAACATTATATTCAGGTTTTCCAAATTGTAAATCTAAGGAAAAGGTTGTTTTCTCAAAGATCCTTGTAGGATTTTACATAGAAAATACTCATATATAGTTGGTCTTAAAGTACCACACTTAAAATGATATTTGAGCAAGTTGTTGATCACTTTCGTGATTGAAAGATGTGCTTTCATATGACAAGAAAGAAAGCCAACATAATAGCTTTTACAAGAAGAGCATGAATAACTCGTATGTACAAATATGTACAATATGAATATCTTGAAGATTGTAAGTAAAATGAAATTTGGCATGAAGTCCAAATAGACGAAGAAAATATCTTATATGTGAAAAGGATGTTATGGACCAGAAGTCCAATAACCTGAGAAATTATGATAATCATACGAGTGTATTAACTAAAGTTATGCCTATATCAATTCCCTAAAGATGATATATATGATTGGAATGCATCTCTTGAAAAAGATGCTTATGGGGGGAGAAATATGATGATGTGCGTGGTTGTACTCTTTTTCCTTATCATGGTTTTTATCCCACTGGGTTTTTTCATGACAAAGTTTTAACGAGGCATCAAAGAACACGCAAATGATAGACACCTAAGAGGAATATAAATATGAAGGTCTATCACATTCCAAAGATTATTGAGATCATCAAAAGCCAAGAGAATGATCAAGATGGATCATCTGCGACACCCATTAATTGCAGAAGAATGGCGATGTACATCTACTACAAATTCGTTCAAGTGAAGATTTGACGGACTTATTTACCAAGACGTCTCCAACTGCTACTTTCAAGAAGCTAGTTCATCATATTCGATCGCGTCATCTCAAACATTTCAAGTGATGTACTCATCATGAGGGGGAGTAATAGCGCGCTGCACTCTTTTTTCCTTAATTATGGGTTTTCCCATTGGGTTTTCCTAGTAAGGTTTTTAATGAGGCAGTATCTTATGCGCATTTGGATCATTTTTGTATAATGGTTATCCAAGGGGGAGTGTTATGAATTAATTATATGGATGCCCATTATAAGGCTCATATTCTAGGAGGTTTAGAATATTCTCGGTATCCTTATTCTCTTTATTCAGCTTGCTCTCAAAGTCTATGTAAACTTATATATACCTCTCTTTATTCATAGAATAATAACAACAATTTCCTCTTTATCTTTTATTCACAACACAAACCCATTAAAATGATTTTTTTTTTTGTTGAGGACATTTGAATTAATATTCGCTTTAATGGTGTTTGTGGTTGTTTTAATCTTCATTGTAAAATTTAATTGTGTATACAATAGTGAGCAATATTCATTTGACGTAAATTAAGAAAATTGTATCAAAGTATATATAGTTTCTTGTGAATCGATCACAGTCACGAGCTACGAAGCCCCTACACATAACAATTACATTTTCCCATAAAAGAGGACTGTCATTACCAATGATCTTTGACGACAATACATTAAACTGTTTCATCTTCTTTAATTTATGTCTCTAAATCCAATTTATTATCCTCAACTGTAATATGTACCTCTTTCCTTCTTCTATATAATCTATTCCATTCCATTCCATGCATGCATGCATTCAAATCAAAACAGTGAACATCTATAAACTTAAATTAGATCTCTTTTCTAAACAATCGATCGTGCGCAAAAACAAAATGGCTATGAGGTTCTCATCATCGCTCACCAACCTCGTGCTTCTCTTTGCAGCTACGTTGCTTTTGGTCCACGCAAGTGCTCGCAATTTGCAAGAATCTCAGACTCTGCCTCTCCACGGAGCCACTGCTCCTACCAAAGCTGATCAGTCTCCTACCGTCAATGCCCCTCTCAACGACCGTAAGAATTTCATAGTCGGTGGTGCTGCCGGAATAGGCGGATTCATGGGGATGCCAGGTGGTGGTGGTGGGACCGGTATGACATTGCCACTCCCAACCGGTACGCCGCTTCTTGGTGGGTCCGGTGCGTTTGGTGGTTTAGGCGGTGCAATGGGCTTTCCTGGTAGTGGAGCTAATGGCGGTGGTTCTGTTCCAAGCTCAGGAAGTGGTTTGGTGTCTCCGTGAGAAAGAGAATAAGATGATTATTGGTCTGTAGCTTTAAGGCGTCTTTGGTTTCTTTTATGTGTTTGAGTTTCGATCATTGTTCTTGTTTGTTTCAGTGTGTTCTCGTCTTTGTTTGATTTTCTCATCATCGGTTTATGGTTTATGGTTTAATGTTGTGTGTGTTTCCTTGCTTTGTTTTCTTTAGTAATTTTCGTTTATTTAAATCGTATGGTTATACTTTATGGCATATACTACTAATTAACGTGACCAAGTACACAAAAAAACGTGAGCGTATATGAATGTCGGCGAGAGAAAAGAACGGAAGAAAGTGATAAAATGTGTAAAATCTTACTATTTGTTAAGAAATGGATATGATTATCCATGCTTAAATATGGTTTTGTTTAATTCTTCTTCTTATTTTCAGACAAATTCTTCTTCTTTCTTTTGCATTATTTCATTTCATGTATGAATCACAAGCTTTCTGTTGCGTTTGATGCNAGATGCAGAGAGGAGGAAGAAGGCCACAACACAAGCATAGAAACCTCAAACTGCCCAGCAATACCTAAACACCGAACAGATCAACCTGGAGACTCCACAACAGAATTAAACCATCAAAAGCACAGGCAAACGATCGGCGGAGAGAGCAACTGACCGAGAGCTTAAGCTTACCACAACAAGGCAGGGGAAGAGAAGAGAAACGCCTGAATCGCAATAACCTTAAGAAAACAATAGCCGTAAACTACTAACTCAACTACCTTGAGATGCACAGAGGAAGAGGAAGAAGCATCTATCCGATGAGCAGAGGAAACAGCCTTCACCAGACAACAAACCGAGACCAACGATGGAGACCAAAGACGAAAAAAGCCCAATCCAGAAGCTTAAACAGGGAAAACTAAAACCGGAACCCGGAGCAGATGGCACAACAGAAGAGGAGAAACGCAGAGAAAGGCTATAACCTAGCACTCTACAACTACAATATGGAGGCTAGGAAGAAAGCGGAGGAGCAACACAACCAAGATCTGAAACCGACCACGGGAAACATAAGCAAGGAAGGCACCACCACTACAACCAACCTAGAAACCAGATTCAGGGTAGGAACTCACCAGGAAGAAGCCGACAACAGAAAGGCACAGAGGAGAAACTCGAAGAAGCGAAGAAGAACCTAGCAAAACCCCGAGAAGATATCGTCCTCGAGTAACTTACTGAGGGAAGAGACAAGGAGGACCACCGCACTTTCAGGAGCCCAGACCACCAGGAAGCCACACCGACACCAGCAGAAACGCACAAGCTCAGGCGAAACGAAAATCCTAGATCTAAAGACACCACCAAGAAATCGCCGGGAAACAGTAGCCGAGGAAGATACAGAGACAAGGGGGTCCCTCTCACAGCGGTGATTCGAAATCCGCCGGCCGGAGAGGGATATCAGAGAAGGAGAGAAGAGCGGAGAGAAGAACTACATAAATATGTTGATTGAACCGAAATAATTCATTGTTCAATTGTCTTGTTTTCGTAATTTGTTGGTAAATATAATCATGCGTCTATCTTATTATTAAACTTGGACTACAAACAGTGGCGGATCTAAAAAATATTTTCAATGGTGGCAAAAATATAAGAGCATCACCATTAGTGAACCCCTAAGAGAGGTTCTTAAGGAGTTTAGAATCTCTTAAGGAGTTCATAAATTTTTTATCTTCCAATATGGTTGAACCTCATTAGATGTTCTTAAAAAAAAAAATTAATATGTAAAGATTCCAGTTCATTAATATGTAAGAAAAAGTTTAGAATTTTAAAGTTGAAGTTAAGAAAAAGTTTTTTTTTTAAAAAAGTTAAGAATTCTTTTTTGAACTTAAAGTTAAGAAAAAGTAAAAAAAAAAAATGACAAAAAAAAAATCTGGCGAATTAGCTATTGATACGTGGCTAAGAACCCCTTTTAAGAACCGATTCTAAAAGTTCTTATTTAAGAACCGGTTCTTAACTATTACAATTATTTTCTATTTTTTTTTTTTGGGTTAAGAACCACATGTTAGAACCTCCGTTGGAGGTGGTCTAACATAATAAAAATGTAAAAAATACAATGTCTTGATCCAACCGGCCGACTAGTCGCGATTAAACCGCCTAATTTTGTTATAATTTTTTTAATTTTCTATTAGCCCTTGATCCAACAAGTTTGGCTGGGACTAGGCTCAAAATAGAGCATGTAAATTGTTTCTCCTCTTATCTCTTAAACCAAACATTATTATATACATGATCTTTTGGTCGCTTTTGTTGTGCTACAACCGATGTGGGACTTTGTTCTTTTTGTTTGATCACTAAATTTTTTCCAAATTGAGTTTTTGTGTTTTTGTTTTATTTTTTAAATACATTTCCCATTTCCCAACAAAAATCCATGTGGTGGCAATATTTATTTTTGTAGTGGTGGCATGATTTTGTTTTTTAAAACAAGTATTAATAAAAAAAAAACAATTTGAGTGGTGGCAACTGCCACCTCCCTAATCAACGTAGATTCGCCCCTGACTACAGAAACTACAGAAATCATGCGTCTATCTTATTATTAAACTAGGACTTAATCCGCTATATAATTAGCGCGAGTCATTTTTTTAAAGAAATTATTTTAAAATTTAAGAAAAATTTGATTTTATTTGAATTTTATAATATGTCTAACTCGTTATTATAGATAAAGTTATCAAACGGAATAATTTGTCTATTTAACCCGTTTTGTAGTTGACTAAAATATTATTCTGGCTAACCCGTAAAACTTATAATTTTGAAAACATAACTCTATTATGCACCGTTTAATGACTATAGTTTTGTGGTTAGTTCACGAACTCTTAAAAAATCAATTTTTTGTCTTTAACTTTTTATAAAATTAGTAAAATAGTTTTCAATTTTTATTTTGATATAAATTCAAATAAAATATAATAAACTATAATGAAAATATATCAATATTTCGAATAGATTTTTGTTCTTTGAATATATATATGAATAGATTATTATTTAAAAATATATAATAGATAACATCTTTAATGCAAAATAAATAATTTCTATATTTTATCACTAATTGTAAAAGACAATTATATCATTTCCTATTTCAATTATTATTTGTTATTTGTGATGACATTTCATGTAATAACTTACAAAACAAAGTTCATTTTTATAAATATCTTCTTAAATAATATTATAGAGACTAGAAAGTGGACTAGAAAATATGGCAATCCTCTAAAATAAGACAATTTATATAAAAAATCATTGATGCAACATGCAAACTAGAGTAATGGTTTAGTAAAATGTGACGATATTGATCAAAATTTTATGTGAAAAATTTGTGCATAATCAAAAAAAATTCTTACTTCTAATATTTAAATTCCACAAGGTTGAGATAGTAATGGTTGTAATTGAAGTTGAATTGCTCTTCAGCAAAGGTAGAGAAACTTGTGAATCAGTTTGGTAAATTGAAACTGGTGTATAGCGGCTAGCTTTGGGTAGCTCTACAAGTCTACAAAAGATGAGTTGCTGGATGACGTAGTATCCAAATTGATGAGTCACAAGTCCATTGAATTTCGGCTCTAGCTCATACGCAACAATGAAGCACCAAGAATGATGTCCTGTATTGAAGATTGATCTGACAAGGTAGTTTCCATAGCAATGGTTTGAGAGACGGTAGAAACTGCCTCTGAGTTTGGTGATCAACAGTGGAGAGAGAAGCTACTGTAGAAGAACAAAACATTGCTTTGTGAAAGCAACTTCATATAGATTCCCTGGAATCAGAGGAATGATAGCAATCTGAAACGCATCAAAGCCAACTGATTCAAAAAAAAAGAGCAAGATTCTTCAACCCAAAACCATCTTGTGACAACAAGAGGAAGTTCCAAGCTATCTGAACACACAAGCGCTGGAAGAATCATAAGAAAGAGTTAGCATAATCAACAAGAAATTTAAACTAAAACTAGGGCATAAAAGATATACCTCAAGATCTGTAAGCCTGAAAAACGTCAAAAGTTGATCAAACAGATGTGTAAGATTGTCTGACAATGTGAACATGTCTATGAAGATAGACTCTAAGATCTTTAGAATGTCAGGTTTCGTACAAGGCAGGTATTGACAGAAAAAGAACAACGATCTGCATCTGCACATAGATGACTTGTTAAGTAGATGTTGGACAAACAAAAAACGAAAAACACAAACCAGAGAGCTTACCCTGTTATGTTGAGCCCGACAGTGTATTTCAAAATGGCTGGATCTCTGGTCAAAGAGTGGTACAGATCGAGAATCAAACCTTCTGCATTCAAACTCCGCAGCTTCAGAATCAGGCGGAGCAGAAACAATGAGCCGTGTTGATCAACAGCAATGTGATGAATGCTCTGGCAGATTTCGTACACGATTAGTCTCATCTGGGCCGGATCCACAGGATTTCGAAGAATCAGGGAGGATATCTCCAATGAACGAGTTGGATCCTGCGCTATGGCAGCGAATTCGCCGTTGAATTCTGAAAGTAGCATTGTTAGCAGCAGGAAAAAAACAGAGAGAAAACAAAAGCAGAGAGACCTAAGAAAGTTCAGAATGAAAAAGAACAAAAACAGGTCGGTGAGAGTGAGAGATGATTGCTGAGTATATGTAACAAACCTCAATCCGCGTATAGTGCACGCAAATCCATTCCAGCCATTCGATATTGATGATAGACGGTGGAGAATGCTCGCCGGCGAGTGATGAGATTGGACCCCAGCCATCCGATGTTTGCTTATCGACGGTTGAGATTCTTTTGAGGGTGATGACGAGTATCGCTAACCCACGGGAAGGAGATTTGTGCTTTCTTTCGGGAGCGTGGAGGCTTCGGTGCCTTCGTCGGGGAAGAACACTCTGTTTTGTCTCTGTCTTTTTTTTGAAATTCAAAATAAATCGTTTTTTATTGGACCCCAGCCATCCGATCTTTGCTTATCAACGGTTGAGATTCTTTTGACGGTGATGACGAGGATCGCGAAATAACGATTTGTGCTTTCTTTCGGGAGCGTGGAGGTTTCGGTGCCTTCGTCGGGGAAGAAGACTCTGTTTCGTCTCTCTCTCTTTTTTTTTGGTTTTCAAAATAAATCGTTACCCTTTCAGTTAGAATTGGGCTATTTATTTGGGGTTTATCGATTTGTTTAATTGACCGGTGGGTCCCTTTATTATTCTCTGTCATCATCCAACGCGATATACGGGATTATTAAAATAAATGAGAGAAGAAGCACACCCCCAAATTAAATGCAAACGTCTAAATTAATTGAATTTATTTTTCGATATGTTTAAAAATTAACAAAATTTATTTTTCGATATGTATAATAATTAGTGCATCGTCACTTTTTTCAATAATATCAGTGTGATTTTGGTCCGTCTCAATAGAATAAATACCAAAATTAAACAAAATTGGTATCTCTACATTTTCGGGAAATTCTCTTAAATTTGCATTCAAACATAGAAACAACAATTTATGCTCTGATATTGAATAAACTATTCATGGAATGTAAGAGCATCTCCAATGCTAAACCCAAGAGGGGGTTCTTAAGAATTTTTTAATAATAAATTTTGATGATTTAAAAATTAAGAACCCCATCAATTTTTTCACCTCCAATGGTGAACCTCATCAGGGATTCTTAAAAAAATATATTGTTAGCTCCATTGGGCAAATTCCAGACAAATCAAACAAAATCAGGTTATATATCATCTTTCCAATGAAAAATCTCATCTAAGAAATCAACCAATTGGCAAATTTGGTGACCAAGTCTGTTATCTTTGGCACAAAAAAAAGACTTTTATTGTCTCAGAATTGCTACACAACACAAAGCAGCCTCAAATCTCTGTTTTAAAATGTCAAGTAACGAAAGAAACATATTTATTTTGTGAGGACATTGAAATATTTGTTTTAGATTAGTGCAGCTTCGATCGGTCTTCGACCCTGTTGATAGTACTCGAAGTAGAGCTCCACGTACTTCTTAACAGTTTTGTACAATCTTGGTCTTGCCTCAGACACAAGCCCATTTGCAGGCTGAATCTCTTTGTCTGGACCCGGAATGCAGAACGTTGCCACATATATCCTTTCCTTTTCTATGTTCGTCACCACTCTATGAACCGGGCTCTTGTATATCCCATTTCTCATTATCTGAACACACACGAAAGATTAAGTCAAATCCTCACCAATCAATTTTTTTTCTTCAAAATCATATGATTGATTTACCTCTATCTGATCTCCAACATTGATCAGAACTGTATCAGGGACGATTGGAGCTTTATACCACTTCCCATCTTTGAGGAACTGAAGCCCTTCAACATCTTTGTCTGGTAAGAGAAGAGTGAACGCTGAGCCATCAGCGTGCGGTTTAACCCCAAGAACCTTGTCCGGCCAGAATTGAAGTTTTCGTTGATCTTCAGGGTAAGTAGTAATGGAACCACCACCATCACAAGGACGGATAAGAAACCCGCTTGACAGCATTTTGGCTCTCACGAAGCTTGAAGACAGTGGACTATTGGGGCCACCAGTTGCAGAAGTGAGTGACTTCTCACAAACCTGAAGGAGAAAAGCATATATAAACACAAACTAAACAACACCTCAACTCAAAGTAGCTTCAATCTCCAAAATCAGAGCATGTGCATTAACATCTAGATTCAAAGTTTTCCATTTGGCTTCAGGGATAAGAAGCAGAAGAAGCTAGAGCTACTTTAATGACCTTACTTTGATACAGCTATAAAATGTATTGTGCTTCAACGATTCATAGGCAGCAAAAAAAATCACCATGGCTTGGCCGAGACCCAAAACATCCCATCTCTCAGGGGAAGAAGAGGAAATAGGATGGCCTTCAATCAATTCCTCGTCGTCTTCGTCTTTACCTCCAATTCTCTCGATTTCGCTTTCATCCAAATCATACAATTCTCTGCCGTCACCATTTCTAGAAACGATGAGAGCCGATTGCCTCTTTTCCGCCATGGAATAATCAATCCTCAAGTTCCCCGAGCCTCGTAAGACATGAAAACAAATCAATGATTCAATAATAAGAAACCAATCGTGAGGAAAATCAAAAGCGAAACGAGAAGAACAGAGACTTACGGCTGCAACACCACCTCCGACGATCACATACTTGAAACTCTTCTCTTCCGCCATTGATGCGATTGAATCGTCCCCAAATCGCTTTTGATTTCGACAAGAAATTGTCGAGAGAAGGAGGGAGATTTTCGGAACAATGGCTGGCATGCCACTCCCTCTTCAAAGTTGGGCCGAAAAACCATTGTTCTAATAATTAATATAATTTAGGTTTTTTTTAAATACTAAAAATGGGAGAAATTTCCATATTATCCTCAATCATCTATAAAATTACTACCCAACCACATTTATACCCACCCACCCGGGTTACCGACGGGTAACGACCCAAACCCACCATTTATTTTCATTTCCTTCGTCCTTCGATTTATCCCGATAATAAAAAAAAAAACCTAATTCCCCCTTTCCCTTCAGTCAAAGTAAAAACAAATAACGGGTCGATTCATTCCTTTCAAAATTGTGTTGCCGGCGAATTCGCTCCATTTCGTTTCCTCGTTCTCCTCCGTGTCATTTCTTCTTCCTCCGATATCTGTTGGGTGATTGATTTCAGAGGTAAGCGGAGTTCAACATCTGTTCATGTTGAATTGTGAATTCGACATCTCTTGTTGATGAAATGAGAAAATGAATGGTTCCTAATGATGTCGGATTTGAGGTCATGTTAACAGATGGCTCGGGTAAAAAACTCTAATGTGGAGTATGACTCAACAGAGGGTGTCACAGGCAGAGAATCTGATCCGCCAGAAGCTGATCCGCCAGAAGCTGATCCGCCAACGGAAGCTGATCCGCCAACGGTTGTCGAAACAGAAGCTGATGGGGACGAAGTAGATGAAGGCTCTCTATTTTCACCGTCGAAGGTATATACATCTACTTTATTTGAGATTTAGAATGGTAGAGGTTAGGAGTTGGATACTATGTTTGAAATTGCAGGATACCGATGATGATAGCCAGCCAATGCAACCAGAGAAGCTTTTCTTCGGTCCAAGCCAATATAGCAGGCCTTGTAAGATAGGAACGAGGTGTTCTGTGACGCAGACGGTGGAAAGGATAGAGCATCTGCCATCTGAATTGCAATGGTTCATAAACCATTCTCAATTTAAGCATATATTTCACATGCCTAAGGAGCCAAACCACCAGCTTCAAGGCATGTGGATGCTGCTCTTTCGCACAGCTTATACTGAGAAGCAAAGAGAGTGTTGGTTTGTGGTTAATGGAGTCCCTATTAGGTATTCCTTGAGAGAGCATGCGTTGTTGACTGGATTTGACTGCCATGAATACCCCAATAACTATAAAGAACTGGGCGATTTGAAGTTTGTGAAAATGCTGTTTGGAAGGGAAGATAAAATATTGATCTCAGATGTGGAAGAGAAGCTAGATTCAATGCGGAGCTGTGTAGATAGGAAGAAGATGGCTGTCCTTTATTTCTTAAGCAAAGTAGTGAAAGCAAAGGCTAAGGTTGTTGGCCCCATAGATCCTTTCTTGCTTAGAGTTGTTGATGATTTGGAGGTGTGTAAAACATTTCCTTGGGGGCGGTACACATTTGACGAATGTATCAATGAGATTCAACGCGTGATGAAGAAGTTCAATGGCGCTGTGAAACCAAAAGCAACACTTACATGTTCTGGTTTCATTCTTCCTCTAGAGGTAACTCTTGGTTCTGAGTATTAGAGTATTAGTTTTTATGATTTAAAGTATGAGATATTTTAACTCTATGTGTAGGTTCTGGCATTTGAGTCTATTCCCAATCTTGGATGCACATTTCGAGAACATGTAGACGCAGATAAGGATTGTCCTAGGTTATGCAAGCATAAGTTCAAAGGAAGTAGCATGAAAGGTTTTCCATTGGAAGACATAAATCAGGCTATTGGAAATAGTAAGGTTAGAGTTACTCGTCATAATTGGAAATAGTTGTATTTGTTATCGATTTTGATTTGAAGTTAGATTCATTGATATTCACAGAATATCACTAGCATCTTGGAACCTACCTCGGATGAAGAAGCTCTTATGGCGCGCATCATAGAAAACGATTATGATGATGGGATAGGTTTTATTGATCCAATTGTTGAGAGTTGGACAGAGCATCTAACCAAGAAGAATAAAAAGATATGTTGGCAAGACCTGTATGAGTTGGACGTGGCTTCTCGATCTGAAGTCCCTGAACCTGAACAGGGAACTGAACATGAACCTGGAAATGTTGCATCAGGTTTGGAGCTGCAGAAATCGATGGATAAAGGGTTTAAGGAAATCATGGAGAAACTTGGTGGAATGGAAACCAAAATCAATAGCATAGATGGGAGACTGAAAGCTGTTGAAAAGTATGTGAACGACCAGCTAAGCAAAGAAGCTTACAACTATGTGCAGGACCAACACAACTGTGAGTGTTTTAGTTTACTTTGATGGAGTTATTGTTGATCTTTGTTCTTAAAAGATGTTTTTTTTTTAATTTTGCTGCAGATGTAAGTGGTGGTGAGGATGCTGAAACAAGTGTGCCCGTAACTGAGAAGGACCCTGAAGCTAATGCTGAAACAAGTGTGCCTGTAACTGAGAAGGACCCAGAAGCTGAAGCTAATGCCGAAACAAGTGTGCCCGTAACTGAGAAGGACCCTGAAGCTAATGAAACAAGTGTGCCCGTAACTGAGAAGGACCCAACTTCTGCCGAAACAAGTGTGCCCGTAATTGAGAAGGACCCAGAAGCTGAAGTCGAAGCCCGTGTGTCCGTAGCTGAGAAGGAGCCAGAAGCCGAAGCAAATGTCGAAACAAATGTGTCCGTAGCTGAGAAGGGTCCAGTCAAGAAGGGGTACTACAAGTGTTCTTTGAGAAAGTCTGCAACTCCTTCTACTAGTAGGAGAAATCCTAGTAGACAGAGGAAGGTAGAGCCATCAAAGTTCAAGAAGCCCCCATATACAGAAGGGAAGAAGGGAAGAAAGCAATGAATTAGAACTGGTGCTATTGGAATCTTTTTGTGGAATTTGTGGTTTTTGTTGCTACTGGAATGTTTTTATGTACAACTGGTGCTATTAGGTTCAACTGTGTATTAGGGTCGGTGAAATGTACTACTGGAACGAAAATAAATGTTTTTATGTACAACTGGTGCTATTAGGTTCAACTGTGTATTAGGGTCGGTGAATTTTTAAACGAAGTCGTTTTAATGAATGTCTAAAAGTTCCTATAAGTTGACTTAAATTTCTTAAACGAAGTCGTTTTAGTCTAAAAGTAGAAACAAAACAAAAATTGGGGAAATACGGAAATTGGGGAAATTGGGGAAGAACATCGGTCATCGAGAGCTAGGGGGTTCGAAATCGCGATTATAGGCATGACTACATCATCGAATTCAAACGCTTCTGCGGCGATTTCAGGTAGGTTTAAATATTTAATTGTTCTTCGATTGCGATTTCATGTAGATCTAGGGAATGAATTCAAAACCGAAATCGAGAATTGAATTTAGGGATTGAATTGAATTTCCAAATCTGCGATTTTCATGTAGGTTTAGGGATTGAATGGAAGAGATTTCGTGTTGTGACTCGGATTCAAATTTGAATATCGATTTGAAATCGATTTCTGTCCATTTTGAATATCGATTTGAAATTTCAAAATTGAGACTCGGATTCAAATTTGCAGGGTTTAGTGTAAGTAGTTGTGGTGTTCCTGAAGGAAATAGAGGTATGCCCAATGCTTGTAGGTGTGGAGAAGCTTCTTTGATAAGAACTTCAGGAACGTCTAAAAATCCGGGACGATTATTTCATTGCTGTCCAAAAGATTCGGAAAAAGACAACTACCATTTGTTCAAATGGACAGATGAGTGTATGGTAGAGGAGATGGTCGAAATGAAGAAAACGGTAAAGAACTTAGAACTCGATACAAGAACTTGTGAGAAGGACATCAAAGACATGAAGATAGTAGTTCGTGAAAATGGGAAGGAAATGGAGGCAATGAAAACGGAGATACGTTTCTTGAAGAGTATGATTATGTGTGGAGTTATTGTGATCGGTAGTTACTATTGTTTTTGGGCATAATTAGCTACTCTCTTTGACTATGTTGGGAAGCCCACTATGTTGTTGTCATTACTTGGTTTGTCATTTCTTGGTTTGAAACTTCTAGTTGGATGGATTTAAGCTTTGAATTATTTTGAATTTGATGGTTTTTGAGTTGTAGAAAATACGAAGTCTATTACAATACGAAGTCTATTACAATACGAAGACCTTTTCGAAAGACTGAAAACTAAAAGATCTTCTTCCGCATTAAGACAGTACAACAAACACAAATAAGGTCTTTCTCATCTACTTAAACAAGTAGAAACCTGCAGCAACAAACAGAATTACACCCATAAGAGTAACAAGACCCTTTAGTAACTCCTTCAGCTTTGCAATATCATAAACATTGTTCTGCATCTCCACACGCATTGTCTCATAAACATTGCTCTGCATCTCCACACGCATTGTCTCATCACCGCGTGTCAAGACACCCCCAATTCTATGAATGTTTTGAATCTTCTCTGTCTGCTCTTCAATCCGCATCCGTAGGATTGTTAGTTCCTCCTCAATAGCTTCATCCCACCATTTCTGAATGTGGTAGCCAGCATCCTACACATAAAGCCGACGATATCGAAACACATAAATTGATATAATCCAAATTAAATTCGAGACACATGTAAAGAATCTTACTTCACGCAGCCGACAGGTAAAGAATCTCCTCCCTGGGTCAGTTTCTGAGTCAGATGTCTGACGAGTCACTTGTCCACCACAGGAACATCGTTTCGGAATTCCATATTCACCATCAGATCTGCAACAGCCACTACTAAAACTTGCTCTTGATTCAGAGCTTTGACTGAAGCTAAAAGTTCTTCCCATATCACTGTAAAAATTGACACGAGAAGCCGAGAATCCAAAAATTAAATGTCGAAAACCCTAGATCTACGAACCCAGAAATTATAAATCCCTTAAATCGCTAACCTTTATCGAGCTTGACTCCAAATCCAAATCGTAGTCGTGAATATCGTTGTACACAAAAACCCTCTCTCTCTCGGATTCTCTCTCTATACTTGAACCGCGAAAATGAAGAAAATGAAATAAGGAATGAATTTATTTGGAACGAAATCATTAAAATGAGGAAATATGAAATATTTTAAATTTGGAAATCATTAAAATTTCCCACCGGCGGTAAAGGGTGTACATTAAATCAATAAAAAATTCATGTGTTATAAACATAGTAGTTCCTAAGTGTCCATTTGTACAATGTTCCAAATAATTGTATTTTTGCGATGTTAGAGTTTTTGTAGTGGAACCTTGATATAAATGTGTTTTTTGTGGTTGTACACATGAATTTCGACTATTAAGTTACATTTACGGTGTTTTCATAATAAAACATATGCAATATCATATATTTTGGAGTTCTTGCATAATAAGGTGGTTAACATTGTCAAAGTCTTCCTTAACAAGTATATGGTGTGTTCCAACATTTTGGAGTTCTTTCATGTTATCAATATTTTTAATTGTTTCCTTATACTTTGTAATTGTTTTCTTATACTTATTAATTGGATGATTTCACATAATTTTATAGTACAAACCCGAGAAAATACAAATACACAGGCACTACACACAAAGTAAATACAGTATTGATCTTAGTTGTATCTAGTTTCACATGGTAGTACAACCCCGAGAAATACAAATACAAACACAGAAATTAAATACAGAACTGGTCTTAGTTGTTTCTAGTTTCACATGGTAGTACAAACCCGAGAAATGCAAATACAAACACCCAAATTAAGATTTCCTGCTACTTTCGCCCTGCAACCACCTCTCCAATTTTATGCCAGGCATAGATTTGTTACTTTTCTTTCGGTGACGTTCTCCGGTGGATGGAAACCGCCTTTCTTTGTTTCTTCCCTGTTTTTTTTGTAATCCGGCGGCAAGGCGAACAATTCTTTTATATCATCAGGAATCCTCCACGTAGACTCATGCGGCACTAGATAAATCGTTCTGTAATATGCCAATGCCCACGTCTCAATCGAGTAATATTTCGAGCACAGGTCGTAGATTTCGATATTCGCTGTTCTCCCTTCCTTGCTCATGAGTGCCATGTTTGCGGCTATTGCATGGACACATGGATACTTGTCCATATCAAAACATCTGCAACAACAATTTTTCTTTAACAAGTCCACCAAATACGTCTTCTCATCAAGTTAAATAACGCTGTATTCAAGTTGAAAGCTGTTTAGCTCAGTCACCAATAAGTGTGTTGCAATTGCACATCGTGTGTGCAATTCGTTCTCCACATAAGGCACCACTTTCTTTGTGTACGATGCAGCAGCAGATTCATTCCGATGCTTGTTAAACCATTCAGACATTTTTCCAAGAATTGCATCAATCATAGGCAATAGGGCGTACTTCCTTACTTTCGAAAACACACTGTTAAGAGATTCGGCGGAATTGCTAGTGTCTATGTTATACTTGTCTCCTTGAAAATAGCACCTTGCCCACTTTTCAACCTCTACACTCCTATCAAGATACTCAGCAACTTTTGGATACCTACTCCGAAAATCGCCATACTCTCTGTTGAAATCATGCGGAGTATAAATATGAGCGCAATCCATGAATTTCATCGCAACTACATCTTTGTTGACATTATTAACTTTTCCTCTCACGTTTTGAGACAAATGCCAAATACAATGTCCATGATGNCTCTATCAACCAAATTTTGCACTGCCTTTTTAGAACTAAATTCTTGACCTTTTTCAAGACCCGTACCATCTTCCCATTCTTCATCATACTGACTTTCTTCTACAGGAAGCTCAACATATTCATGCATACCATCCAACCCGTTATCCCCATGGGTATCCACAGCCGCAAATTCCTCACGTGATACATCATTCTCCATCGGCTCTTCAATAATCGGCTCGTTACGTTGTTCTCCAACTTCATCCGCTCTGTAAATCGTAAGGATACTAGCATTTACTACATCACCAGCTCTGCCATTTGAATCCATCTCCCCATAATTCACACCAACTGAACTTCTTTGCTCCGTCCCTCTTGAAAGCTGCTCGTCCCTCTGATTTATTTCCAAATCTTTCATTATCTCAACATGCAAAACAGATCGAAGACTCTCTTTATCCAATGTGGTTAGATAAACGTAAACATCCTCATCATCCAAAATATATGACTCTCTGTGAGGATTAACTACCAACGGAATGTAACTCAATTTCAGCGTCGTCGTACTTTCATCTATCCCAATCTTCGTGCATATCTTATCTACTAACGCCGAATAAGTTATCTCCTCCAAATATGAGGTCTTAAACGATATAGCGTAGATGGAATTTCTTGAAATCCATTCTTTTCCGCTCTGTGAATAGTATCCTCCATAATCAAAATGTACGTTTGTGTGGCTGGTACTCATTGTCTCCTGGAAATAGAATAAAAATACGCAATTAGTAATCTCTCAGTTGAACCATTTGGACCAGTTGTCCAATATCTCGAACCATTTGGACCAGTTGTCCAATATCTTGAACCATTTGGACCAGTTGTCCAATATCTCTCAGTTGAACCATTTGTACCAAATGTCCTATATTTCCAGATTTGTTCAACGGGAACATTCAGGTTCTAATTCTAATCTACCTAACAATCGAGCACTACGATTCAACAACTGAAATCGCAAAATTAACAATTTAAAAACCTAATCGTCCAATATAACTTGGTTACCAAATCAATGTGCATACCGAAACAATCAATTTTCAAACCCTATCCCTAAATTGTTACATCCCCAAATAATTGTGCTTAGAAACTCACTTTCAGCAATGTCGGAGGAAGAGGAGCTACGAACAAGAAACGGATTCCAGAAGAGGAGGAGGCGAGGGCCGGCGAGATGCCTGATTCAGTTGGGGGGAAGTCAACGGAAAGCTCTACGAGCTCGAGGAATCGATCGGGAAAGGGAAAGGGGAAGGAGGGAACCAAAATAAAATTATGTAATTAAATAAACATTATTTATTTTTATTTTTCTTTTTCGTTTTTCTTTTTCGTTTTTTGTTTAATGTAATTATGTAATTCAATAAATAAAAATACTCTTTGTTGACTTTGACTAAGCTTCATTAAGGATACCATTGTCAATTCACATTAAAAGTGGCACTCAGATTATTTAGTGATAGACCAGATCATTTTGTAAATCAAAGTGGCAGTGCAGACTCTCGCCCGAGATTTTCCTATCAATTTTTTTAGCAAAAACCAATGAGGACTCAACACCTGTCCTAAGAGACTCGTTAAGAACCGGTTCTAAAAAGCCTTAGCTAAGGATCGGTTCTTAGGTATTTAACTCTTTTTCATTTTTTTTTTTATTCTTAAAAATCTTAAGAACCCCTCGAGATCTCCTGTTGGAGATGGTCTTAGTATTTATCACTCATCTAATCTAGTTGGCTTTATTTTTTTCATCGTAAGTCGAAACGGTAGACAAATTATATCTTGGTCATATTCGATTCCCAATTATCAATGCCATTTTTTCCAATCCGAGATTAAATGTCCCTCTATTTTTTTGGTGAAATGTCCCTCTATTTCTTCTGAGTCAATGCATCCAAATATCGGAAATTGGGAGTTTACAAACTATTTATGGCATTTTCATTTTTCTTCGGTTCTTATATTCGATTGGATGCTATGCCCATGGAGTTAATTAATAGTTCTACGAAACGTCTTCTTTGGTCATAATTATCAATTCTCAATATCAATGCCAGTTTTTTTTGCATTTAACTATTGCCATGCGCATGCTTTATCAAAAATAAAAACTATTGCCATGCATGCCCGACTTTTAAGACCATTTCTTAATTATATTGTCTAATTATATGGCGGTGGAGTTATATTAGTTCTACGAAACGTCTTCTTTGGTCATTATTATCAATACTCAACATCAATGCCAGTTTTTTGCTTTTAACTATTGCCTTGCATGCTTTATCAAAAAAAAAAAACTATTGCCATGCATGTTCGACTTTTATGACCATTTCTTAATCATTATGTCTAAATTATACAACCTTTATAGCCTAATTTGTTGTTATGGTGGTGGAGACTGGAGAGATTATTAAATTCTAATAAAACAAAATAAAGTATTTGGTCATCACCAATTTCCAATATTTTAATACCAGTTTCTTGGTTTTAGCTGTTGCCCATGCATGTTTTTTTTTTTTTTTGTTGCTAATAATTGCCCATGCATGTTCGACTTTTGAAACAGTTTAATACAGCACCGAAAATGTGTTATTATTATGTCTATAGGTCTACCAAGCTATAGAGCCTTTGTTTTGGTTATTAATAACAAACCCTTTTTAACCGGATGTTTTGGCGGTGGTGCTTAATTAATTTCTACCACGAAATGATTTGTATTTGTGCAAGTGGGCGATTGAAATTTCAAAATTAATGTCTTTAGCAAAAAAAAACAAATTTAAAATTCATTAAGTGTTACCCCAGCATATTATTTACCTCCTTCAATTTTTCGTACAAATTGTTGTGGAAAAAAAAATGATTTAGAAAAATTGGGATTTACTTTTATTTATCTAAACTACTACTGTAGTATATAGCACGGGCATTGGCATTTAAAATACTACAATCATCTATAAAATTGATAAAATATAATATTCTGAAATCAAAACAATTTAGCTTGGTGTGAAAATGATAATATAAAAATCATATATATAATTAGAGAGTTCTCTCTCCATCTAACTATCTAAAGTGTCCACCTACGCAAAACAATTATTAATTTACTATATGCAAACTTCAAGCGTTAATGGTATTGTTTAAATCGTGCAAACATGTGTGTGTACGTACGTATTACTGGACAGTGTGTTGGGCTAGAATATATTTATTCATCATTGGCTGTCTAAATTAATTGATACTTAATAAACACCGTATCCGAGCTTTTTTCAAGTTTAGAGATATAAAAATTTATGATGTTTCTCAATTTTATTTGATGATAGTTAAGAGAATAATTATAAAAGAAACAAGTGACGTATAAACTCTTCTTCTTTTTTTCGTGTCGAAGTGACGTATAAACTCTAACGCCTCATAACAGAAGAATCTGATAATACGTCGTCGAATAAAGTAATGGATGAATTGGGGGAATATTAACGGAAGGTGTAGTTATTAAGAGAAAGGTAAAACATATATGTAATTTAGGTAGTTACAATTTTGGGAGACCAATTGAGACTATTATACCCCTAGAAGAGAGAGTGGATAAGATGCAGAGATTATTTAATGATTTGTCTGTTACTCTACAATCCGAATCTCCCATAATCTTCCGCCGACTCCATATCTTATTTTCAGTAAATTTCTGCCGTTCAATAAGAGATAATTGTAGATTTATTTTCAGTAAATCTGAAAAGTAAAAAATCTGGGTTGGCGTGAAACCAAGTTACAGAGGAGTGAAGGTTTGACGCCTATATTAATGGCGGTAGGTGGTTTCACAAATGACTGAGGAGATCAAAATTTACAGAGATAACTGACCAATTAAAAGCCTAAATTCTGAAGTATTTACTGCAACTGTCTTCGTACGCTCAATTAATTTGGTCCGATCAGCTGGGTGACCTCCAAGGAAGTTAACGGTAAACTATAAAATATTTTGACATCATAAATTTTCAGTGACCAATAATATTTGTAGTTTCTAATGTTCATGACTCTGTTGTGTGCTCTGTATCTCGATGTAGGACATGTCGCTCGAAGTACGCTTGATTCGTGGGAGATGGGTTAGGGATTTCAACGGCAACTGGGGCAATATACCTGACTTAGTTGGATTTAACTATGTTCTGTCACTAAAAGAAAAAGATGACTTCATGACAATAGAGAACGCGGTCAAATCCAAGCTCCGTCTACATCCAGGGGACGAAGTTGAAATAACCTACCAATGGCCACACTGGATGCTGGGACCCGAATGGAAGAAGGCGATTCCAATTAACCTAATAGATGATGAAGACGCTGCCTTGTCCTTGGCCATCCGCGCAGACCTTGAAGAGGTCATTCTTCGCGCTCGAGTAGTCCCAGTGGGTACGGAAAGAAATGTTAACACATACTCGACTACCGTGGAGTTGGGTAGGCAAAGGCTAGAGCGTGGCGGTAGTTCACGTACTGCTCGGTCACCAAGTAACCCACCAACTGGAGTAGACGGGAAAAATTCGAGCTCATATTACAACGCGCGACGAACACAACCTATGGGTTGGTTATGATTTTTCTATCGAACCCCTCTATAGGCATTGGGGAGGATTAATTTGTTATGTTAGTAATTACCTGATAACTGTTTTGGTTGTCCAGGTGATCGTGATAACAGGAGAACTGACCCTGAAATGTGGCAAACCGAGGGAGAGTTAGGTGAGTTGGAAATGTTACAAAGTACTTAAAATTTAACTGCTGCCAATATTAACAGTGGGATTTGATGGTTATCCAGTTAACTCATATAACGAGATAACTTGAAACCTTAGCCAGAAGACACCGGATTTGGTTGTCTTTCTAGGGTTACGA
Organism: Eutrema yunnanense; assembly: GCA_002933935.1. Classification (NCBI taxonomy): domain Eukaryota; kingdom Viridiplantae; phylum Streptophyta; class Magnoliopsida; order Brassicales; family Brassicaceae; genus Eutrema; species Eutrema yunnanense. The sequence goes on along the minus strand of PKML01062198.1, from coordinate 1,543,038 downwards.
ATGAAAAGGGCCGAGTGGGCAAATCTAGTTATTGCACTTAATAGTTAATTCTTGGTTAACTGGATAACTAAGTGAACACGGTAATTTGAGATGTTGTCCCGAAAACCAATGGGTATGGTGTGTTTCCACAATAAAATTTGGAAATGTTAGGCTGTTTAAATAGTTAGCCGATAGTAAGATCTAATTATGTTGTTGTGTAAGTATATGAGTATTGCGCTTAACTGTTTTTTATTTTTTTTATGGTTAACTCAGTAAACCCGCTAAGTAGAGATGGTGTCACGATAAGAATAGGATTAGGTTAGTTACCAATAAATAATTTAGAAAATATTAGCTTGTTTAAAGAGTTATCCGATAATAAATTGTAATTCTCTGGTTGTGTAGGTAATTCATCCGGGACCCGAAAGGGTGTTATCCCTCCAACCGTTGAATTGGGTAAGATTCTATAGAGGGTGTTCACAATGCAAAAATTTGAAGTGTAGTTAGCTGTTATTTATATTGTTGTCTACATAACTTAGTTACCACGTTATCTGAAAGTGTTATCCCACAAATAACACTTTCAGATTAGTGTAAAACCCAAATATATGAAAAGGTTATAATGTTATAACATTTACCCGGTAACCGAAGCTAATTATGTTAACCTTTAGTTGATACATCTGAGAGGAACAGAACCCACTATACGCATGACACTTAACTGTTAATTCTTGTTACTGGTTAACTAAGTTAACACGATAGCTTGAGATATTGTCCCGTTAACCAGTGGATAAAGTGTGTTTCCACGGAAAAATTTGGCAATGTTAGCCTGTTAAAATAGTTAGACGATAGTAAGATATAATTCTGGTTTTGTGAAAGAATATCAGTACTTCACTTATTTGCCTTTTATTTAATTTATGGTTAACTAAGTTAACCCGCTAAATTTGCCTTTTATTTAATTTATGGTTAACATTAACCTAAGGTTTTGTTATCATAAAAAAAAAATTTTTTGTAGTTAGTGAGATATTTAAGCTACATGATCAAAAAAATGAACAATACAAAGTCATTACTATAACTCCAAATGAGGTACAAATTAGACGGGTAAGGTAGTCTGTATAGTTAGGAGTATTAATTCATATTTGTATTATCAATTAATCTAAAGTTATTTGATAACAACGTTGGCATGAATTTAATTACACTCCCTGTAAAGGTTAACAACCAAAATTGTTCCCGGGTATAATATACCAAGTTATCGCATATTTTAAAATTCAACATCACTTGGTCCCCATTATGTTTATCAGACAAACGCTTCCCATTTTAGTTGTCTAAATTGAGTTACCAAGATCCTTGAAATAACACCATAACCAATTTACATCATTTTAGGTCGTCAGAAACATATCGAAATGGAACTCATAGTGAAGTAGGTTACTATAGGTTTAAACATATAACATGCAATACGAGATATGGCAGATCCTAAATAACTTTATCCGATACAAACATAAACAGTTAAGAGAGGAGGCAACCAAGTCCAAACGATAAGTAGTCACAGACATAATTTAATACCGAATTTGTTTTGGTCCTAAAGATGGTGAAACAATGACAACCACTAGACAGAGTAATGGTTAATTAGCGCATAGAGAAGTTTCTTCGTCTCAGATTCCAGTAATGTCACCTCAAGCTCTCTGCAAGCTTCTACCCCACCAATGGCATGCGTTTGAATAAGGAAAATGGAAAAGATACCCGCATCGGGAGGAAGGGTTACTTGATGGATACCACTTACTCTTTCAATGGAGAATGGGGATACCTCGATCTGGCTCATCTCGACGTTTGCAGAAACTTGTTTAAAGAGATATGGGAGCATTGTGGCAATCGGCTGCAGTTCGTTGACAAGCCTGCTGTCGTTTATGAGGGCCACATTGAAGTCCAAAACTTCAATTTTCTTCTCTTTAAGATGTACAGCAAGTGCAACCCAGTGCCGCTTGTCAAAGTTGAATGGTAGGTACATGAAGTCGGCCTCCACATATAGCTGGACACGATCAGGTTCATCTACCCCCGTTAGCAAGTCTACTACCACCTTATTGAATTGGAATGAATCTCGGCTTGAAGATTTGGTGAACTTTGAAGATAGTTTCGTTAACTGGGCTACAAACTTCGAATCCAGAACATCAACCCTAAGTCGTTCGCCACCTTCCATATCATTCCTCAGCATGTGGCGAGAAAACTTAAGAAGCCCGTCCATGACCTGTTCAAGGATTTATCAATTAAATATGTAGAGACTTTATAAGTCTGAATTTAATGATATGTTATGTTTAAACCTTGGCTGGGGTATTCGTATGTCTTTCCAACAGGTTTGTAATCTCTTTCGCGGATATCGTTATCAAATTGCCAAGATTTAAGGATCTACAAAAAAAGGACAGCAATTAGCGAGCAGCTAATCTAAGGCAATGAAATTGATGTAATACTTAGAGAGTATCTTAACCTTTTCACGCTATTAATGGCGATTCGAACCTTCTCTTCCAGTCTACGTGCGTTCTCAATATCCGCCGCAGTTTCTTGTCCAATAAGGGTCTTAATCCTTTTGTCACATAAGAAACGTTCATCTAGTCTTGTTGAAACCGTCCTCGTTCGTTTGCTTTTCCTCGTAGCATCAGGTGGAATGCCCGTTTTTTTAGCATTCTCGTCGTCGATGAACTGGTTAATAGGACTCAATATATTATTTACTAACAGTGTTAGCTATGAGAACATTTGCCAAACCTGTAGTGGTAAGAAAATGTGATGTACCGGGAGAAGGGCTTCTTCTATGTTTTCGTTAGGCATTGGTTCAGTGCCGAAAGCAGTATTGTAGGCTGGGGGATTGTGGAGACTCGAAACCTGTTTGTTCTGCCAACCCCAAGAAAGTCAGTTGAGTTAACTCTACAATAATATTAACAACTAATGCGTCATGTGTAACAGATAGCCAAGTTGTTGGGCAAACAGAGTTCACATCGATATCTTCTCACATCGAAATCATTTATCGTTGTGGAGATGCGACCCAAATTTTATGGGGATGACCAATTAAATTTGATGGGACGAATAGTCATGAAACTAGGATGATCTAATGAAAGTGAGAAAATAAACTTGGGCTCCTACTATTCTGATATGATCCTAGACGACACAACGGAGGTTACTCACTTAGCCGAGGAAACACTTGCCGATCGAGGAGCAGCTTGAACCCGAGGAAGCTTTGCACATCCCGGAAGGACCATTGACGAGAGCTAAGGCGAAGAAGCTCAAGCAGGCATTAGGAGGACTTATTCAACACGTACATGAGACCGTGGGTTTGGAGGATGAAGTGCTTCGAACCGCATTGGTTTCGATACAAGTCCAAGTGTGCTCTTTTCCTTAGTCCCGGTTTTACCCAATGGGTTTTACGTGACAAGGTTTTTAACGAGGCCTTGGAACACTTCTTCCCTCAAGCCCATTTCCCTCAGCGTGTCCCTCAGCAATTTCCCGCAGCATTTTCCCTCAAGTTTTCCCTCAACAACTCCCTCAAGAATACCAAGAGACTTCCGATTTTCTTAGTCAATTTCAGCATTTATTTTCTTGACTTTTCTTCTCTCATTTTCGAGAAGTCTTCTCTCATTTTCGAGAAAGGCTTAGACACTTTATCTTCTTTGCTTATTTAAACAATGTAATTCCTTTGAGAAAAATAACAATATTTTTTAATCAAAACTTCTTTTCATTGTCGAGTTCTAGAGAGAGATTCTCTTGAGTTCTTCGTGAGAAACTTCGATTATTTCTTAGAGTGATTCCGAGCAATAATCGTTGGGTTTGTCAAGGGATTTTCCGCCATCCTTTGAGTCACCGTTCAACCGATCCCCGTGAAGAAGCGTCCATAGTGAGTGTGTTTTCAAAAGGATTTTCGGGAGTGATTCCCACGCCTTCTTAGCCTCTCCACGTTTCCAAGCCGAGATCACCATCGCCTTGTTCTTAGTTCATTCGTGAATTAACCTCAACGATTATCCCCAATCTTCGAATCTACCCAGCACTTGAGAGATCTTGCGGTCAAGGGTGTATTAAGTGGTATCAGAGACACTCAAGTCAATCCGGTAAATTCGTTCCATCTCTAGTTCATCTCTTTCGATTTTTGCATTAAAAAAAAACCGTTCATCTTCTTTTGTGTTCATCGATTTTCTGGGTTAAAACTAGTTGTGTTTTAATTTTAATTTTTGCATTTAGATCATTGTTAGGGTGTCTAGTTTCATCGATAATCAAAAAAAAAAAAATCATTCATAATTTTTTTGTTTTAATCGATCTTTTCAAAAAAAAAAAAAAAAATATTGTGGTTTGATTGTGTTTGATTCTTAGAACAATTTAAATCTGTGTTTGTGTGATTTTTTTCGAGGAAACAAGAGCAGCAATCCGTGGAATCCGAGGAGTCGAGGGATTTTTTTCCGAGGGAAAACCAATCCGAGGAACCAAGGGGAAATTTTCTGGAAAAAAATCAATCCGTGGGATTTCCCGGGGGGGAAACAGCAAACCGAGGAGAAGTTTCCGGGGAAATTAAATCCGAGGGATCTTCCGGGGAAAATTCCAACCGAGGGATTTAGCCGAGGAATCCAAAATTGCCGAGAAAACATCCAAACGACTAAGCGATCTTTTCCTTTCCGATTATTTCAATCACCGTTTGAATTTTTTTTTACCATACTAACTTATTGTTGTTCTATCTCAGGTCACAATGGCACAAGACAACAATCAAAAAAACAACCCACAAGATCCAAACGACCCGCTTAGCCAAGCCGGTTTGAATGCCGCTCAAATACATGCAATTACGGATTGTATGAGACGTATGATGGTTAATGAGATGCAGGAGATGAATGAGAAACTCAACCGTGCTCTATGGGCACAAAATCAACCGCCAAATGTGCCTGAGGGGCAAGAACAAAACCGACCCCAAAGAAGAAACAACGATAACTATTACGAAGATCATTCACCTAATGAGGATAGGGGACGATGTCAACGTGCTAGGGAAGCTAGGAGACGGCATGATTCGGATGGACACTCATCCCGCAGTAGCCAAAGGAGACCTAGGCACGGTCGAGACGCCGATAATCTCGGTGGTCTTAAGCTTAAGATCCCTTCCTTTCATGGGAAAAATGATCCGGATGCCTACTTGGAGTGGGAAAAGAAAGTGGAGCTTGTGTTCGATTGTAACCAGTATGATACAAGGATTTTTGTAATCCTTTAGAGGTATCAATACCCTCTTATCGATGTAATATAAGAGGTTATCGAATCCAATTGGGATTATTCTAATCACTAAGCATGCAAGGTTCTTAAGGCAAGTCNCCGGTGGAAACTTGGAACGAGTTGAAAGCGATCATGCGGAAACGGTTTGTTCCTAGTCATCATCACCGTGAGCTACATAGTAAGTTGAGGAAGTTAATTCAAGGAGGTCGAAGCGTCGACGATTACTTTCAAGAAATGGAAGTTCTATTGATACGAGCTAATGTTACCGAGGATGAGAAGCTACCATGTCACGATTTCTAACTGGATTAAACCGCGAGATTCAAGACCGTTTGGAAATGGAACATTACGTGGAGTTAGAGGACATGCTTCATAAGGCTGTTTTGATCGAGCAGCAACTCAAGCGAAAAGGTAACATCCGATCTTTCGAAACCGGTATGAGATCGAGCTATTCCCGAGATGAGAAATCAAGCTATAAGCCGAGAATGGATGTGAAGTCGGGAACCGAATCTAAGTCTTTCACTCCGACATTTCCGAGGAATCCTAATGAGAAAGGTGAGAGTTCCCACAAGAATCAAGATCTCCGATGCTACAAGTGCCAAGGAAAGGGGCACTATGCCAACGCTTGTCCAAACAAACGGACCATGATATTGCGAGAGGATGGAGAGATTGAAACTGATGAAGACGACGATGGGGAACATCCGTCTAGTGTGGAGGAACCCGCGGAAATAGCCGAACGAGGTGAGTTATTAGGTACTAGACGTTCTTTACCTGTTCATGACAGGTCCAAGGAGGAAGAACAACGAGAGAACCTATTCCACACAAGGTGCCGCGTGAAGGGAAAGGTATGTAGTCTCATTGTGGATGGTGGGAGCTGTACTAACGTGGCAAGCACGACTCTTGTGGAGAAACTGAACTTGGAGGAACAAAAACATCCTAGACCGTACCATTTCCAATGGTTGAACAATGTCGGCCACATGAAGGTAACAAAACAAGTCCTTGTTCCTTTATCGATAGGAAGTTATGGAGACAAGGTCCTTTGCGACGTGCTCCCGATGGAAGCTGGGCACATCCTCTTAGGACGACCGTGGCAATTCGATATAAAGGTAACTCATGACGGTCTCATGAACAAACACTCCTTCGTGTTCAAAGGTAAAAAAATCGTTCTAGTTCCAATGACTCCTCAAGAAATCTTCCAAGACCAAAAACTTCGAGAGAAACAAAAGGAGGAAGGTAATGTAAGTGTTGTGGATACTACTGTTCATCACGAGAAAGGTAAGAACATAAGTAAGATCCCGCCAAAGGTTTCGGAAAACAAAACCGTGAAGAAATCTAGCTTATTTGCGAAAGCTAGCGAGGTAAAACAAGCTTTATTTTCCGAACAACCTTTCATTATGATTATGTATAAGGAAACTCTTATGAGTTTATCTAACCTTGAGCCGGACATCCCGAGCAATGTTATCTCTGTTTTGCAGGATTTTGATGACGTCTTTCCCGAAGACAGCCCTAGCGGATTGCCACCAATCCGAGGGATTGAACACCAAATCGACTTTGTGCCGGGAGCGTCACTTCCGAACCGACCAGCATACCGAACCAATCCGGTGGAGACTAAGGAGCTACAGCGACAAGTCACCGAGCTTATGGACAAAGGCCATATCCGAGAGAGTATGAGCCCGTGTGCTGTTCCCGTTCTACTTGTTCCGAAGAAAGACGGAACGTGGCGAATGTGTGTTGATTGCCGCGCCATCAACAACATTACGGTAAAGTATCGCCATCCTATCCCTCGCTTAGATGACATGTTAGATGAGTTGCATGGGTCTTGCGTTTTCTCTAAGATAGATCTTAAGAGCGGATACCATCAAATTAGGATGAAAGAGGGGGATGAATGGAAAACGGCTTTTAAAACGAAACATGGATTATACGAATGGTTAGTCATGCCCTTTGGATTAACTAACGCACCTAGTACGTTTATGAGGCTGATGAATCATGTGTTGAGATCGTTCATTGGGGTTTTTGTGGTAGTTTATTTCGACGATATCCTAGTTTATAGCAAAACCCTAGACGATCACATAGAGCATTTGAAATCTGTTTTGAGTGTTCTTAGGAAGGAGCGACTTTTTGCCAACTTGAAGAAGTGCACTTTTTGCACGGATAATCTTGTTTTCCTAGGCTTTGTTGTAAGTGCACAGGGCATTAAAGTTGACGAGGAGAAAGTGAAGGCTATCCGCGAATGGCCTAGTCCGAAGTCGGTGGGAGAAGTACGGAGTTTTCATGGACTCGCCGGATTCTATAGACGATTTGTGAAGGACTTTAGTACTCTTGCTGCACCACTCACGGAAGTAATCAAAAAAGATGTGGGATTCAAATGGGAGGAAGCACAAGAAACCGCCTTTCAAGCCTTGAAAGAGAAGCTCACAAACGCACCTCTTTTGTCTTTACCGAATTTTTCTAAGACTTTTGAAATTGAGTGTGATGCCTCAGGTATAGGTATTGGAGCTGTGCTTATGCAGGAAAAGAAACCCATTGCCTACTTCAGCGAAAAACTCGGAGGAGCAACATTGAACTACCCAACATACGATAAGGAGCTATATGCCTTGGTTCGAGCTTTGCAAACGTGGCAACACTACCTATGGCCGAAAGAATTCGTGATACATACTGATCATGAGTCCCTCAAGCACTTGAAGGGACAACAAAAGCTGAACAAACGCCATGCTCGATGGGTCGAATTCATAGAAACGTTTCCTTACGTCATTCGGTACAAACAAGGTAAGGATAATGTGGTAGCCGATGCTCTATCCCGAAGGTACGTACTACTCTCTACTCTTGAAGCTAAATTACTTGGTTTTGAACAAATCAAAGATTTATATGCAACCGATCCCGATTTCAAAGAAGCTTTTCAATCTTGCGAAAAATTTGCCTTTGGAAAATATTTTCGAAACGACGGATTTTTGTTTTATGAAAACCGCCTTTGTGTTCCCCATTGTTCTTTGCGAGAATTATTTGTTAGGGAAGCACATGGAGGAGGTCTCATGGGACATTTCGGTGTGGCTAAAACGCTAAGTGCTTTGCAAGCACACTTCTATTGGCCGCACATGAAGCGAGACGTCGAGAGGATTTGCGGACGATGTGCCACTTGCAAACACGCTAAGTCTAAGGTACAGTCGCAAGGTTTGTATACTCCTTTACCCATCCCTACTTCTCCATGGACTGATATTTCGATGGACTTTGTCCTAGGATTGCCGAGAACTAGGAAAGGTAGAGATTCCATTTTTGTGGTCGTTGATAGATTTTCGAAAATGGCTCACTTCATACCTTGTCATAAAACGGACGATGCATCTTTAGTTGCTGAATTATTCTTCAGGGAAGTGGTTCGTTTGCATGGCATGCCGAAAACGATAGTTTCGGATAGGGACGCTAAGTTCTTGAGTTACTTTTGGAAAACATTGTGGAATAAATTAGGAACTAAGTTGTTGTTTTCCACCACTTGTCACCCGCAAACTGACGGGCAAACGGAAGTAGTTAATCGAACATTGTCTACTCTTTTACGTGCGATCATTAAGAAGAATATTAGATCATGGGAGGATTGCTTGCCTCATGCTGAGTTTGCATATAATCATGCTATTCATTCTGCTACTAAGTATTCACCGTTTCAAATGGTTTACGGTTTTAATCCTATTACACCGTTGGATCTAACCCCTTTACCTTTGAGTGAGCATGTGAATTTTGATGGAAACAAACGAGCAGAATTTGTTAAGCACATTCACGAGCAGGCCCGGCAAAACATCGAGAAGAGGACCGAGCAATACCGAAAGCAAGCCAACAAAGGAAGGCGTGAGAGAATATTCGAACCGGGTGATCTTGTTTGGATTCACCTAAGGAAGGAAAGATTTCCGAACGAGAGGAAGTCTAAGTTGTTGCCGAGGACGGATGGACCATTCGAAGTCCTTGAACGGATTAACAACAATGCTTATAAAATCGACTTGCGAGGTAAGTACACCGTTAGTTCAAGTTTTAATGTTGCTGACTTAATTCCTTTTGTTGCAGATAGTCCAGATTTGAGGACAAATCCTTTTCAAGAGGAGGGGGATGATATGATCCTAGACGACACAACGGAGGTTACTCACTTAGCCGAGGAAACACTTGCCGAGGAGCAGCTTGAACCCGAGGAAGCTTTGCACATCCCGGAAGGACCTTTGACGAGAGCTAAGGCGAAGAAGCTCAAGGAGGCATTAGGAGGACTTATTCAACACGTGCATGAGACCGTGGGTTTGGAGGAGGAAGTGCTTCGAACCGCATTGGTTTCGATACAAGTCCAAGTGTGCTCTTTTCCTTAGTCCCGGTTTTACCCAATGGGTTTTACGTGACAAGGTTTTTAACGAGGCCTTGGAACACTTCTTCCCTCAAGCCCATTTCCCTCAGCGTGTCCCTCAGCAATTTCCCGCAGCATTTTCCCTCAAGTTTTCCCTCAACAACTCCCTCAAGAATACCAAGAGACTTCCGATTTTCTTAGTCAATTTCAGCATTTATTTTCTTGACTTTTCTTCTCTCATTTTCGAGAAAGGCTTAGACTCTTTATCTTCTTTGCTTATTTAAACAATGTAATTCCTTTGAGAAAAATAACAATCTTTTTTAATCAAAACTTCTTTTCATTGTCGAGTTCTAGAGAGAGATTCTCTTGAGTTCTTCGTGAGAAACTTCGATTATTTCTTAGAGTGATTCCGAGCAATAATCGTTGGGTTTGTCAAGGAATTTTCCGCCATCCTTTGAGTCACCGTTCAACCGATCCCCGTGAAGAAGCGTCCATAGTGAGTGTGTTTTCAAAAGGATTTTCGGGAGTGATTCCCACGCCTTTTTAGCCTCTCCACGTTTCCAAGCCGAGATCACCATCGCCTTGTTCTTAGTTCATTCGTGAATTAACCTCAAGGATTATCCCCAATCTTCGAATCTACCTAGCATTTGAGAGATCTTGCGGTCAAGGGTGTATTATATTCTAAACAACTACTAGAGAAACTAAAGAACCATGAGTTAGATGACAACCTAATTTATCGTTGTTATAATTGAGAGAGGTGAGAACCAATAAATTAAGATGTGGAGTAGATAGGCATCCTATTATACAAAAAGTTAACAAAAACGTTAAAAAAAGTTGGTTACCGGAGGAATCTTTTCAGGTATGCTTTGGTTTCCCAATCCTTCATCATCTTCTGCCAAATTATCGCCGAGTTCGTTGTCGACACCACCATTCGGTTGAATCTACCACACACATTTATAGTTAATGGTTATCCTGATAACTATTTTTCTAAACAGTTTATCGTTAAAGAATAAAAATACCGGAACAAGCTCTTCTGCAGACTTTTTGTCTGGCGTTCCTGCAGAGGGATTAAGATGAAAAACTTGGTCCGCAGAGGCAATAAAATCACACATGCCTGCCTCCAATACAACCTCCTCCAATACCTGGTTTGGGGATAGACATACTAAGTTAAATTGTCTTCGGCTACGATAACATAATTTATTGATATTAACAATTCGTCTAACCTGTTCCCTCATAGTTTGTTTCACTGGGCCAGCTGTGTCCACCAGTTCAGATTGACTTGTTTCTACAAAATCTGAGATGGATCCTCTTTCATTCTGTTTTAAAACAAATTAGAAGACAACATGTTAGCCTCCAACTCTTTGCGGTTATCAAGGTAAAGATTTTTATCCTCACTTGTATGTTAACTGGTGAGTAAAATAAGACGATTTCTTCTATAGTTGCACCACCATTTGTGTTGACGTCGCTGTTTACAGGAGATGCAGGACCGGCAGCTTCGCAGTGGTCAGTGGGTGCGGTCTCATGTTCCTGAGACCCATCAGACTGACTTTCCCCATTACTGGTTGGGTGAGGGGATTCTGAGCCTGTTATCACTTGCTCTTCGATGATTGTGTTCTCGGTCAGCCACTTAGTAAGGAAGGCGATGTGGACCTTGTTGTTCTCAGCAAGTTGTGCAGCAAATAATTCCTGCTGAATAATATCATGCTCGCATAGTTTCTCTTCAATCAATTCAATCAACGCGGAATCTTTGGGGTTTGATGTTGAAGATCCAATGTCTCTTTCTTTACCTTTGCCTCTCTGGCTTGCGGCATTCCTTCCAATGGGACCTTTTCTCGACTTTGCGGACGCGGCTATTTCTGATGGCTTAGTTCCCCCCACAAACATTTCACCCTTGAATTTGAATCCTTCAGATATAAGTTTCAGCATGTTATCCACCTTTGGATCTACTGCATCATCCGCCCAACTAAGATTTTCTTCCGCGTTGTCAAACTCTACGTCAGGCCGAATAATATTGTTAACATGGTCCTGCAAATTTGACATGTTAACTGTGTTTAATAAATCAACTACATATCTACATAAACAAGTGTAAACATATTTATTGTGATAACCAACTTAACCATAAATTCCTTTCGGGGTGACTTTGTTATCAGTTAACAAAACGCAAAGTTATACGTCAAGTGACAAGGGATAAAGTAAAATAGCTAACATGGTTTACAAAATTTGGCAGGTAAATTTTGTAAACTAAAAACACCCACTTAAACAATAGATGCCGAGTTGAACGTAGTTATTGGGATAACAAGCTTATCAGTAAATATATTTCTGTTAACTTGGTTACTAGATAACGACCTGAAGCACAAACAAAAAGAAACTTAAAATAAATTTGGGTTTCATTTCAAAGTTAACAGAGTAATTCGGTTATAGTTCTAATTTTTGGGGATATTCTCGTAAAGCTAATTACAACGACAACTTGGTTTGAGTAACCAACAATTTCCCAAGTCTTATAGAAATCACGGAAACTTAAAAAACAGTACCATCACTTACATCTACGTATCGTCTATTGCTATGTTACCTCAATAATAGCGTTATACGATAAGTTATATTCGCAGTCAACAATAACATCAATACGCATAAGACATTATAATGAGCGAAAATTAAAATCGACGATATTTTTGATTAACACTGTTACCTTACAGGCCTCATCAATGTCCCGAGCGTGATTGAGTTTTAGCTGTAAAGCAGGGCGTTGTTGGGGCAAAAAATCAATCGCTGCATCACCATATCTATCGCTGCATCACCAGATGGGTTGATACAGTCACCAATTGCTGGCACTGCTTCAAGTACAACAAACTGCAGAGCGACAATTAATCCTTGCACTGCGAAGTTTGCTTTTGCGAGTTTAGATAGGTCCCTTTCCTTGATGGATGTCATCATCATGTCAAACGACAATCTACCCCATGGATATTCCAAGAAAGCCTCTAGGTCGTCTGTCATTTCGGCGTGCTCTTTGACAACTTTGACTCGGTGATAGTGGACTGTAGGAAGCAGAATCCCATCTACGAGGACAAGGCAAGCCATCTTGAGACGAGTTTCCTTGTCTAAACCACGTTTTCGGTTTAGTATTGCAATCACCTTCTCGATGGTGACATCTCCAGCCTTACCAAAAAGTTTTTCGAAGGTAGGATATGTTGGGGATTTCCTCTTCTTCGTCTCTATGGTGGGTAGTCTGCCGCATTTTAACCCGGTAACGATTTTAAATTCTCGAATAGAAAATCTAATAGGGTTTCCAGCAAAAAGAATCCAGATCTCATTCTTCCTTTTCACATCAAGCTGTCGAGATAAGAGAAACATCCCAAATGTCCCAGACCAACCCGGCTTCGAGGGTATTTCCAGCAGTTTGCCCAATGGGGAATCTTTAATAAATTCCACCTCTTCGTCTTCAAGAGAGGTTACAAGATCTTGTATTATTCTCATTTTCTGGTAAGAGGTTGCTCTATGACCTCACGGTTCTTCCCCGGCTGCGATAATTCTTCTCGGGAGATCCAAATCAGTCATCTGCAAAAAGCAACCTCATTTAGCACTTAGGATCTTCTGATTTAGTTTTCTCATATCCTACTCAACAAAATATGCAAAAAATTCACAGGAAAAGTCCATTAATGGCGAGAAAAAAGGAGAGAATACCTCGATGAACTCTTCGACAATACAACAGCTATCTTCCACTTCTGATTCCGTCTACAGAGGTTTTGGCGTGGTATGACGACGGCGGATTAGGGCAACAAGGGGTTTTCTTCGACGGCCCTTGCTGGAGTTTAAGTTCTGTTTCGAGATGATGATATTTTGGTATAGACCCTAATTTTACCTTTCTGAAGTCTAATAAAATAACAACATAAACACTGAAGCAAATCTACTCTTTTAGATTTTGCTGTCCCTTTCGGTTGACAAACACACGCAACATAAGTGGGTCCAATTCTAGGGTATAGTCTAGTATACAATCGCATAAATAACTTCTCCATTAGGGATTTTTTTTGTCTTTCTACATGGAATAAAACGAATGTACAGTATAATAAAAAGTAAAACTAATTAGCGTATAGTCGATTACCGGTTTCTGCAATTTCTCTAAAGTAATTGTCATCGAACAACATGGGCCCTATTATGCCAGCTCAGAGGTCTATTGTTACCACGTGGCTTAAAATTTATGATGTTTCTAAATTTCATTTGATGATAGTTAAAATCTACTACGTACTAATATATGCATGTAATTTGTTTTAAAAAAGTTTATGGTTGTATTTCTTTATAGAGACTGAGTTACAATTAGGCCAGGGTATTCGGGTATTCGGTTCGGTTCCGAGTTTTTCAATTAGAAGGATTTTGGACCCATATAAAAACCGATAGGATTTTGGTTTGGTTCCGGATTTTTTGGGTCTTAATTTTTAGAACCGATAAATACTCGAATTTTTTTGGATATGGTTCGGTTCAGGTATTTTTTTACCCAAAATATACCCGAAAATATATCCGAAAACCCGAAAATATACACAAAACTCCAAAAAAAACTAAAGAAAATATATCCGTAAAACCAAAAATATACCCGAAAAAATTAATTAATATTTATGGGTATATAATTATACTTCGGATATTTCAGATACCCGATCGATTTTCGGTTCGGTTCCAATTCTTCAGGTATAAGAGTTTATGATCCATCAGGTATTTTCATAGGTTTCAGTTCCTCTTAATCAGTTCGGTTCCGATTCGGTTTTTCGGTTCAGGGTATTTTTCTAATCCTAGTTACAATCCATGTTCTAAAAAACGGCCGCCTAGCCGCCTAGGCGGTCAGACACCTTGGAGATTAGTGTCTAGGCGGCGGAGCTAGGCGTTGACCGGATTAATCCGATTTTGACTTTATTAATCCGATTTTTGGCCGATNTTTTTTTTTTTTTTTTTTGAAATTATGAAAAAAAATTAAATTTTAAGTTGATGTGTTGTAGGATAGTTAAGTTTAAATTTTTAACTTTAAATTATGATTTTTTATATATTTTTAGGGTAGTTAAGTTGTCTATTTATAAAGAAGGAGTAGAGACGAGGAAAAAAAGAGTTGTCGATTTGAGACTTTTCCATCAAACAAAAAAAACCTCAATTTTAAAATTTGTTGGACCAATTCAAAAGCCTATTAAAATTCAATTTACTCACGTGCATTCAACTAATATCATATCATTGTCTTTGTTGAGATTTCTAAATTATCCCAAAATAATATATTTCACAAATTTGCTATATATTATTTATAAAATTACATATTTCTCCATATAATAATACATTTTGATAGCATATATTTAATTTTCAATATAAATTAAATAAAACAATATTAAAAACTAGTTCCCGATTAATCTCCGATTTTTGGATTAGGCGCTACACCCAACCCGACCGTCCGACTAGCGCCTAGCGCAATTTTAAACATTGGTTACAATATATGATAAATAAATAAAAAAGCAAAGCAAGAAACCTTGGGCTATGAACCATGAAGGAATTACAAGGGAAAAAGAAAGAGAAAATTACAAGGGATGATTAGGTACCTCAAACCACAAAACAAAAAAAATCATGAAAACTAGGCAAGTCCTTTTGAGTTAGGTATGACTCACGAATTTCTCTGTCCACCTTCTTGAAGAGTACCTCCGCGAGGAGATGGGAGTTGTTGAAGATGCGGTCATTTCTCTGTTTTCACAGTGAATAAATGGTCGTTTGAGCCATTAGAAGCCTCAAATTGTTTTCAGCTGCGTTTGGGTAAACCATCTTTAACCATTTTTGGAAAATCGACCATGTACTAAACCCCATAAACCGGCCAATGTATGCATGTAATGAGAGAACTAAGCAGAAAAAAAATCTCGAACCGTAGTTAACCGGAGTCAACAAAGGTGAACTGAATTCATCCCTATACGATCCAATAATTACGTACAACCCTATCTACAAAAAATTGTATGTACAAAAATGATTTTTTTTTTTCAATAATGATTGCTAATTTGAATCTCAGGTAAAAGGGGAAATCATAACACCGTGCCACATGATCAAGTGATCCATTTGCAAAATGGAAAGAAGAATTTTTGTCTCCACTTGAATAATGGACGTTAAAATGCGGAGCAATAGTTCTTGATCTTTTAATATTATGTATGTGTGTGCCTCGATTTTATTTTTGTTCTTGATCTTTTGCAAGATAACCCCAAAAATTCAATAACAGTAAACATTACTTGCTGGACAAGGAATCTTTTTTTTCTCTCATTGTTCTTTTACACAAATGGGAAGAGGGAAATACCAAATGAGATGGTGATTAATAAAATTATATCAGTTTCGTAAGACCACAATGACTAATAGAATGAGAGAATGTTGGTGGGCTCAATGGATCACAAAAGGAAGCACACTTTGCATACATTTTAAAATCCACATTCTTCTTGACAGCATGTGTCAGCTTCGATACATGAAACGACAAGAAGATCTCTGTTCATATTTAGAACAAGTGACTCTAGATGTTTGTTTCCCCAAAATTAATGTGTTTTAAGTGTAGGAACGCATATTCTACAATAGAGTAAACTGATAAATTTGTAAAGTAAAATACATAAATAAATTGATGATCATAATATTACAATGATATCGATACAAGAATTTGGGGAAGAACGGATTTGCAGAGGCGAGACACTCTTTCCTTAATTCTGAAAACGCCCAGTAGTGTAACGGTTGCATAGCGTTCCGAATCCCATGATACAACTGCATTTTTCTTATGATTAGTATCACCCAAAATCATAAGCTTTCGAACCATTTTTATGTGTTGTACTCTCATGGAGAAAAACCATAAGACAAGAGAAGAAAAAGAAAGTGATGATTCATCTTTTCTTCATATGAGAGATTGTTCATATCTATCTATCTATCTATATATATAAAGTAAGCTTTTCTCTTTTCTCATGCTGCCACCTCAGCATCATAAAAATTTAATACACATACTAATACATATATTAATTATAAATTTGGTTTTAACATTATGAAAAGAATTTGAAAAGGCATTATTCATATTCTAAATTAAACCAGAAAATAATAAACTTCTATGAATATAGTTCTTTGAAATAATAACAGGTTTAATAAATTTGGTTATCATTATATATTTCAACTTTTATAAATATTACACTACATTTGGAGGAGTTCGCGAGGAGAAAGGAGGAATTCACCTTTTTCTCTATCACGCATATCCCACGCGCAACTAACGGAGTGGCAGACAAGTTAGCACGAGGTGCTCGAATCTACCCATCATATTTCATTTATGTAAACTCGATACTCCGGTTTGGTTTACTGAATCGGTATAGGTATTTAGGTTGTTGACAAAAAAAAAAAAATTTAATTAGATTAAGTTGTATCGCAAATATTATAAAAAACTAAAATATCAAACAAGTCCTAACAATTAAACAAATAAGTTAAATATGTAACTAAATTCATAAAGCAAAATATAAGTTGGCAAGTTTTACATCTAATAAAGAGACAAATAAATAAAATTTAAGTATACTTAACATAATAATTACAATTATACATNTAATTGCAATTATACATAACTATGAAAAAGAGAGTAAGAGCCAAAAAAATTAAGAAACATATTAAAAGTATTTACACGAAAATATAAATTAAGTTTGAAAATTTAAGATCGTTGTGTTTGGTGATATTATTTTTAACAAAAAAAATAAAATAATGAATAAAAGCTTTGTATATGCAAAATATATATCATGTGATGTAAATATATTTCAATTCTCATAATAATTACCATCCATTAATACAATAATTTTTCCTAGAATTTGAAAAGACATGTACTTAATAGAAGATAGATTATATTGAATTAATCTAAACAAATTTCAATTTAATAATTTACTTTTATCCGTTTATTTATATAGTTTAGAAAAACTATAGAATTTAGTGTTTATAAATTACGGATTAGATTTATTCTAAATAAAATCAAACAAATGTTGTGACTTCAAACAATCAGTTATATATGGAAATATTTTTCAACAAAAATAAAAGAAAAATAGATTTAGAAATCATAAACATATTGCACACATAAATAGGGTTAAAATCATACATGAAACACTCCAAAAATAATAACTTCACATGAAACAAAATTAAAAAAATTATTATGCAACTTTAAAATATAAATATCTTCCCTTTAAAATGTAAATATCTTATTTTTAAAAAATTCAACTAATTGCATAAAATTGATCACCAAAGAAAAAAAAAAGAGGTAAAAATGTGTACCATCCAATAAATAAACACATAGATGATCATAAATTTTTAAAAAACAAAAAAAATACAGAGATCTTAAGCCGAGAGAGATAATTAAATTAACTACGAGACCAAATAAAATAAAATACCATTAGATTAAAAAATTTGTTTACCACGTCCGCACGGATCACACCCTTTGTGATTGAAATTGAAAGTGAAATCTCACCGGCGATGGGGGAAGATATCGGAGAAGACGAGGGTTTTAGAGCAGTGGATAATATTTTTTTACATGATAATCATATTCACAAGAACTCTCTCTCTCTCTCTCTCTCTAAATATTTGAATCGACGCTCGACCCCATATTTCTTATATTTTTCCAAATCGGCTCATATTATCTCAAATGTTCCCATTAACCTATACATCTACGATGATTTTGAAAGTAAATTAGTGATAGAAATTAAATCGTTTTTCAAATAAAATTAGATTCATTTTGTAGTCACCAACACTGGATCATCGAAAATGAATAATAGTAAATTCTGAATATTTTATTAGTATTCGGTTTTAGGTAAAAATAGATAAAAATACAGTGACTTATTTAGAAGTATATTTTTTTAAAGTTCGGAGAATTCTAAATTCACAAAACTAACTTTCCTTTTATTAGTATTCAAAGTAACTTTCGGACTATACAAAACTAACCATATTTCGAAGTATTTATTTTATTAGTATTCAGTTGGGTTAAAAAATATACAATTCTCTAAACTTTAAAATGACAAAAATTTAACTTTTAAAAACCAACTAATTGAATAAATAGTCAACAAAAAAAAAATTGTGGATCACTCACTAAAAAAATACATAAATAAATATAAAATTAAGAAAGGAAAAAAAACATAAGAATTAACAATCCACATTTCTTAAGCTAATAGAGACAAATCCATTAACAATCATACTAATAAAACAAAAATAATATTATACCAATTTTTTTTAAAAACAAAATTGTGTTCACGTCCGCGCGTAGCGCAGATCACATACTAGTACTATATAAAAGCAACTATTTGAAGCTCCTCAAGCTAGCCACCTCAGCGAAAATAATATGCTCTGAGAAGCTGCCACATCAGCTATCTTTTTTTTTACAACCAAAGACCGATATATACAAACAAACAACCAATCACAGATCTCTATTTTTACACGTGTACAAGCTAAACCCTTATTCTTCGGGAAAAAACTCTTTTCCATAGAGTTTGTAACGTCAGCTAAATCTCTACAAAAAAATTTAGACACGCAGCGAACGAAACGACATCTACCAAAATATATTATAAAGCGCCTCTTCCCCTGCCTGAAATTTAGAGTATAAAGTTTAGATCCTAAACGCATCGTCGTCTCACACGAAGATCTCTTCGGTTTCAAGAACCTCTCATCTCCTATGGCTTCCAAGTCTCTGATTTTTAACCCCCATCAAGTTTCATTCTCTCCACTCCAGTTCAACGATTTTCACTTCCAAAATCTGAAATCCGGCGAAACTTAGGTCAGATATTGTCTTTTTTTTTTCTCCTCCTCTTCTTCATTTTATGGGTCTCCGATAATCCTTTTCTTATGGCGATTCCTCTCTATCGAAATTGAAAATAACTGGATCAAATTTTCTTCCAACTCGGTGCTAATTCTGAGTAAATGAGAATGCAGGTGAGCTGGTGGGAGAAAGTGAACAGAAGAAGAGGATTATCGGGCACTACTTCATACGTGCATGTCTGATAAATAACTTAGCGACAAGAAGTGAATAAAAAGATTATCGAAAAGCTGTTGGTGTATCTAGATCAACCACCAGCAGGCTTAAGTAATTGCAGATATATGCATGCCATTCCTACTATTACTAACGAAACGGCCTTGTGTGTTCCAGATTTCCTAGAGTACCATCATCTTAAGTATCTAATATTTTTGATTAATATTAAATTGGTGAGTCACTTTTTCGTTTTGATTTAAGCTAGATATTGTGTTTATGTCGTATATAGTCAACTTGCTTTACTAATTGACTGGCCTCTGTAATTTTGAGGACTAGGCTATTTCGGGCATCCATGACTTCCACCAAAGTTAGTGTCTCTTAAAACTTGCTTCATTTTCTCATTTTGTTTAACCAGTTCATTGGGAGAGTTTTCTAGACTGTGTGCTGAATTTTTTGCTTTGTTTTTTTTTTTCTTTAGAGGTTGGCAGAAACGACCAGCCACACCTTGCTCCTTGCTCCTACGCTGAGTTTACTGAAAATATATGTAGGTAATCAAGATAATATTTTCCTATAAAATAGTCTTTCAGATTATAATCTTAACTTACATAGTAAGTAGTAACCATCTTTTACATCCGAAAGTTTATATCTATAAACATGTTGTTTATATGATTAATTTGATATCTTCTTAACTATCCTGCAACGGCCTAGAGATAACAGTTGCTCACATATAAGCATGTCGAGGATTTGTTTGGAATCAAAATATCACAGTTAGTCTCTTCATATTAGTATAGATTTGTGGCTTGCTTCTCTGGTCCATTTAAGGAAATCAGAAATTGGTTGCTGGTTAAGGAAATCAGAGCAAGTCTTCAAAAGATGATGATGATGATGATGAACAAACAAATATTGCAAGGGAAAACAAACAAGTTTAACCCCGAGAGTCCAAGTGAGTTTCATGATATATTTACAAAGTTTAATCTGCTAAGTTATTCGTATTTGTTTTTTTTTTAATTGAAGAGTTATTTGTATTAGGTGGGTGTATATACAAATATCATAGCAGCATGTGACACACCAGAAATTTGATGCTTATGGAGTTAAACCTCTATGATCTAATAGCCTCAACTAATGTCTCATATTGTATATTACTTTTTTTTGCGATTTGTTTACAGTTGATGATCCGTGTAACTATTCATATTGAACCGATGCAAAGATGATTGTCTTAATTTGAGTTCTCGGTTTCAGAATGGGAAGAAGATAATGATGAAGAAGGCGTAAATCATCATCTCCCACTACAAGAAATCAGAGTTTTTATAGCAGGACAGTATAGCGTTTTTTTCGATTATGCTATTGTTGACATACCTCTGGTTTTTACATAG
This sequence comes from Eutrema yunnanense, assembly GCA_002933935.1. Classification (NCBI taxonomy): domain Eukaryota; kingdom Viridiplantae; phylum Streptophyta; class Magnoliopsida; order Brassicales; family Brassicaceae; genus Eutrema; species Eutrema yunnanense. The sequence continues at coordinate 1,522,214 of PKML01062198.1, read as the reverse complement.
CGTTTGTATATTTGTAAACGNCAGTTCACTTATCGTAATGAAGCAAAAGAGAATAGAAGTGATAACAAAAACATTAAAGCTAGCAAGGTATCTAAAGGAATACAAAACGTTAAAGGTGATTGGACCTTTGTTTCTTCCTCTCTTTTAGGCTTAAGTAGTTAACTGAGCCGAGTAATTATAACTACAGTGGCATACATAAATTTATTTTTTGAAATGTTATTGCATTAATGATCGACATCACCGACAAATGACACTTCTATAAAAAGTTGTGAACAAGACAAATAAGTTGCTCAGAGTTTTAGGTGGAAGTGATATTATGGAAAATCAAAAAGACATTTAATCCATCATGGTTGATAGTGTCTACTCGGACAGAGGCATGAAGAAAGAAATATCTAAAATTCAGTCTTTTATATTAACATTTGGTTATATGCAGCACCTTATTGATCTTGCTGAATCTGAAAGTTCTAAAACACAAACAATTGGATAGCTGAAGAAAGAGGGGCCTAGATGGAAAGTTGATGTTGAAAACTGTTAAGTTTATATGAATAATATTTGTGATATGATCATCATACATGACACTATACATTAAACGGTTAAGTCCACAAGAATTTGGATGTTATGTGTACTTTATATCTCTAACGTAATGTTACGGTTTCTGGTTCCTAAATTGAAAATTTTACTATGGTTTTAGACCAAATTCAAATTAATGATTTCACTCAAAATAATTTTGAAAAAAGCTGGATAGATCGAAATACATTAAGTTATGCTCAGTCTCAGACCAAATACCATAGGTTTTATTGACAATTTTGATAATGTACAAAAAGTCATTTGAAATTATATTTTGACAGCAAAATAAAGATCAACTATTCTATTTTAGACAAAAAGTTTTTTTACATTTTCATATTAAAAATTATTTAAAAAACAAATCGCGCGTAGCGCGGTAAATCCCCTAGTATATATAAAACGAGAGAGGAGTCACACGACTTTTATGGTCTCCATGATCTAGGAGTAATGCACAATTAATTGCCAAATTAATTTGTGGTAATAAAGGAGAAGAAGATGTATGATAATTATTCATTATTACTTTTTGACCAAATATATAATTTATGTAGTGATTAATTACATAAATAATAATTTGATACAAAAAATGGGTTATTGGGTCAAGACCCATCTACCCGAACAAACACTCAAACCCGAGTCCGAGCTCGATTCGACTCGACTCACCGCGCGCGCGTGCATATGGTTTAGTGTGAGTTTGCTCTTCTCTTCACAAAGTGATCCTAAGGTTTTGAACCTTGATAGGACTTCTCCAATATATATAGAAAAGGATTTCACCTCCAACTTCCAATGTGGGATATTTGCTAGTTTTTACGCTTAGCCAAATTTTGAAGCATTTCAAGCTTTCCAAATTATCCACTTTGGATCTCCATTTTTCATTCAAATCAACTCAGATTTTGACAAGTGAATACACTATGTTATAGTGCTCACGGCAGCGATTTCATCGTGCCCGAAATCCGGTCATTCCGACAGACGGCTCCAACGAAAAATCCACCAGAAAAGTGGTCAACGCCACTTCGTCAAAAACGAGTTCCAACACTAAGTGTTATTGTTTTTAATTATAAAACTCTAGAGGTTTATCTCGCTATACATTAGACAAAAGACGTAGCGTGCATTATAGTAGTCAAATTGTGTTCCCCAGATTCTCATATTTTTATTGGCAGATGATAAAAAAATTCTATAAAACGAGTAGGGATCATTGGGAAAACTAACGGATCAATGGGGAAGCATAGTGTCGAGAAATAAACTTCTCCAAGTATTCGGTTACTTTTGGACACTCGATAAACAAAGCCGAGAAATACGATATTAGAAAGCGTAAATAATTCATTAAGAACGCCACATCGGATTTTTGACTTTGCAAATAATAGTATGATCATTAATACGACGACCATATGATCTAACGACCATATTATATAACAATAAGTTTTGGTTTGGCAAACACTCGCTTCTAAGACTGGAGTTGAAAAAATACTTCGATTAAATCCAATTTTGTCACGATTTGAACATATTATTACAATTCAGTCCCTCGCACAAGCCATTGGTTTTCTGAACCGCCGATATAACCGGATCATGAATAACCGAATCATTCCCTTAACAGATACTTAAAATCAGAAAGGAATAAGAGTTATAAAGTGCTAAACTTTTTTTTTTAGCATAGAAATTATTGAATATATACACTTCTTCATTACCGTTGGTGCTTGAATATTCTTTTCAAAGAAAGATTGTGAAATATTTTTTTCAATTGAAGTTGGTAGATTAGTGATTTGGGGCAATGTAGAAAGAGTTACCGCAATTAATGTGAGATTGCATCAAATGATTCCATCTATCGTATATTATCCGGTAACGACGGAGGTGATTATAAGTTGCAAATGATATATTATAGGAAGAAGAAGAAACAATCCTCGGTAACTAGTCGGAACCGACCTTCAATGCATCTCCGATTTCCGACGAGATTCTGACAATTTGTCAGAAATTTCTCGGAAATGAGAGATTCATCGAAGACTGTTTCGTCAAGTTGATGGTGATGTGACTAGACGGTTTGTCGGAACTCTTTATTTTTCCGAGAAAATTCTGACAAATTTGTCGGAAACTCGTCGCTAAGCCCATGTCTTCTCGGAACAGAGTTGGAAAGGCTTGTCGGTATCTCGTCGGAGCCGCGATCTTGTTCCGTGAAATTTCCTAGAAATAGCTGCTCTTTATCGAAATCTCCTCAAAATGATTGCATGTGGATTTCGGCGAAACTGTCAATCGGCAAGTGAAACTGGACATCCCGGCTAACCGGAATAAGAGATTCAAGTTTCGATTAATTTCCGAAAACTATGTACAACGTCGTCGGATGCTCGTCGGAAATCTAGATAAGGGTATATATAGAAAACGCTTCTGATGAAGGGTTTTCACGGAATTTTGTCGGAAAAAATTCTGACAATTTACCGGCAAGATGTCCGACGTGTTTCCGACAAAGGTATACCGTCGAAAAATTCTGATAAATGGCGCGATAAATTTCTGACAAAAGGGTTTGGTCGGAATATTCCGACTAAATTTCGAGGAAGTTCCGGCAAATCTCCGAGAAATATTTTCGTCGAAAATTTCCGACAGGATTCCGAGGAATGTTTTGACCACATTCTGAGAGACATGTTTTCGTCAACAATTTCCGACAAAATTCCGAAAAAAATTTCCGGTCGTCAGAAGTTTGTCGGAAACTCGTCGGAAATTTTCGTTGGAAATCCGGGTGTTTTCTTGTAGTGCAAAAACGCAATTCCGCGATTTTTCACCAAAAACGATATTTCACAATTTTCTGCCAAAAACGGATTGAGAATGTCCTAAAATCATTTGTACTTTATTCTAGTTAGTGTTGTAATGTCGAAGTTTAACGTTCGTATAATATTAATGTTTTGATAGAGACGCTTATAATCTATGAGCTAAAAGTCTATTCCTAATATTATACGATCATACATGGTCATATATCTAAGGGAATTGGATCAAAATATATTTGGGTTGAAGATATTTTCTATTTATATGTTATATAGAAATAATCAGAAATATACATATATATATATATATATATATAAACGTGAGTAACTCTATATTTTGCCAGAAAGATTCAAAGACATTAACATTTCTGGCAAAATATAACAACAAAACAGAAAACCTAAATATGTTACGTCCTTGATTGCCTAATAGACTTCTAAACATAGTTGGTAAAAAAAGACAAAGTAAATGCATAAAACAAAAAATGCTAATAATGACAAATTAGAGAGATAAAAAAATGTAACAAAAATACTAAATACAATAAAACTTCTATAAAATAATAATGCCAGGACTTTGAAAATTTATTAATTTATAAAAATAGTAAATAATTGATAAATAAATAAATATTGATTTATAGAACAAATTTGTTTTTCGTCTGTAATATTTTAAAATTGTCATTCAAATGACGTTATATTTAAAAATCTAAAGGAATCTACTTGTAAAAATGATATATATGCCCAAACTTAAAATTATGATTAACAATCTTAATAATTACAATAGAATAGTTGTTAATAACATATTGGATTATCCATGTAAGAATATACATGTTCATAAGATCAAAATGTATAAGAAATTTTGGTTACTAGCTATTTTTATTGCATGTTGATGATGAAATTGAAGACAATACTACAACACATTTGGAAACAGCTTCGCATAAGAAAATCAATCATCACATCTAGAAATATTCTCAATTTTTTTATGTAGATCGACATAACAATACTAAGAGCTATTGATGTAATAAGTTAAGAGATGAGCTCCAATGAAATTTTAATTTTAAGTAAAAACAAACAACACTTTAGTCATATTTTAGTATTTTGTAGAACAAAAGGTAAAATATTATGAAAACATAAATTATGTTGCACAAACTTTGCTAAAACAAAAATTTCATCGTAAACTTTAGGTTGTAAATATTTTATTATGGTATCAAATTTAAAGTTAAAAATAATGAAAACTTGCTCAAGAAGCTGCATAAATAATATAGCATGACAATCCACTTTTAAATTGATCTAACACTTACTTTTAAAACTATTAAAAATGCATATTAGGGGAAATTTTTAAACATACCAATTTCTCTCAAATGCATTCCAAGTTATCATTGAATTCATCAGAACTCCAACAACGTAGGATAATATTTAGAATCATAACATGACTCGATCCATTTCCAAACTGATGTACCAATTACTTTATCAAAATTTTGAAGAGAAAAATTAGTGGAAATTTGTAAATTTATCCATTTCCCTTAAATGCTACTTCTCAAACATTATCTTTTAGCATGGAAGAGATATATTTTCTTAGACATTTCTACTAAAACTTGTACTCTAATGCTTTGTATTAATATCGTTGTTGTATTTATATTTGTAATTGTTGAAAACAAAAACAAAACAAAGCCTAGAGCTTGAACAAGAGAAGAAAAATGATTAGACTTTCATTATTTTCAATCGTTGAGTTTATATCAATTACAATAGAATAGCTGTTAAAAACATATTGAATTATCCATGTAAAAAATTACATCTTCAGAAGTTCAAAATGTATAAAAAAATTGTGGTTACTATCTTTATTTTTAATGATGAAATTGAAAACAATATTAAAACACATTTGAAAACAGTTTTGCGTAAAAAAAAACAATTATTACATCTAGAAATATTCTCAAATTTTGGATGTAGATAGGAATAACAATACTAAGAACTATTGATGTAATAAGTTAAGAGATGAGCTCCAATGAAATTTCAATTTAAAATAAAAACAAACAACACATTAGTCATACTTTTGTATTTTGGAGAACAAAAAGTAAAATATTATGAAAACATAAATTATGTTGCACAAACTTTTCTTAAAAAAAACTTCATCGTAAACTTTAGGTTGTAAATATTTTATTATGGTATCAAATATATATAAAGTTAAAACCAATGAAAACATAAATATACTTTATCTCTATTTAGTGTTTTTATCTTCGACAGATTATTGACTGACAACGACCCTAATTTGTTTACTCAGAATCTTGTTCTCTGTCTAAACCATTGTGTCTTCTCCTTTGTTGTAGATAAAATGGATTTCAAATTGAAAGAACTTGTATCATCAACCCAAAAAAAAAAGGAAGAATCTTGAATGGCATATGACAACTTTCATATTGTTCTTCTATAGCCTCAACAATAACATCATTTGTCATCAGTCTCTACAGTTTATCTACACTTTTGTGGATAGCTGGTATGAAGTTCTACTATATTTGGCTGTTGATTTTGTTGCTAGTCTGGCCCATCCGCATCTGTAGCTATTGTTTGGGAAGAACTGCTGTTTTAGAAAGGAGAAGAGAAGATCCTCGTCACTTTAACATTTACATGTTAAAGAAAAGTCTAGGTCAAGTCCTTACCTTGGCGTTGTTTACTGCTCTGGATGATCACCTAGAAACGAAAGACAGATGGCTCGTAATTACACTTTGCACCAGTATCTATTTGCATATAGTATTGTATATGGTAATCTACAGGGTTGTTGAGGATTTCGATCTGGCGTCTGGTTTCTTAGCAGCCAGTTTTAGGCTGTTTTATCAGTCTGCAGAAGATTGGAAGGAGGTGCTTTGTCTACATATGGTTACTACACTTTTGTGCTCTATACAAATTGTTCTCATCGGAGGTAAATGACTGCCTCCAAAGCCTAAACGTTGGTGTAAGGAGAAGCATGAGTAGAACAAGAAGATCCGTGAGCAGAACAAGAAGATCCATGGAACACCTGTCTCCTCAACAGGAAAATATTGAGCAGAACTTGTTTACTTTCAGATCAAAGTTGTACCTTAACAGGGATGTCCCTGCGGTGGGCGTAACTTTTCCGTTTATGGTCTGTTTGGGGTGCTTACTTAAACTGACACCCGAGCCTGACTTTGGAGAGTGTTATAGAGGCATGATGGTGCTTTGTCTTTGGCCTCTCTGCATTGGGCTCTATTGTATGAACCGACATATTGAGGTAGAACAGAAAACGGACGATCCTGTGAACTACAATATCTACATGCTTATGAAGAGCTTAGGACAAGTGTTGATCTTAGGCTTGTTCAATTTCTTGGATAATCATCTAAAGGCTGCAGACAGATTCCTAGCAATTATACTATGTACTTGCTTCTATGTGCATCTTGTCTTTGTCATGGTTATTTTCCAAGTATGTGAGGATTTTGACTTGGCGTTTGAGTTTTTAGCGGCTAGTTTTGGGCTGTTCTACAAGTTTACAAAAGATGAATTGGAGGTGGTGTATCTAATACTGATCAAGAAAGGTGCAGTGTGTATGGTTAGAGGGAAATGATTAGTGAGTTCATCAAGTCATAGGCATGAGCCTGCTGATACGGGTGAGAGAAAGTTTAGGCGGATCTGAAGTGAAGCCTTTACGTGATCCAGAAAAGGGGACCAAACCTGAAGCGTAAGAACTGGTTCAAATGCTTTTACTACTACTCTCTGTAGATCATAATGCAAATTTGGGAACAAAAAAGTTAGAAGCCTTAAGTGCTTGTTTTCTGTAGCTTGGATTCTGTTTTTTGGTCGTCTGCTTGGAACCTTTAAAGTTTGTAGTTTTTTTTTTTTATCGTCAGTTTGGAGTTTTGAGTTTCAAGGAATATGAATGGAGTGGTAAACACCAATGTGGGCTAATTTTGCAGCCGTCGAATAATTGTGGCTAAAAAATGAAATAAACATAAAATACTAGGGTGTTAAAGAGGAAAGTAAAAACAATGAATTCAAATCATAACAGAGAACATCTTTCCTTCTTCTATATAATCTATTCCATTCCATGCATGCATGCATTCAAATCAAAACAGTGAACATCTATAAACTTAAATTAGATCTCTTTTCTAAACAATCGATCGTGCGCAAAAACAAAATGGCTATGAGGTTCTCATCATCGCTCACCAACCTCGTGCTTCTCTTTGCAGCTACGTTGCTTTTGGTCCACGCAAGTGCTCGCAATTTGCAAGAATCTCAGACTCTGCCTCTCCACGGAGCCACTGCTCCTACCAAAGCTGATCAGTCTCCTACCGTCAATGCCCCTCTCAACGACCGTAAGAATTTCATAGTCGGTGGTGCTGCCGGAATAGGCGGATTCATGGGGATGCCAGGTGGTGGTGGTGGGACCGGTATGACATTGCCACTCCCAACCGGTACGCCGCTTCTTGGTGGGTCCGGTGCGTTTGGTGGTTTAGGCGGTGCAATGGGCTTTCCTGGTAGTGGAGCTAATGGCGGTGGTTCTGTTCCAAGCTCAGGAAGTGGTTTGGTGTCTCCGTGAGAAAGAGAA
>PKML01062198.1:1476443-1510284 GCA_002933935.1 Eutrema yunnanense | reverse complement strand
AATAAATGAACCCAAGGTTCAGTTTAAAAGGGGGAGGATAATGGACTCTAAAAAAATAATATTCTCCAGAAGAGAAAGAAAATTAGAGAACAAAATGAAAGGATTCCAGAAGAATCAATAAAAGGAGAATGTCGAGAAAATATATGAAAGTATTCTCGAAAGATTGCATAAAGAGATTCGTCCAGAAGACGAACATGATACAGAAAGTATGAAATTTCCATTAACTACGTTGAGAATGGAAAATTGATGGAATACTCTGTATCCGTAGAAATCAAACAATGAAAATGATTACACAGACCCAAGGTCCGTGTCAGAGTACCAGAAAAGGCATATGACTAGAAGAAATGGCAAATGGCCATGAGAAATATTCTGAAATGTCTAAGGACCTATAGTCATTACACCTGCAGATGTAATGTCATTCAAGTCCAAACGGGGATTTGTGCGAATACAATGAGGAAAAACGAGGTCACAAGATATAAAATCCGATTTGTGGCATGAAGTTTTTCTCAAAGACATGGAATTGATTATGAAAAGATATATTCCCTTGTCATGTATGTAATCGCATTCAAATATTTGATGTGCCTAATGACATCTAAAAATCTAAAAAATATATCTTATGGATATCGTGATTGCATATTCATATGGATCACTTGATAGTGATATATCCATGAAATCCCAAAAGGATCATAGATGCCTGAAGCATCTGAGAAAATTTGTTCGATCAAGTTATAGCGATCAATACTCAAAAGAAGATTGATGATGCAAGAACTCATTTGAAAGAGGAGTTTGAAATAAAAGATCTTGGAAAGACAAAATTTTGTCTTAGGATCTATATAGAGTATTTCCAAGGTGGAATATTCATGCATCAATCAAATTACACCGAAAGGGTGAAAAATGGATAAAGTGAATCTTTTGAGTATTACAATGGTTAATAGATCACTCGATATTGAAAAAGATCTATTTCGACCTTGCGAAAACAACAAGAAATTTTTAGGTCCTGAAATACCTTATGTAAATCTCGGTACATATTGTGTGTTGTTTTACTACAAAATAAGCAGGAAAGTCGGAATAGTATATTTTGTGAACAGAGCATGACCAACTCGAATATTTTGGACCAGAAGTCCAATAATCCGAGAAAATATATGAAGATCATACGAGTTTGTTCACTAAGGCTCTATTTATAAATATTCCCAAAAAGATGGGATATATTCTTGGAATGCATATCCTGAAGATGATGCTTCCAGGGGGAGAAATGTGATGATGTGCGTGGCTGCACTCTTTTTTCCTTGCTATGGTTTTTATCCCACTGGGTTTTTCCATAACAAGGTTTTTAACGAGGCAGCAAAGAACACGCAAAATGTTAGACATCTGAAAGGAAATTCTATAATCCCAATGAAGAGAGATTATTACATTGACGAGATCAAGAGAAGCGAAGAAAATGATCGAGACGAATCATCTTCAAAATCCATGAAGAGAACAAGATTCATCTTTCTCGGAGGAGATTGCGTTACTGTCTTTACAATCCCTCCAAGATTTTTCTCTTACATTCGAGAACTCGAGAAGAATCAAGAAGTCGATATCCAGTACATTCGTTCAAGTGCAATGCAACAGACTTTACAAAGACGCTTCCCACTACAACGTTCAGAAAACATATTCAAAGTATCGGAATGCGTCATCTACGGGATTAATGAAGAGAATGATATATCCATCATTCCAGGGGGAGATTGCGTCACTGTACTATTTTTCCCTTGTCGTGGTTTTTATCCTTTTGGGTTTTTTCATGATAAGGTTTTTAACGAGGCAGTACGTAATACATTAGGAGTGATGGATAATCAAGGGGGAATGTTAAGAAATGGATATGATTATCCATGCTTATCAATTCCCACCGCCTTTCCCTAGAGTAATATTTTATATTATTCTTTCTTGTATAAATAGATGAACTTACGAAAGACAATAGAAATAATAAGAAGTGAAAAGCAAGAAGAAAAACTCTCTCTCTCCCTCACTCGTCTCTTCTCTCCACTTTTCTCATCTCTCAGCAAATATAATATAATATATATATATATAGCATACACACATATATACAAATATATATGCTATAGTTTTATAACACTATTTAAATTTTTTAAAATAGGAATAACAGTGTTGAATGATTCAATCGTCTCCCACCGTTTAGGTCTCTCGAAAACAGGCGTCGTCATTTCGTGACCGTTGATTTGAAAACTACAGAAATATGTTGATTGAACCGAAATAATTCATTGTTCAATTGTCTTGTTTTCGTAATTTGTTGGTAAATATAATCATGCGTCTATCTTATTATTAAACTAAGACTACAGACAGTGGTGGATCTAGAAAATATTTTTAATGGTGGCAAAAATATAAGAGCATCACCATTAGTGAATCCGTAAGAAAGGTTCTTAGGGCATCTCCAACCCTACCCCATTTTTTACTCCAAATGCCATTTTGCAGTATAATCATCTCCAACCCTACTCCATTTTTGACTGCAAAATGGGGAAATGTCATTTTTTCCTCCAAATATGAAGTAACTCCATTTTCAACTCCAAAATGGAGTTGAACTTTTTTATTTATAATTTAGTCCTTCATATTTTATATTTTTTTAAAATTGTACGTTAACGACATCGTGAGCCCAATTTGCCCAATAATGCTAGGTCACGTGTCCACATCACTTAAGTTTTTGCTTATACGAACTTAATACTCGCTGTTTCTAATTGTTAGATGCTTTAAGTTTTTCACATATATTAAGAAAATATTTATAATTACAATTTTATCATTATNATTTTTTTTAAACAATTTTTTTTCTAAAACATCTATTATTAAAAAATAGAGGGAATATTCAATAGAAGAATCTTATTTACACAATTTAGTTTTATCATTCAATAGAAGAATCTTATTTACAAAATGGAGATAAAAACGCTCATTTCTCACTTCGAAATGCGTTAATTGATCATGTATGGGAAAAATATTCAAATGGTGATGTTTAAATTAAAATGTGCTTTGTTTTGTTATTTTTTATGATTTTGTAATGGATAAATTTAAATAATATCACAATTTGTGAAAATTTTGAAAAGAAAAAAAATAATGAGTTATTTTGTAAATTTTATAGATAAAGTGTATTTTTAGCAATTAATAATAAAATAGAAAATGAAGAATATACTAAGAATATTCTTTTTGGAGTAAAAAATGGAGGAATACATTGGAGAGAAATCCAACTCCATTTTGGAGATAAAAATGAGGGAATACATTGGAGATGCTCTTAAGCAATTTAGAACCTCTTAAAGAGTTCATAAATTTTTTATCCTCTAATATGGTTGAATCTCATTAGAGGTTCTTAAAAAAAAAAATTAATATGTAAAGATTCCAATTCATTAATATGTAAAAAAAAGTTTATAATTTTAAAGTTGAAGTTAATAAAAAGTTTTTTTAAAAAAAAAGTTAAGAATTTTTTTTTGAAGTTAAAGTTAAGAAAAAGTAAAAAAAAAAATATGACAAAAAAAAATCTGGCGAATTAGCTATTGACACGTGGCTAAAAACCCCTCTTAAGAACCGATTCTAAAAGTTCTTATTTAAGAACCGGTTCTTAACTATTACAATTATTATTATTTTATTTTATTTTTGGTTAAGAACCACATGTTAGAACCTCCGTTGGAGGTGGTCTAACATAATAAAAATGTAAAAAATACAATGTCTTGATCCAACCGACCGACTAGTCGCGATTAAACCGCCTAATTTTGTTATAATTTTTTTTATTTTCTATTAGCCCTTGATCCAACAAGTTTGGCTGGGACTAGGCTCAAAATAGAGCCCGTAAATTGTTTCTCCTCTTATCTCTTAAACCAAACATTATTATATACATGATCTTTTGGTCGCTTTTGTTGTGCTACAACCGATGTGGGACTTTGTTCTTTTTGTTTGATCACTAAATTTTTTCCAAGCTGAGTTTTTTTTGTTTTTGTTTTATTTTTTAAATACACTTCCCATTTCCCAACAAAAATCCATGTAGTGGCAATATTTATTTTTATAGTGGTGGCATGATTTTGTTTTTTTAAAACAAGTATTAATAAAAAAAAACAATTTGAGTGGTGGCAACTGCCACCTCCCTAATCAACGTAGATCCGCCCCTGACTACAGAAATCATGCGTCTATCTTATTATTAAACTATGACTTAATCCGCGTTATAATTAGCGCGAGATCATTTTTTTAAAAGAAATTATTTTAAAATTTAAGAAAAATTGATTTTATTTGAATTTTATAATATGTCTAACTCATGATTATAAATAAAGTTGTCAAACGGAATAATTTGTCTATTTAACTCGTTTTGCAGTTGACTAAAATATTATTCGGGCTAACCCGTAAAATCTATAATTTTGAAAACATAACTCTATTATGCACCGTTTAATGACTATAGTTTTGTGGTTAGTTCACGAAATCTTAAAAAATCAATTTTTTGTGTTTAACTTTTTATAAAATTAGTAAAATAGTTTTCAATTTTTATTTTGATATAAATTCAAATAAAATATAATAAACTATAGTGAAAAATATATCAATATTTCGAATAGATTTTTGTTCTTTGAATATATATATGAATTGATTATTATTTAAAAATATATAGTAGATAACATCTTTAATGCAAAATAAATAATTGCTATATTTTTATCACTAATTGTAAAAGACAATTATATCATTTCCTATTTCAATTATTATTTGTTATTTGTGATGACATTTCATGTAATAACTTACAAAACAAAGTTCATTTGTATAAATATCTTCTTAAATAATATTATAGAGACTAGAAAGTGGACTAGAAAATATGGCAATCCTCTGAAATAAGACAATTTATATAAAAAACCATTGATGCAACATGCAAACTAGAGTAATGGTTTAGTAAAATGTGACGATTGATCAAAATTTTATGTAAAAAATTTGTGCATAATCAAAAAAAAATCTTACTTCTAATATTTTAAATTCCACAAGGTTGAGATAGTAATGGTTGTAATTGAAGTTGAATTGCTCTTTGGCAAATGTAGAGAGACTTGTGAATCAGTTTGGTAAATTGAAACTGGTGTATAGCGGCTAGCTTTGGGTAGTTCTACAAGTCTACAAAAGATGAATTGGAGGTGGTGTATCTCTAAGGAAGAAAGAAATCTCTAAAGAATTTAAGCCGTTTAGCATAAACTTAGTAACCGTCATTTCCTCGCTGTATAAAATTGGACCATTCAAGAGGTACGTGCAACGTTATCTTGGTATCTTGCATACCAATTCTGTTGATCTCTACTTTCTTGTTATATTAATGTATGTATTCTTTTGTAGTGTATGGCCATTTTTTTTTCACAATGAAAGCATTTCTTTTACCTTTTGACCTTTCATAAAATTTTACTCCTACTAGAATTGCTTACACCACATCCGCACCTCTAATGCTTACACCACATTCGTTGACAAAAAAAAAACGTTGATAAAACTCTAGCTCTTGGTTTTACCCACATGACTTTGTCAAAAAGTAGATATATACTAGAGACAAATTCAATATTTTGCTCCATCTAATGTGATTTTACCTATAATGTTTTCCCTTCTTCGCCGTATGGCTAAATACGTTTTGCTCTGTTGCCTTTCACTATAATTTCACTATGAGAAAACAAACAAAAACTGAAGATTGTTTCCCTCAAAAGACCATCATAAATTTACTTTTGTGTTTTTTACCTGAAAAAGCCGCCGTTTGTCTTGGAAGAAGATGGAAAGTGAAAAAAATTGAAAAGTCAACGAAGGTTAGCAAAGAACTGTTTTACTAACTAATGTTTATCCAATGTGTTATAGACAATTGTCTATAGACTACTGAAAGTATTGTCTCATTTCAAGTGGCTCAGTCTCTGCTATTCAATCAGAGCGTTTTGGAATTTGGATTAGACCTTTTAAATTAGAGTCAAACAAATAAAAGTGATTTGTTTCAACGTATCAAAAATCATTGTTATTCTCTCGCTAGTTTTAAGTTTTAACAAGTTGTAGACTTCAAAAGGAAAGAGCGAATCCAACGAACAAAATTCGCTTCAATGGTTGTTTTAATCTTCATTGTAAAATTTAATTGTGTACAATAGTGAGCAATACTCATTTGACGTAAATTAAGAAAATTGTATCAAAGTATAGTTTCTTGTGAATCGATCACAGTCACGAGCTACGAAGCCCCTACACATAACAATTACATTTTCCCATAAAAGAGGACTGTCATTACCAATGATCTTTGACGACAATACATTAAACTGTTTCATCTTCTTTAATTTATGTCTCTAAATCCAATTTATTATCCTCAACTGTAATATGTACCTCTTTCCTTCTTCTATATAATCTATTCCATTCCATGCATGCATGCATTCAAATCAAAACAGTGAACATCTATAAACTTAAATTAGATCTCTTTTCTAAACAATCGATCGTGCGCAAAAACAAAATGGCTATGAGGTTCTCATCATCGCTCACCAACCTCGTGCTTCTCTTTGCAGCTACGTTGCTTTTGGTCCACGCAAGTGCTCGCAATTTGCAAGAATCTCAGACTCTGCCTCACCACGGAGCCACTGCTCCTACCAAAGCTGATCAGTCTCCTACCGTCAATGCCCCTCTCAACGACCGTAAGAATTTCATAGTCGGTGGTGCTGCCGGAATAGGCGGATTCATGGGGATGCCAGGTGGTGGTGGTGGGACCGGTATGACATTGCCACTCCCAACCGGTACGCCGCTTCTTGGTGGGTCCGGTGCGTTTGGTGGTTTAGGCGGTGCAATGGGCTTTCCTGGTAGTGGAGCTAATGGCGGTGGTTCTGTTCCAAGCTCAGGAAGTGGTTTGGTGTCTCCGTGAGAAAGAGAATAAGATGATTATTTGTCTCTAGCTTTAAGGCGTGTTTGGTTTCTTTATGTGTTTGAGTTTCGATCATTGTTCTTGTTTGTTTCTGTGTGTTCTCGTCTTTGTTTGATTTTCTCATCATCGGTTTATGGTTTATGGTTTAATGTTGTGTGTGTTTCCTTGCTTTGTTTTCTTTAGTAATTTTCGTTTTTATTTAAATCGTGTGGTTATATACTTTATGTCATATACTACTAATTAACGTGACCATGATTGATTAAACACAAAAAAACGTGAGCGTATATGAATGTCAGCGAGAGAAAAGAACGGAAGAAAGTGATACAATGTGTAAAATCTTACTATTTAAAAATTTAAAATAGGAATAACATTGTTGAATGATTCAATCGCCTCCCACCGTTTACGTCTCTCGAAAACAGGCGACGTCATTTCGTGATTCCCGTTGGGAGGGGTCTTCTCCAAATGAGTGATTTTAATATAGTTTGGGCTCCACTCTGGGGATGTACGGGCCTACGGGCCCAAAACCTCAACGATTCAAAAAAAAAAAAAAAACTACAGAAAATATTGATTGAACCGAAATAATTCGTTGTTGAATTGTATTGTTCTCATAATTTGTTCATAAGTGTTAAAAATATTTAAAAAACCCGAAATAATCGGGTTAATCTATCAGTAGACCCGAAAAGAATCGGGCTAAGGCCCAACAGTATAGGCCCGGATAAAAAGAGCCTAAAATCTGGCTAAGGCCCATAGAGATGAACTTATAAATAAGACCACATTTGAAATCAGAGACGAACAATAGCGAGCGGAAAAGGGCTGGAGATCGCTTGGGACTCGCCGCAGTTTCTCTTCATCGTGTGGTTGTCGCAAAGGTAACGATCTATAGAAGTCTCGGATCGTGTGGTGGTGGTGGGAGTTTCCGATGTGTTTTATTTGCTTCCATCTTTCAGAATCGGATATGGATTGGCTTCCATCTTTCGACAATTTTAATCCTGTCCCATATGTGCTTTGTGGATTTGCGATTTACGGTGGTATTGGTAATGTTGAGATTTTCTGTGCATATTTTTTTGTTGAGGTTATTCATTTTTGTTGTTGTTAGATTGATAGAGAACCCCAAAAAAAAAAAAACAGCTTCATTGGTGAGTACTTTATTTATTTTCATACCTCAGAAATGTACCTGCTATGGAAAGTCGACCAAAGGATGAAGAATCCATAAATCACCCTTTCTCTCTGTTTCAGAAATGTTGTGAAGGGCTCAAAATTTCAGGGTTACCCCTGCCCCGTTAATATATTAAAGTCTTGAACCTGTTTTTTGTATTTAAAATTCAAGGGTTCATAAAGGGTCAGGTTAGTAAATTCCAGGGTTATAACAATTGGCCTGATATTATTCAAGTTTTGTTTTCCTTCTCATTAAATAAGACGATGTCATTTTCTGCCAAAAATATATAAAAACAATTTTCCGCCAAAAACGTAAAATCCGTTTTTATGCCAAAACGTATATTCCGTTTTCCCGCTAAAAAGTAAAATCCTGTTTTCCCGCCAAATACGTAAAATCTCGTTTTCCTGCCAAAAAACGTAAAATGTCGTTTTCCGGCCAAAAAGTTAAAATTTCGTTTTCCCGCCAAAAAAGTAAAATCTTGTTTTCCCGCCAAATACGTAAAATCTCGTTTTCCTGCCAAAAAGTTAAAATCTTGTTTTCTCGCCAAAAATAGGGGTGTCAATTAGGGCCAAAGCCCGAGGGCCGGCCCGGCCCGACCCTGAAAAACAGCGGGCCCGGGCCTAGAAATAAAAGCCCGAAAAAAATCGGACCTTTCGGGCTATTGTGTTTTTCGGGCTTAGCCCGAAAAGCCCGAAACTATTTGATTACGCATATCTTATTAAATTTGGATTCGCTTATCATATGATTTCAAAACGTATGAAAAACGTACCAGAAGAAGGAAAGTCTAAATTGACTCTATACTTAGAAGACAATATGTTGGAACTGATTTTTTATGAAGACATGAATGTTTTATATTGGTAGAAGTGTCAGTCACAACATTATGGTGAGTTAGCTCGTATTGCATGTGATGTTCTAAGCATTCCGATAACTACAGTGGCATCACTGACACTGATGTTGGTGCGCATGTCTTGGATAAATATATAAATCGTCTTTTACCAAGAAACGTTGAAGCACTGATTTGTACATGCACTTGGTTGGATGAGTTTACATTTCATGATCCATGTACCATTATCATTCATCTATATTTACTTCATATTTTTAAAATCTTTATCTATAGACTTTCAATGACATTTCTATATGATTTATACCTCTAAAAACTTAATATTATTTTACTCTTTTTTGTTATCTGTAGCTCTTGATGGTGATGAAGATTTAGAAGACGATGAAAGAGATTCTAATCTGAACTTTACTACCTAGATTTAAAGTGTTTTGCTTTTATGTTTTATTTAGTAATACAATTTATTTGAATTTATTTGAATCCATGTACCATTATCATTCATCTATATTTACTTCATATTTTTAAAATCTTTATCTATAGACTTTCAATGACATTTCTATATGATTTATACCTCTAAAAACTTAATATTATTTTACTCTTTTTTGTTATCTGTAGCTCTTGATGGTGATGAAGATTTAGAAGACGATGAAAGAGATTCTAATCTGAACTTTACTACCTAGATTTAAAGTGTTTTGCTTTTATGTTTTATTTAGTAATACAATTTATTTGAATTTTATTTGTTTTTTAGTCAAACTTTTGCTTTTAAATTTAATTGGATTTGATATAATACATTTAAATTTAGATTTATTTTGATAAATATTTTGTTTTTATTATTTTTCAATTGAGAATTGTGATTTTTTGTGTTTGTAAAAAAAAGCCCGAAAAAGTCCGAAAAGCCCTAGAGCCCTGTCCGGGTCGGGCCGGGCATTAGAATATAGGCCCGATTTTTTTTCGGGCCGGGCCGGGCCGGACTCAAATATATGCGGGCTTTACGGGTTTCGGGCCGGGCCGGGCCAGCCCGATTGACATCCCTAGCCAAAAACGTAAAATCTCGTTTTCCCGTCAAAAAGTTAAAATTCTGTTTTCCCGTCAAAAAGTTAAAATTCTGTTTTCCCGTCAAAAAATTAAAATCATGTTTTCCCACCAAAAATGTAAAATCTTGTTTTCCCGCCAAAAACGTGAAATCCCGTTTTCCCGCCAAAAAGTTAAAATCCCGCTTTCCCGCTAAAAACGTAAAATTCTGTTTTCCTGCCAAATACGTAAAATTCCGTTTTCCCGCCAAAAACGTAAAATCTTGTTTTCCCGCCAAATACGTAAAATTCGGTTTTCCCGCCAAAAAGTTAAAATCTTGTTTCCCGCCAAAAACATAAAATCATGTTTTTCCCCCAAAAACGTGAAATCTGTTTTCTAAAAATAATCAAGATTTTTTCTAAAAATAATCATAATTGTATAAACCAAATTTATTTTTTTTGAACAATGAAAAAAATATATTTTGTTTTACTTTTTTAAATAATAACTTGAATGATGCAAAGATGAAAATGACATTAAAAACAAATGTAATTTTTTGTTTTAATTATAAAGAAAAAAAGACTAATTTTACCCCAAAAAAAAGAAAAAAAAAGATTAATACAGTTTACAGGGGTAATGCAGGGTTCATGGCTAACTTTTTTTTCTACAGTTTACAGAATTAACGCAGGGCCAGATTAGCACAGAGCCGGACTAACACAGGGCTCAAACTCTGTTGACAACATCCCTAGCTGGAACAGAGAGAAATGGTGGTTTATGGATTCTCCGATGAATGAATAAATTAAGAGATTCATAAATTAAGAGAACAAGTTTGTGTATGGGTGTGATGTTGCACTTGCTGTCTTTTTTTTTTTTTTATGATTCTGGAACTGTTTCTAGTTCAACTCTCTCGAGAAATGTGTTCTTCATGCGACTTTGGTGTGGGGAAAAATGTTCATTTAACTTTCCATATTTACAATTGTCTGATTTATTCCCTAATTATTGAGTGCGCAATTTAAATTTTCAAGTTAATATTGACTTTATAAATTTAGATATAAGAAAAATCAATGTTAACCTAAATTTACGAAATCAACGTTAATTTAAAGATTTAAATTGCGCACTAAATAGTTGAGAAATAAATCAGACAATTGCAAATGTTTGGAGAATTAAATGAACATTTTTCCATGTGGTATGTAATAATATTTGCAATAAACGATATAGTAGTTGCTGCTTGCTAGGTTTTTTATTCGGGAAAAATTCTCAATGGAATATGAGAAATCCACACTCCTTTTTAGATATATCATTTCATTTGAGGGATTCTCACATAAATCCACACATCGATTTTCACATCCATGGAATCATCACCATAGCTTCGACATCTATAGTCTCCGGTGCGGCTGATTCAGGGAATTTTGTAGTCACGCCAAATTAATCCAAGGTTTAAGAGAGAGAAGTGACATTGTAATGAAGTGACTTTTGGGATTCTTCAACATGGAACACAACAAGTCTATAGATATGAGGTTTCCTTTCCTTATTTTTCACTGATTACATTTACTTTCTGTTTTTTCTGCTCAAGTGGTTGGAGGGTGCTGTATACTACTAATTAGCTGGATCACATGTCTGCTGTTCAAAAATCTTGCCAAAGCTGCATCTCAATCTCTTATGCTCTGTAACCATATGGGCTGTTCCCACTATTTCAAGCTAACTTCCGCTGAAACACACTACTACTGTTTCATGTCCGCCCTGGATGCACATCCATATACTGTGTGGAGCTTTCAAGTGTTGACTCTGTGTTTTTTTGTTTTTCAAGTGTTGACTCTGTGCTTTCAATCATAGACCTTTGGCACCATACTAATCCCGGGATGAGCCAGCTTGTTGGGTATCCGACATCATGTGAAACATCCGGGCCGAAGCTCAGAAGCCAACTGGCCCAACAAGCGAGTGTTAATTTCCAAATGTAGTTTTATCCGAAGCTCGAACCCTCTTTGGTTCTTCGTTTGCATATATAGGCCTTAGTTGGAGTGTTGCTTCTAACGTCAAAAATAGTCTGCCTTGTGGAACCTCTTCTTGGTTATAGGTCTAGATTTCCACTGGCGGAGCCAGAAATAATTTTAACTGGGGGCAAAAATATTTAAATTAAGACATTATCAAAAAAATAAAAATAATATTATCTTAAAACATTGATAAAATAAAAAAATTTACAAATGCATTATATATTTTTTAAACCTTGCTTTTAAACTTTTTCTAGAGAATTACCAAAAACAAAATTTTACCCAAAAAATCAAAAAATCAAAATTTTGATCTTTATTTGTTGTATTTTGGTTAGTTAGTTACTATATTTATCTAACAAGCTAAAAGATTACTCTATATATGATGAATAGTTTCAAAACATTTTCAATTATTTTTGTAAAAAGTTATTATCATGTAGTTTACAAAAATAATTAGTCTTACAAAGAACAAGATTTCATAAATTTAACTGCGTCAATTCGTTTAAAAGATTTAGAATTAAAATTTTGTAAAATTTTGTAAGTTTTGCATAAAAGTGTAAGGAATAAAAAATGTTAGTAAGATTAAGTCTTTTACATATGCTAATATTATGGTTGGTTTGTGTACATACTTATAAACGAAACGTCTAAAATTCATAAATTAATATAAATGATTTTATGAAAAAGGTAAGTAAATCCATTTGGCCATCAAATTTGGATGGATACATTTCAATTAGAGCTGTCAAGCGGGTCCAACCCGCCCCGCGCGGGTTATATGTATTTTCCGACCAGCATCGACCCGCCCCGNGCTGCGACTGATTCTGTTCTTATCAAAGTCTTGAATAAAGGAAATTAACTTTGGCGTCAGCGACGGATGCAGTCTCTCACTGACGAACTTACAGACAGTGGTCATCTCATCCTCGTCGTGATCCATCGCTTTCTCTCGCTTTTCTGAAAAAACAAACAAAATAATTAATTAATTTATATATTACAAAACAAATCAGTTAAAATATATATATATATTACAAAATATTGCAAAATTTTAATAATTTTTAGTAAATAATTTTTTTTTTTAATTGCCGGTATCCCGCGAGACCCGCGGGAAAAAAATACCGACCCGCACCCGCCCCGCTTTTTGGTATTTTGAAAATTCTCGACCCGCACCCGCTCCCGCTCCGCAGCGGGTAAACACTCAAATTGACATCCCTAATTTCAATTATATATAAAAAAAATGTTCAAATAAAGTAACTGAACAAAGAAAAAAAATTAATGGGGGCAAATATATCATTTGATATGGGGCAATAACTATTATCTTTAATAATTTATACTAATTTTTTTTATAGGGGCAGCTGCCCTCATCCCATCTAACGTGGCTCCGCCACTGTAGATTTCATGCCCCACTTTTCTTTTCTGCTTATTTTACAATAGATCGGAGTTCGATATGGCAATCTGAAATGAAATCAAAGCTTTAATGTTTGATAGTGGTAAAATTCAACACATCTGTTTCTTGCCGTTTGAAACATTGGAGTATAATTTTCCAATTATGTTCCTCTGAATTTGCATTGATACAGCTCCTTGGAGAACATACGCTGCATCATTTTTGTGGAAAGGGTAATAGCAGCAATTGTTGTGGAATCCCTTTTGGCTGAGATTCTTCCAAACTATAATAACTGGAAAACCAAGTACGTTGCAGGAACTAACTCCGAGCCGGAGTTCTCATAAAGATCTATGAGGACGAAGCCAAATATGCAACAGACCTTTCAACATCTATTCTAGAGGAGGCTCTTGATGTTCAAAGTTGCAACCTGGTTGTCGGATTTGACCCTGCATCCAACATTTGCATACAGTTTCACACAGTCTCAAGGGCGTGCTAGAATGCCTAATTCAGATTATTTGATGTTGGTGAAAGGTCTGTTGCATATTTGGCTTCGTCCTCATAGATCTTTATGAGAACTCCGGCTCGGCCCCATCGTTTCTTCCAACCCCATCGCTTCACTAATCTTCAGACCGACGGCTTCTCCGACTACTAAGAGGTTGTTCTTTAGCTTCTTCCACCATCTTCTCACCTTTCTCTTTTTCTTCTAGTCTTATTATCTCTACCTCTATCTGCTACATTGACATACATAAATCTGTTACATTTTAGCGTTTTCAAAACGCCTCAGAGGCTTTTTGTTAACATTTTCACTCGCTTCGTTTGGCAGAGTTTCTTTAGAATATGGACGAGTTCGTCGGTCTTTATTTCACGTTTACGGTTCTTTTTACCTAAAACAAACTTAAAACACTTAAAGACTAAATATTAAAGAACAACGCTTTGATAAAGATTTCAAATTAATCATTGAATTAAGAAAAAAAAATTTGTTTGAAATTTCAAATCAATTAAAATACTCAAAATCCAATAGACCCTCTTAAATGTGTCAAACTAATTAAAATACTCATAATCCAGTGGAAGCTCTTTGCTTTGCAGTATTTTCTTCAAAGACTTGCTTCCAGACAGGAATCCATCTTTCTCGAGCAACTTTGAGCTCATCCATCTTCTGTTTCAACCGACGTACGATCAAAGGTAAAGCCTTTTGCTGGTTTTCTCTCACTGTTTCAGCCATATCTAGGCCGCCATATAACTGGTCGATGCATCTGTAGAACTTTACTCCAACATCTTCCATTCTCATATCTCCACTCATGACTTTCTCCGCACTCTCCACTGCACTTTTCAAAGCTTCCATCAACATATCAGCCTCAAACATATCATCTTCGCATCTCGCCATTACTTCTTCGTACTCGGTTAGTTCCTTATGTCCCCAATCATCATTATTAATCAGACAGCACTTGTTGTTGTTCAGTACCGTGTCAGAGACCGGAGACTGTTCCTCCTCGGGAATAAGCCTATAGCTAGGTGTGACTCGCTCTTCTAATAACCGCTTAGACTTCCTCGTTTTCTTGAGAGACCTCTCAACCGGGTCCGGCTGCAAGATTCTTCTCTTCTTTCCCTCCAAATTGAACACAACATTGGTAACGTGTTTCTCCGGCTCTCGCTTGTCAGAAACATCTTCTGCTTTAACCCTAATGTGAATACTAGGATGTTTTTTCGAGTTCCCATCCCTAATCGCAAGAGGATTCGACTCACCATGAAGATGGTCTTGTCGGATCTCACCTTCTTCAAGTTCGGTATCTTCAACGTCTTCTTCATCTTCTTGACCTTTTTTGGCGAACAAAAGTTGAATAGATTTACTGAATTCGCTGCGACTGATTCTGTGCTTATCAAAGTCTTGAATAAAGGAAATTAACTTTGGCGTCAGCGACGGATGCAGTCTCTCACTGACGAACTTACAGACAGTGGTCATCTCATCCTCGTCGTGCTCCATCGCTTTCTCTCGCTTTTGTTTTTGTTACATACACACAAATATTTGATACATATATATATAGTATAAAGGAAGATTTAAGGCTATTCTTTCCTTTTTTCTTCTAAACTCTTTCCTTTTTGTCTCCTAAGTCCTATCTCAGGTGGGATTTTGATTACTCATACAAATTTTGACTTTTTCAAACAAAGAAAAATATATAAAATATAAAGAGAATTTTAGATAAATTATGAAATTGGGTCTCTCTTATTATTAAACCTGGAAGTATATTCTTCCCCACTCTTTAACAAATTGAAAATCCATTTGAATCAAATATAATGACTAATTTCTTTTTGTTGAGTAAAATCAAATATAATGACTTAAACAGCTATATATTTCTCATATAAACTGAATAAATTAAGTCCGGTTCAATCCATAAACTGACCGGTAGTCGCTAGCGCCGATGTGATAAACTGAACCGGAATTTCAACAACTCTAATTTTATGGGTCTGATTGCCCCAAAAATAATAATTTGGGGGTTTAATGTTAAGAGAAATAAAGCCTAGGAGCGATTTTTCAAGGTTTTGTTTCTCTTTCGTCTGCTATCAACTTTTCAACTTCACCACTACTCTCTCTCACTTCTCACAGTAGCGCGAAAGCTCATCCTCAAGCAGAAGCCTCTTGCCATGGAAGATACTCACGACGAATCTCTCGATCTTCAAGAGATTCGCAGGTTTTCTATTTCTCTCTCGTCTCTTCATTCCTCGATTTTTGTTCCTTCATTTATTTGTCCGCATTTTGTCAGCCGCGTGAAAGAGCTCGAGTTCCTTCGCAGAGACCAAGCTGTAGAATGGTGCCCTTCATCGGATTCCGAGGCTCCGGTCAAAGATTTTGCTCTTCAGCTTGAGGTAACTGCGAACTCTTTTCCCGTTTGCGCACTTGGTGGTTTTGCAGTGAATACATGATCTCGCGATAGATGGCTAATTTATGTTTTTTTTTTTTTGGTATGAATGTTAAGAGGCTAATTTATGTTTCGGGTTTCTTATCTATGTTTATGGAAATTTGCGTAGACAAAGGTGAAAGAGATTGTTGAAGAAGAGTACTGCGATGTTGATTTATTGGATGTGGAAGATTCAGGTATGCAAGGATGAGATGCTTACTGCTTCCTGGGAAATTGAGACTTAAGATTTCTGTGAGCCAATAAACTGATGTCAATCTCACAGATGCTTACTTGGAGTACTTGAGAAATGAGCTTCGTTCTGTGGAGGCTGAAAGTGCCAAGGTTTCTGAAGATATTGAACGTCTTTCTATCTCTCATGCGCAAGGTTTGATATTAGTTTTCTTCTTCTCACTTCATATAAGTATGGCATCAAAGTCCAATTATAATATGAGTTTTCTTTTATGAATTTGTTAGATTCGAGTAGGCTGGATAGGGACCTTGAAGGTCTTCTATTCTCACTGGATTTTCTGTCATCTCAGGTTACTTACTGTTCATTCACAATATCTTTATTGGGTTGAATGCATGATTTCCTTGTAATTCCCCAGTAAAAGTTTTTTTTTAATGCTGGACTCAAAAGGCTTGTTTTGAGGGTTATGTGATTCTCATTTTAGGAAGTGGAGAAATCAAAAGAGAATCCACCATCTAGCAGCTCAATGGAAATATGTGATGCGTCGACTTGGATTGATGTGAATGATGATGAGAAATTTAAGGTGCTATGTTTTGAAGTTTTGTTTCTAGGAGAAAAAGCTTGGGTGTGTGTGTGAACATACAACAAATTCATCTTTTAAAATATAATCTTCCAGTCATTCCATCTCTTGCTTGGCCTGATTGATTAGATCTAATGTGGCAGAAAGTACTAAACTACTTTTACCGAGTACTCAAAGGTAAAAGATCATATACTGTCCTTTTCAATTCTAGTTTCCCTTTCCCTGAATAACTTCGTAGTGGTTAAGACTTAACATCAAAAAGACATCTATTGCCTCCTTAATTTTCCAGAAGTTTTTTTCGGTGCTTACTTTCTCTGCTTGCTACTGCTTGTCTTCATGTTGTTTTATGTTGTGCAGAGATTTGTTCATTTACAGTTTTAAAAGAAAAAGATTAGAGCTCTACCACAGTACCACTTCTCTGCATAGTTTTTATACACCCTTTTTCACATTATTTTCAGATGTTTGAACTTGAGAATCAGATTGAGGAGAAAAGGATGATTCTCAAGTCATTGGAAGATCTTGATTCTGTATGTAAAAGGTAATTTAAAGGTGCTTTCAGTTTTACATTTTTACCCTGTCTTTATTTGCGTTCTTCACTTTTCTACCTTCAGGTTTGATGCTGCAGAACAGGTTGAGGACGCATTGACAGGCTTGAAGGTGCTTCAGTTTGATGGAAACTTCATTAGGCTCCAACTGCGAACATATGTTCCAAAACTAGATGGCTTGCTTGGACAGCACAAACTTGTACACACTACTGAGCCATCTGAATTTATCCATGAATTAGCAATTCATCTTAAGGATAAAACTACGGAGATAACAAAACTTGAGGTAAGAACACGCCTATGAGTTTCACTGCTGATTTGTTTATGTTTTAGTTTTGGATGAATCTAGATAAATGTATCTGTTTGTTACTTCCAGTTCCTTTTCGTGAATAATATCAAAATCTACTTTTCTCCCTCAGATTCTTCCAAATGATGTATACATAGGAGACATCATAGACGCTGCTAATTCTTTCAGGTTTGTGCTCTAGCTTCTTTGTGTTATCCTGAAATTTGTATTACTTATCAATCTCGAATGGTATGGCTACTTAAAGTTATCAGACTAATAAGGAATCAGAGACAATAAGATGTAAATATATATCTATTTATTCTCGTCCTTTGATTTGACAACTTTCTTCTGTCTAACATATTTACCTAAGAAGCCGTAAGATATGTATCTGCATCCAACCTTTAGATCTGATTTTCATTTTTCAATAATTTGAATAAATGTCTAAGCAAAAAATGGTATCCTTTAATGCTGAGTCACATCAGGGTCAATTACCAAAGTTATATATATATATTTTAATCTTATGGAGTCTGCTATAACATGTCTTAAAACTGCAGGGAGATAAGGTTACACTCTGCGTTTCTAGACACAAGATCTTCACTCCAGTGGCTTGTGGCCAAGGTGCAAGAAAGAATTATTTCGACCACTTTAAGAAAATATATGGCGAGAAGTTCGAAAACAATCAGGTGAGCCTTTCCTTTCCAGTAGCTTTGAGAGCTGAATATTTTTCCTAGGAAACTCATGTCTTTGAGTGCACTGCATGATCTATGATCCTATGACAGGCACACATTTGAATACTACGACAAAGATGAAACAATTGTGGGTCATATAGTCGGAGGTATTGATGCATTTTTAAAAGTCTCTGTTGGTTGGCCGTTGCTGAGTACTCCATTGAAGCTTGCATCTCTCAAGATCTCTGACAATCAATCAAATGGAATTTCGCTG
Source organism: Eutrema yunnanense (assembly GCA_002933935.1). Taxonomy (NCBI): domain Eukaryota; kingdom Viridiplantae; phylum Streptophyta; class Magnoliopsida; order Brassicales; family Brassicaceae; genus Eutrema; species Eutrema yunnanense. The sequence goes on along the minus strand of PKML01062198.1, from coordinate 1,491,632 downwards.
AGCCTAATCTGCAAAGTTGAAGTAAGACCGTTTGTTAATCTTAGATCCAATACTTGTCGAGTTTACAATTCCACCATAAGAAAATCGTTGTTTGCTAGGATGTTAGTTTCTTTTCTCTGGTCATCGATTTTAGTCGCATTGAATCTCTCAAATCGAACATTTAAGATACAATCACACCGATTAAGCCATTGTTGTAGACCAAATACAATTTGCAACATAGTAAATAGTTTTTTTTTTCTCAATTGACTTGGGGCATGATCTCTGGTTTTGCTAAGTTTTGCGATTTATCTCTTGATCTAATATTTATCAGGAACTAGCGAATTCCTTGGATTTACAGACCCGACAAAACTTATCAGGCTTCATGGATGCTATTGAGAAAATACTTGTACAGCAAACTCGCGAGGAACTCCATTCCAATGAAATCTCCTAAAAGTGAGTACCAAGAACATCCTCGACTCCATAACTTAGCATTTCTTGAGAAGTTTGTGCGGTTTGTCTTCAGTTTAGATCTCCATAACGTTGTATTCGTTTGTTGTCTGCAACTCTTTGTTTCTTGTAATACTTTGAAATAATTTCTGCCACGGTCCATCATATCTAATGATGGATGCTTTATGCTTATGAAAGAACAAATATTAACATCATTACTACATTATAATTCATACTTTACAGTATCCTCATACATGCATCTCTTCTTTTTCCACACCCACTTGTGCATATATTTCTCCACATTCTTCTCTTTTTTATATCAATAAGCTGCAAAGACTATTGGTTTGAAGCCAAGAAGCTAGGTTCCTCTGCTCATGCTCATGGAGGAAACCACCACAGAGAGCTTCTTCTCTCCTCCTAATCTTCCTCTTGAAATGATGGAAGAGATTCTCTTAAGACTACCCGTAAAGTCATTGATGCGATTCAAATGCGTTTCCAGCTGGTGGAGATCTTTAATCTCAGAACCTCTGTTTACTCTGAAACACGCTTTGATTTTGGAGGCGTCGAAGGCAACCACTTGTAAGAAGAGCCCATACGGGGTCATCACAACGTCTCGGTTCCATCTCAAGTCGTGCTGCGTCCACTCTCTGTACAATGACTCAACGACCAACGTTTTTGAGCATGATGGTGAGCTTTTAGGCAGAGATTACTATCAAGTTGTGGGGACTTGCAACGGATTGGTCTGTTTCCATGTAGATTACAGCAAAAGCTTCTACTTGTGGAACCCGACCATCAACAAAGATTGTCTGGTTCGGATCTCGGAACGAGCGATGAGTCTGTTGTAACATATGGGTTTGGTTATGATGAATCTGAAGAGGACTATGTTTATCCGAGAGATCACTAAGGTTGTTAAGAGGTTAATCGAGGAGTTGAGAGGCGAGATTTCCGTGAATAGAGCGTGTTAACCGGAATTTAGAGTAGATCGGGGATTATGACGCACGGGTCGGAGACCGTATTCTTTTTATTATCGAGGGAAAGTGGTGAGCAATTTAGATTTACGAACTGGTTCCGAAGGGAATCCAGTGCGGCGTTCTAAATATGCTGCTTTGTTACAAACGAGAGAGGGCGGGTTTTTTTGTAGGGATTCAATATCCGAAATCCAAAAGTCCCCTTCTTAAAGCATACCGAGGAATATATATAGGGAGGGTCGACTACCCACTTCCCAGGATTCCGGGGACCACGTGGCGTCTTCTTCCTGCTTGTGGGGTAAGGTACCCTAGGGAGCGTGTTCCGGCTTTTAGGGAGAGGATTCATGATGGGCTCGGCGCCATACCCTTGTAAGATAGCACACTGTTCGGCCGACTCCTTCCCACGTGTCTCCATTTCCTTTGTTCACTCGGCAGGGTTGGTGGGTTGTCAATCTACTCCCATACCCTGGTTCTGACAGCATACTGTTTCAACAACCTCCACGTGTCTCCTCTCGCTTCCTCTGCTCGGCGAAATGTCCACATGATCTCAAAGAGTAGTCCGCAGCCCGGTGATCTTTGATGAATGTTAGCGCGGGGAGCCGGGATCGGCGGTCCACTGGTCAGGGGTTGACCGAGCTCAAGAGGGTTCATTATTAAGATGGGCCTAACTAATTGGGGGTGCTAGACCCACCTCCAACAATAGGCCCCCCCCAGTTCGGTGGCGTGAGGCTGAGCGAATGTACCGAAGTTGATTCGATTTTAGTTCGGCGCATCTTAGGTTGAATCCTAGGGATCCGAACGGATGAGGACGGGGCGTTGTAGTTTAAATGCGAGCCTTTGCTTGCACGTNCTCATGTTCTTGTCGGCATTATTCTTCATTCTCTCTTGAGCTTTCTGTAAATGATCGTTAATTTGAATGAGCATTGAATCTCTCTGTTTCAACATTTGCTCTAAGTCAAAGTTTGTTGTTGAGCCCATTTCGTATTTCAACAAGTTTGGTGGTGATCTGCCATACACCACTTGAAAAGGAGTAGCTCCCAAAGCTGTATGGAAGCTTGTATTGTACCATAGCTCTGCCCAAGACAAAAATTTGGCCCATGTCTTGGGGTGTGACGATGCAAAACATCTCAAGTACGTTTCCAAGCATCTGTTAAGCACCTCAGTTTGGCCATCAGACTGTGGATGGAATGCAGTGCTATACTTCAGCTGCGTCCCTGCCAACTTGAATAATTCCTTCCAGAAAGAACTCAAAAATATCTTGTCTCTGTCAGACACAATAGACAGTGGATATCCATGCAACTTGACTATCTCTTGAAGAAATTTGTGAGCCACATCTGCTGCGTTGAAAGGATGACTCAATCTGATGAAGTGGGCATATTTACTCAAGCGATCAACTACCACAAAGATGACATTAGTTCCTTGAGACAGGGGAAGACCCTCAATAAAGTCCATTGACAATGCTTCCCATATCTGATTAGGGATAGGTAGTGGCTGTAACAATCCTGCAGGTGATAGTGTTGAATATTTGTGGCGCTGACACACTCCACACTGAGCCACATATTGTTGTATATCTCTTGTCATCTTCTTCCAATGAAATAATGTTTGAATTCTCTTCAAAGTCTTCAAGACACCCGAATGACCACCCTATAATCCATCATGATATTCTTTGAGTATCAGTGGTTTATATACTGAATCTGATGGAATGACCAACCTCTTCTTATACAATAACTTCCCGTTCACTACTGAATAACCCCTTTTCTCTTCCTGTCCAGCTTGAACCCTTGTTTTCAACTCTTGTAAACCCTCATTAGTTTCAATCTCTTTCAGTATATCCTGTAATTGGAGACATGCTGGCAGAGTGATAGACATCAATGTGTGAGTAGTAGAGATTACTGGATCCATGCTGACTCAAGACAAGCCATCTGCAGCTTTGTTCTCTACCCCTGGTTTGTACAAAATATCAAAGTCATAACCTAGGAGCTTTGTAAGCCATCTCTGATACTCCATTGAGACTTCCCTTTGTTCCAATAAGAACTTTAAACTTTTCTGATCTGTATGCACTATGAATTTCCTTCCAAGCAAATAATGTCTCCATTTGTGAATAGCTAACACAATAGCCATTAATTCCCTTTCGTAGATTGGTTTAATTTGTTCCCTGTCGGATAATCCGGAGCTGAAATACGCAATAGGTCGTTGTCTCTGCATCAGTACTGCTCCTAACCCATACCCTGATGCATCAGATTCTACAATGAAAGTTTCAGTAAAGTCTGGTAGTGTAAGGACCGGTGCAGTGATCATAGCTTCCTTTAACTGATCAAAAGCAATCTGAGTTCTTGTAGACCATTCGAAACAATCCTTCTTTAATAACTCTGTCAAAGGTCTTGCTATCGTACCGTACCCTTTCACAAACTTCCTGTAATAGCCTGTCAATCCCAAGAAACCCCGTAAGTCTTTAATATTCTTTGGTGCAGGCCAATTTTTCATTGCTTCTGTCTTTGCTGGATCTGTTGCAACCCCTTCTTCAGAAATGATATGGCCCAAATATTCAACTTGTTGTTGTCCAAACATACACTTCTTTCTATTAGCCAGTAGTTTCTGTTCCACAAATATCTCTAAAACAATCTTCAATTGTTGCACATGCTCTTCAACTGATGTGCTGTAGATCAATATATCATCAAAGAAAACCAACACAAATTTCCGTAAGAATGCTCTGAACAAGTCATTCATTAATGCCTGAAAGGTTGCTGGTGCATTGGTGAGACCAAATGGCATCACAACAAATTCATAATGACCATCAGCAGTTCTGAATATTTTAGCTCAGAACTGATGATAACCAAATTGGCAATGTCTTGTTCTTGCATACGGATTTGATGATAACCAGATCTCATATCCAACTTTGAGAATATTTTAGCTCCATGTAGTTCATCCAAGAGCTGGTCTATCATTGGTATTGGGAATTTATCCAACACTGTCACCTTATTCAATGCTCTGTAGTCAATACAGAATCTCCAGCTTGCATCCTTCTTCTTGACTAAAAGAACAGGGCTTGAATAAGGACTTCGACTTGGTCTGATAATTCCTGAGGACAGCATCTGTGATACTTGTTTCTCCATCTCCTCCTTATAAGCATGTGGATATCTATAAGGGCGTACACTTATTGGTCCAGCTCCTGCTACTAAATTAATAGCATGTTCATGTCCTCGTGTAGGAGGGAGCTGAGTAGGTTCAGCAAAAACTTTCAAGTACCCTTCCAATAAGTGTTCAACTGGTCTTGGAATTTGATATATTATCTCTTCTTGTTCTGCTTGAAACAGTTCCATTTCATAACCAGTTGACTGTTGTATCTGATGCAGAGAAGTACCATTGCGATGGAGATTAGGATCACCAATGAGAGTCACAATCGCTCCTCTATGATTAAACGAGATCTCATGGTTTTCCCAGTCCATTGCACACTTCCCTAATGTCCTTAACCATTGTACTCCCAAAATGATATCTGTGTTTCCCAATTCCAGAACCATAAAATCTGCATTAAACTCCCCTGACTGTAAAATGAATGTCACATCTTTACAAATTCCTGTGCCGGAAGCTGTAATTCCAGTGCCAAGGAGAATCTCAAATGATCTATTTTTTTTGGGCTGTAGTTTCGTCTTTTTAACTACTGCAGGGTCAATGAAATTGTGAGTAGCTCCACTGTCCAACATCACTACGATCTTTGTTTTACCAAGAGATCCCCATAATTTTGTAGTTGTAGATGATGACAGACCCATCATTGACAGAAGAGACAGCTCCATCAACTCAGTAACCTCTCCATTCTCGTCCTCAAAAGTATCTATCCATTCTTCCTCCACAATTTCCACCTCACAACCGTTGATCATAGCCATAACATGCAGCTCCATATTCTGGCATTTGTGAACCTTAGACCACCTCTCTTTACACTTATAGCACAATCCCAATCTTCTGTACTCATCAAACTCAGCCTGTGATAGTTTCTTAACTGGCTGTCCTGTTTGTTGCGCTCTCCAAGGTGGTTTCGCAGCCTGACCAAACTTAACATTGTTATTCTTATCCATCTGGTTCTCTGTCCCTTTAGTGAACTCTTTGTTAGTATCATGTGTTAACGTTTGTTGTGTCGATATTTGACCATTATAGTTTGATGATGATCTTAGTGGATTGAATGTCGATCTCCTATAATGACTGTTTGATGACGCTGTAGCCATTGATGTGCAGAAGGCACTGTCCTCCATTCTGATCACAGCATTGAAATGCTCTGTTAATCCTTGGGTTCCTTTAGTCTGATGACTTCCTGCATTTCTGGTTTTAATCCCAGGTAAAAAACATGTTCCAGATTAGCTTCATCCACGCCCTTTACCACCGTAGAGAGCTCTTCAAACTCATTCACGTAGTCCGCAATAGATCCACTTAGTCTCAAACTGAATAATCTCTTCCCCGGATTCTCTTACAGCTTCTGACTGAATCTGGCAATCATCTTTTTTTTAAACTGAGGCCAATCCCGAAATTCTGCTCTCTCTACTTCTCTGTTGTACCAATTCAACACCGGACCTTGCAAGCTCACAGATATCAGATCCAGTTTATCTGTATCGCTATAGTTGCCTATTCGGAAGAATCTCTCAGCTTGTGTAATCCAACTATACGGCCGATTACCACCAAACGACGGTAATTCAATCTTCTTCAGCATACCATTACGGTTCTCTAACACATTATCAATTCCCCGATAACCTAGTTGTTGATTTACCCGATGTCACAAGGATGCGATTGTACCTGATTTACATTTCCCGACGACGATGCGACTTGTTTTTCGGCGGTTTTATCCGCAATTTGGTGAGCTTCCATACGAGCCAATGTTTGCGCAATGCCGTTGATGTTCTTGTCCATCGAATCGATGAGTCTATCCACCGATGATAGACGACCTTCGATATTCGTGACTCGACTCGTCATCTCCGAGTTAGCGACGGTCAATGTCTTCCAACCTCCGCGTATTATTTCCATCTCCGATGTCAATTCCTCCATCGTTCCCTGTAACTGTTCCGCCAATGCCATAGCTTCTGCCAATATGTTCGCTTGCTCACCGCACCAATTTGATAAGAACACAACTCGTTTATTCCACACAAACACGAGCTACACAATCGATACACTTCCGAGACTCTCAGATAGTGATCGATCCAATTCGAAACTCAAGAACAAGCTCTCGAGAATCGCCAATTTGCAGAGATAACAATCTCTAACAACCCAATGATCTGAATTACAAATTCGATAAACTGAAAGCAGCAAAGTAAGACTATACTTATACGCTATTCCGCTAACAACTTCTTCTTGCTTCTGCAGTCCACGTCAGCTTCTTCTGTTAATCATTTGGAGTCAACGGTCTTCAGCTGCCAACTCAGCATTCTTCTTCTTACGGATATAAGTTCTCATGGGCTTATCATCTACATCAACGGGACTCTAAATTGGCCACCCACTGATCACTCATCATCATCATTGTCGACCATCATATCATATGATATGTCACGAGATGTGTTCAAGGAGCTTCATGGGCCAGGTTGTTGCAAGAGAGGATGTTTGTGTTATTGCAAAGGTGCAAATGCAGATGTTTGGGTGATGAAGGAGTTTGGAGAAGGAGAATCTTGGTCTAAACTCTTGAGCATTCCCGGTTTGACTGATTTTGTTCGACCGCTTTGGATGTCAAACGATTTGGTGGTTTTGTTGGAGTTTAGATCCGGTTTAGCTCTCTATAACTGTGCCAGTGGAGACAGCTTAAGTAGTTGTCGAGACGCCAAAGTTTATGTCCAAGTGATCTTTGACCTTTAAGATTGGTTCCAATTAGTACCAATCAGATTTATACAAAATTTTAGTTTATATGCACACAATTGTTGGGAAGTCGGGGTGTAGCCACACAAATAGTTTCAAAACTGGCTTTCTCCACCCAAAAGTTTGACCTCTTCCCACAACTACACAAAATTGTTTAATCGGTTTATAAGTACACACATTGTTTAAAACTGGTTTAAACAACACATCCGTTTAATTTTGACGGATTCCGTTTAATCAGCTTCTGAACCCGATTAAAATCGACCTCGAACCAATAGAGGTATTTAATTTTGGTCCAACTCACTGGTTTTGACCCTAATCGAAATCAAACCGTTTTCATGTTCATAGAAACCTATTTCCCCCCCTTTCCCCCTTTCAAGAACCCTAATTTACCACATCCTTTTCTGAACACCAAAATTCTGGGTTTTAGCAAGCAGATAACATGAGGTAATTAAATAACTCGAATTTTGTGTCTCGATTGGATTGTGAATTTCGGTTTTAACCGGTTTTCTGAGGTTCAAGTTCGTCGTCTGGTTTTTCGAAAACAGTTTGCTTTCTATTTGTTGAGTTTGAGGTTGTGTGTCCGTTTGTTGAGTTTAAAGTTTTGTGTGCGTTTGTAACAGAGGTTTTCTCTTTGTATTTCAGTGTTGTTGAGGAAGAAGCCACAGATAGATATCAGTTGGAGATTGAGGATGCAGTTGCGCAATACCAAAACGAGCCTCGGATTCGTCACAATGTTTGTCCAGACAGTGAAAGTGACGTTGAAGGTGATAATGTCCCAATTGTTCATGTGAGTATGTCTCATCGGATTGAAAGGCGGTGTCGTGGTGCTCTATATCTTGGTAAACCTTACTCAAGTGGTGTTGCCTTTAAGGAAAATGTCTTAGATTTTGCTTTGAATACTGGATACAACATTAAACAGTATTGGTGGGATCAAAGGAAGCTTGGTTACTGCTGTGGAATGGATAAGTGTCCATGGAGGGTTTATTGTTCTGTCAACAAGCGGAAGAACAGATGGGAGATCAAGAGGTTAATAGAGCCACATTGTTGCAATCCAAATGGAGTTTGTGAGATGCTAACAGATCCCATTACTGCACGCTTATTTGTTGACAAGATAAGAGAAGATCCGGAATACTTTAAGCCTAAGAGGATTCAAGGATTTATTAGAGAAAACTATAAAGGGATTTCAGTTTCAAGAAATCAGTGTCAAGAAGCAAGAAAAAAGTCTTTGAGGTGGATCAAGCAAGAGTATGAAGACCAGTTTGCACACATTAGAGGCTATTGTGAAGAAATCCTTAGGTCAAATCCCGGATCTACTGTAGAAGTGGTCACTAAACCAGGGGCAGATGGTAAAAACATATTTGAGAGGTTTTATGTGTGCTTTGCCATACTCAGAGACTCGTGGAAAATAAATTGTAGGCGTCTTATAGGAGTTGACGGTACGTTCCTTAGAGGAACAACAAAANAAAGTGCCATCGAGTTCAGTCTTCTACATCTCCAAATTGAAGCTTAGACCCGATCCTGAAGTCTAAGTAACTTAGGTGAGGATTCTGTACTCTTTTCCCATGTTGAGTTTTGTCCCACTGGGTTTTCTCAACAGGGTTTTTAACGAGGCAGATGAATCACTACGTCGAGTTACTTAGGATTCTCGATCAGAAGGGTTAATGTACAAGTCACTTTGACTATGTACTTAGTTGTTTAGAGGTGCACCAATTAGGAGCCTTATGGCTGGGACGCCTCGTTGTTTTATTTTAGACTTTAAACTTGTTGCTGTTTTATTTTAAACACCTTGTAGTTTTATTTTAGTTGCTGTGTTGTTTAGGGTTGGCGATTTGAGGTTGATTTATAAAACCCAAACTCGCCCCCTTAACCTTTTTAGCGAAGAATTTAGATGCAATTTGCAGAACCAGAGTTTCTTCCCTCAAAATCGATTCTGAGATCATTCTCCTTGAATCCGAGTTTTCCATCACTTGTGAATCAGAAAACTCTTCTATCCTGTTCTCAATCGTATAATCACCTAGATCCTTTCATAAAATCATCTGTTACTCACCCCTCAACCCCATCATCATCGTCGCACATATCACCTTAATCGCATCCCCATCGCGAACTCGTCTCCATCTCATCCTCGTCGCGAGTTCTCTTGTTACAGCACCGTTTCATCAGCCTTCCTCCGGAGTTGATCAAGCAGGGACGCATCAATTTGGCAGTTGGCTTGGAGTTACAACGAGACACAATATCTAAAGAACCTTGATAGGATCAAGGAGTATGATGAAGAGGTCTACAACGATGTTCTGAAGAGAGATCCAAAGTCATGGTGTTTAGCTTACTACAAGATAGAAGGTAATTGTTGTGAGGATGTGGAGAACAACTCCGTCGAGTCATTTAACAACAGCATCGTTACTGCAAGAGAGAGACCAATTATGCCTATGTTGGAGCTGATCCGAAGACTTGCAATGGTTCGCATTAACACACGGTCTGCGATTGCTAATAAGCACCAAGCCATGTTCACACCTTATGTGAAAGAAATTCTTGATGAAGAACTTGATGATGCTACGAAGAGAAAAGTGTATGCAGGCAGCACAGGGCAATATGAGGTTGAGATTGGATACGAGTACGAGGCTGTCGACTTGATTAAGAGGGAATGCACTTGTTGCAAATGGCAGATAACTGGAATTATGTGTGTCCATGTTTACGGAGTGATTCTATACATTAAGGATGATCCAAATAAGTATGTTGCTGACTGGTTTCTCACATCTCGATGGAGAGACACATATGAACATGCACCCAATCCAGTAAGAGGACCAGATTCTTGGATTTGTGGTGATATTTCCTTAGTAAGTGAAGATCCGGAGAGGAAGAGGAAGAATACCAAAGAGAAAAGGAAAAGGTCGGTGAATGAATCTCCATCTAAGAAGAAGAAGAAGAAGAAGACGAGTTCTATGGAACAAGATAATGTTCTTGATTCTCAGGATAATCCCAAAAGAAAAATGCATTGCAAGATGTGTGGAGGAGCTGGCCACAACAAGCGAACGTGTTCAAGGAAGAAAAAGGTGAGTGATATGATGTTAAGGATTATGTTTTGAGATTTTTTACTTGTATGGTTGTTTTGCATGATATAGTGTTATTAATTTTAACTGTTATTTCAGGGTAATGGTGGAGAATGCTCCACACAGTCTGTTTCTCAAGTTGATGATGCGTAAGATGGTGAAAAAGCAGATTTTGTATCTTAGGACCTCTTTTGTTTCTTAGGACCTCTTTTGTTTTCAGTTCAAAATGGAGTTTGATGGAATGATCATTTGTGTTTGATGCGTAAGATGGTGAAGAAACAATCTTTTTGTTTGATTTGGTTTATGAAATCTTGGTTCTTCATTGTTTGTTTATGACTATATATGTGAAATCTTGGTTTATGAAATCTTGGTTCTTCTTTGATGTTTCAAAAACAAAACAAAAACAACTCATTATTCTTGCCAACACGTAAACCTCCTATTACTCTATTGATTTGTACAAAATGACTTAGGAAGTTGAGTTAATAAAGAAAGTAATTTTGATCACAACCCGATGCTTTTGTTTCAACTTTGCAAGTAGTTGAAACAAAAGTTAAACAGACTAGTAGTTCTTGATTACAACATTGTGTTATCCTTGTAGCTTTGCAAAGCCAAACATGATAACAAGCCCAACGATAACCCCAATACATTGTACCTTCCAAAATCCTCTCTTTGCATCAGATATTGCTAATTCAATCCTCTCAGTCAACCTCTCCTCGACCTCAATTTCCATCTGCTGAAGCTTCTTTCTCTCAAACTCGATACTCTCACTCAAAGTTTGCTTCATCTCCAGCAGCTCTTCTTCAATTGTCTTTGACTTCAAATTACCAGAAACTTCATCAACCCACTTGAAATAATGGCCATCATTCGTCAGCTAATAGAAATCCCACAAACAGAACCATGAATCAATATGTTTCATAATCATAACTCATTAAGCATCAAATTGTGAACTAATTTTTTAATCAAAGTACCCTATTATCAGCAGCATATGAGCAACGATTATACATTCGACCTGGATTGCGAGTGCTCTTCAACTTAAGCTCCACAACTGAGTGACCACACCAACAAAGTGGTGGGTTCCCGACGAGTATTCCTCTCACATTCGCAGATGCATTCGACGACGAACCTGCAGACTGACTTACTTGGAGATTCGAATTCGACCTCATGTTAGCTGCTTCCTCAATTTCGCCTTTGACAAAACCCAAAAATTCAGATTTCAATTTGGGAAATTAGGGTTCTTTAGGCTCTTGTCTTTTTTAAATCTGAGCAAAAGAGAAGCTTTGGTTTAACCTCTATTGGTTCGAGATCGATTTTAATCGGGTTCAGAAGCTGATTAAACGGAATCCGTCAAAATTAAACGGATGTGTTGTTTAAACCAGTTTTAAACAATGTGTGTACTTATAAACCGATTAAACAATTTTGTGTAGTTGTGGGAAGAGGTCAAACTTTTGGGTGGAGAGAACCGGTTTTGAAACTATTCGTGTGGCTACACCCCGGCTTCCCGATCTCCCCACAATTGTTATACATCTACTTAAAAATCATTTTTTTCTGAATTATATTTAGTCGTCAAATTACATTCTCATGTGGGAAAAAAATAAAAAAAAAGCAATCAATCAAATATTCCTAACAAATTCCTCAACCATCACCAAAAAACTACATTTATCATTGTGCTTTGAGGCTTTTCTTGCTCGTGTTTTACGTACAGAGAGGAATCTGAGCCGTTTGACGATGAAAAATCCGAGGGAGGCTACTTTTCCGAGCTGGAACTCCGACCAGATCCTGAATTAGTGAAGACAGGGGTGTCTCTAGGCATAGAGACAGATCCACCACCACTTACACTTCCACTGTTTCCCATATCTTTCGTCTTGTGAAGCAGAAACGTTCCTGACAAAATTGTCACAAAACCGCACATTTCTGTCGCAATCTTCAATCCGCTCTGCGAAGCCCAATCCTGTAAAAACACATAGAGGAAGCGTTGAGAAGCAGATGGAGTTTGGTTTAAGAGAGAAGAAAAGGAATTAGAGAATTTTTTGACCTTGAACATGATCATACTAGCTATGATGGTGAAAGTTGTGAACATAACGTAGTAAACCGGGGAAATAACCGCTGTGTTGAATGTATCCAATGCCTTTGCCAATACAAAAGAAGAAACTCAGAAACAGATGAGCAAAAGAAAATGAATATGAAGGCGAGAAATCGCTGAATTAACAAGTTTTTGTTTAACCTTGTTCAAGTAGTTGATCTGCAAAAGGCAACAAATCGCGACTACTAAAATGAAAATCCAAGCGTGGAAGTATTTGAATTGATTCATCCCTGAAAATGTCAGCTTTATGGCAATGGCCACAGCTTTAACACTCATAACCTATTAAAAACACAAGACAAGTTTTGAGGAAACATACTTAACAGAGAGAGAGAGCGAGATCAAGAGAAAAAACTTACAGTAAGAGATCCCATTAACGAGCAGATTCCGATATAAACTATCATATGAGTCTTGCCATAACGCGGTTCATAATAGAAGATCAGTACAAGCACCACAATCAAGATCACAGCAGAATACACAAGAAAACCTGATCAAACAGAAAAATTCATAACTTTGCATATCAGTCTTTGTAGAATCAAATGCATAATCATATTTCATATATATATACCTGGTTCAATAGCAAGCTTCCATACTTGCCTGACTGATTCAATTTTCTGCTCGTGCGGGGCGTGTAACACTATCGTTGTAGACCCAACAACACAGAGAACGCAACCAAGCACCCCGAACATATGCAATTTCTCTTTCAAAATAAAATGCGCGAGCACTGCGCTGCATAAAACAGGTGTTTTTTTTTCCGTTTTCAAGAAAACCACAAGTCTGTTGATATGATATAATGCAGGTTAACAACAAAACAAGAATACCTGAATATAATGCTTAGAGCTCCCAGAGGTGTTACTAGAATAGCCGGCGCAAATGCATAGGCCGCAAAATTGGCTACTTCCCCAACAATCACTACATTCAGAGAACCGAAACACACGTTTTCGTCAAACAGAATCTCGAGTTTTTAAGAACATTTTGCAGCATTTGACGAAAAGACTTACTTGTTATCATCCCAGCCCACCACCATGGTTCATATAAGTATCCGTGCCCTCCTTCACCTGATCACAAGAAAGCAGTAACAGTTTATTTAAACTAATCTTGCAAAATCGGAGTCTCGAAATCAAGAACATATGATATATAAAGGAAACTCAATGATTTCAGAAAAATACCTGCTCGGACTCCGCTAGCACCCGCCTTCTTGAGACCTTTTTTCTTGATGATGAAGCTAGATCCAATAAAAATACTTGAAGAGACTGCTAGAACAAGTCCATTGATGTTATCAGGTGACATCTGATCCATCTTAGCTTATATATAAGTAAGATGAATCAGCCTGGAAGATTTAAAAAAAACTCCCAGAAGAATTTTGGGGATAAAGATTCCAAATTTTCAAAGAGATTCTTGCATCTGGAGACCAAAACAAACAAAACAGATTATAAACATCATCATCAAATGAGCTTTTTGACTAGAAAGAGCCAAGATTAGCTCATCAACCAAAAAAAAACAAAAGAAATCTTAAAAATTCCCAGTTACTAAAACAATGGCAGAAGAGACAAATAAAGAAACACAGAGAGAATCATATCGAAAAAATAAAAGACAAATCTTTAAACCCAAAATGAAGAAGAGACGAGTTTTTACTCCAAAACTAGAATCAAAATCGATGCTTTTGTGAGTATAGAATCTACGGTTCTTCAAGTTTTGAAATTTGATAGACTTGTTTCCTCTGATTTAACGTATGAAAACCCAAAACCCTCTCATATACGTTACCTTGAAATCCACATTAACTATTAAATTCTCGAATCAATAAAAAAAAAACAAAAAAAATCTGTCAGTAATTAAAAATAAAGACAAGCAAGTGAAGAACACGCCAAATAACTTAAATCAAAATTTCTTCACAAAATCATCAAATTATTTACGCAATTTGCAAACAAACAAGAAACAAGATTACGGCGAAAAGAAACAAACGATGAAGCAAGAACGTGCCTTTTTTTTGTTTTAAAGAATATTCGAATTTTGAAAGGTACCTCTTTTACTTTGCCACGTTCTGTTCCCCAAGAAAAAATATCAACAAGAAGAAGAAGAAAGTGAGTCTAAGACGCCATGAAAGACAACTAATTTTTCTAGTTGTTCTTCTGTTGAAACAATTTCTAAAAATTAGGGTTTTTTTTTTTGCTGTTTTTGATGGAAATTATAAATTGAGAGAGAAAGAGAGAATTTCAGAATCAGCAGCGAATCCAGCGGATATTAGTAACGCAACAGCTCAGAAATTGCTAATGCACATTATTATGTATATATATATACACATACATAATAACAATTACATGCTCGCCACCTTCTATATTTGCCTTTTATTCTTTTCTTTTACTTTTCCATAATCTATGGTTTTTCCAACAACATAACAAAAAATATAGAAATTTTACTTATGTGATCAAAAACAATCTTTATGTATGGCAAAAACAATCAAATATTACTTTTCCATAATCTATGTGATTACTTTATCGTAAGTTGGTAACCATGGTCATAATCTGATTCAAGGATGCTTTTTTTTTTTTTTTTTTTTTTTGCTATTGAGTAATTTTTGTAGACAAAGCAAAAGATTCCCTATATTCGAGTGATTTGGTTTCTGATGATGATAAGATGTATGATTCTATCAGATTGATGCAACTTCTGAGGGGACAAAAGTTGATATATATTTATGGTTTTTGTGCTTTGTTTATTCTACTTGTTGTGACCGTCTTCTTAGTTTGACTATAAGATTTAAAACTCATTATTGATAACAGAGAAGATTAATCGCATCCAGAGTTGCTTTATTAGATTTTACTTATAATTTTGATGTTGTTTTTTTTTTTTT
>PKML01062198.1:1388947-1473848 GCA_002933935.1 Eutrema yunnanense | reverse complement strand
ATATATATATATATATATATATATATGAAATACTAAAATTATATATGTGAATTAAAGTGATAAACAACAAAATTAATTGAATTGTTTATAAAAGTATATAATTGTAGGAACTAAATGAAAAAAAAAATATGAAACTTCAAATTTGAAGTATTGAATAGTGATATTTCATATTTGAAGTATCCCTATTCAATACTTCAAAATTTGAAATATTGAAGTGTCTCTTTGGAAGACAATATACTTTATATTTGAAGATTTAGAATGTTTCTTGGAGATGCCCTCGAACATTGGGTAGAAGTGATCATTTTTGAATATAAAAAACTTTAGAAAATGTTCAATTCTGTAACTTGTGAGGTTTAATATGTAAGATTGGCATAAATGAGGACCACAGTGAAAATATAGCAAAAACAGTAAGAGCCTCTCTTCCGAAGAGAGGGATATCGTTTTAAAAAGAACAAAAAAAAAAGAAAGAAGAAAGGGATCGTCCCACTTGCGGCTTAGATAAAAGATTCGACATTTTCCTCTTTCTCCATCTTCTTCTATTGCTTTTCTCGATTTGCTAGAAACCCTAGAAACGACCGGATCTACCTTCGATTTCACCGTTCTGCATTCTACCTGCTCTTTCTAGTTTTGGTAATGGAAGCTTAGGCTCTGCTCTTATCAATCGTTTATTTCCGAATTTGAGATTTATCTCTGCCGAAGAGTGTTCATCTGAGATCGCTACTTTCTCTGATGGCTTCTGGTGCTGGTAAGCCCTTCTGGGTGAAACATGCGGAAGACGCAAAAATCAAGGACCAAGGAGAGAAAGACGCTGCCGCTAAAGCAGCTTTTGAAGCCACATTCAAAGGCGTCGACCAAACTACACCTCTGATCGAAGCAGCTCCTTCCTCTATGGTATCGGAATCTTCACCAGAATCCGACAGCGATTCGGACGATGAGTCTGATTACTTATCAAGGAAACCAATTGGTCCGGTGGATCCGAGCAAGTCCACGGCTTCTGGAGCTGGGATCGGTGGAGGAACGGCTTGCGTACCTTCTACATTTGTAGTTGTAACTAAGGACTCCGATGGAAGAAAAGTTCCCAATGGTGGAGCTTTGATTAGGGTTAAAGTGTCTCCTGGTGTAGGTGTTGGTGGCACAGATCAAGAAGGAGTGGTTAAAGATGCTGGAGATGGGAGTTATGCTGTTACCTACGTTGTGCCTAAGAGAGGAAACTATATGGTGAACATTGATTGCAATGGGAATCCGATTATGGGAAGTCCTTTCCCTGTCTTCTTCAGCCAAGGTACTGTTCTTCTGTCGAATTATTGCAATTAGTGACAGCAATAGAGCTAGGATTTCATTAATGTTTTCTCGTATGATGTTTGATGGTAAGCTCTTGTCTTTATCAAAATTCTTGAAAACAGGCTCTTCTTCGACTGGACTTATTGGTTCTGCTCCAGCTTCATACTCAAACCTTATAAATCAAACAATGCCAAACATGCCGAATTACACTGGTTCGGTTTCGGGTGCTTTCCCGGGGCTATTGGGAATGGTTCCAGGCATTGCACCTGGTCCTTCAGGTGGTGCTATTTTGCCTGGAGTTGGGGCTTCACTTGGGGAAGTCTGCCGGGAATATCTTAATGGTAGATGTGCAAACACTATTTGCAAGTTGAACCACCCTCCCCAGAACTTGCTGATGACTGCTATAGCTGCAACAACAAGCATGGGTAGTCTAAGTCAGGTGCCTATGGCACCTTCCGCCGCAGCAATGGCTGCTGCTCAGGCCATTGTTGCCGCACAGGCCCTTCAAGCCCATGCTTCTCAGATGCAAGCACAGGCTCGATCAAACAAAGGCTCTTTAGGTATTGTGTCCTTTCATTGATGGTCTCTCTCTCTATATATACACTCGGTTTTGTTTTGAGTCCCTAGTTGCATTGTATATATAATTATATATAGAAATCTAGTTTGCTTCCCTTTTGAGATACTCATGAGTTCAAGTAGCTTCTGATTTAGGTTCCCCAGAAAAAGGAGTAAAGGGAGAGGCATTGAAGAAATTTCTCCAAGTTAGCAACCTGAGTCCACTGCTTACAACTGAACAGCTTAGGCAGCTATTTAGCTTCTGTGGCACAGTAGTTGACTGTACTATAACTGATTCAAAGCATCATGCTTATATAGAATATTCAAAGCCCGAAGAAGCAACAGCGGCTTTGGCATTAAACAATATGGAAGTCTGTGGTAGGCCTTTGAATGTTGAGATTGCGAAATCGCTTCCTCAGAAACCATCTTCGGATAATTCTTCTTCATCCTCATTACCAATGATGATGCAACAGGCCGTCGCGATGCAGCAGATGCAATTCCAACAGGCTATACTGATGCAACAGGCCATGGCTACTCAGCAGGCGGCAAATAGGGCTGCCACCATGAAGTCTGCCACGGAGCTTGCAGCGGCTAGAGCTGCAGAGATAAGTAAAAAATTAAAACCTGATGGAGTTGGAAATGATGAAAAGGTAGCTGAACAGAAATCTAGGTGGGCTTCCAATACAAAACTTATAGACATTTCCCTCCATGGCCTATATCTCGCTCCTTTCTCTTTTTGATAACGTTTTCATTTTTTAAGAGCTGAACTGATAGTCACCTCTCTTGTCCAGGTCACCATCTAACTCTCCTGCGAGGTTGAGATCGAAGTCAAAATCACCAATTAGTTACAGGCGAAGACGGAGATCTCCGTCTTATTCACCACCGTTTCGTCGCCCGAGAAGTCATAGATCAAGATCACCTTTAAGATATCACCGGCGATCAACTTACGAGGGGAGAAGGCGGTCATTTAGAGATTCAAGGGATATTTCTGAAAGTAGGAGATACGGTAGATCAGATGAACACCATTCTTCCAGTTCAAGGAGAAGTAGGAGTGTAAGCCCCAAAAAGAGAAAATCCCAGCAGGATGATTCAGAGCTGTCAAGACATCGACGCGATAGCTCATCTCTTTGGGATAAGAAATCATCTCGTGCTGGTTCACGATCGCCAAGGCGACGTAAGGAAACTAAGTCAACACCAAGAGATGATGTAGAAAGCAAACATAAACGCAGAACACGTTCACGATCCAGATCAGTGGAAGATTCAACAGATAAGAAGGATGAAGCTAGAAATGTGGAGTTGAAGCATCACAAAAAGCGATCAAGGTCAAGATCTCGTGAAGATAGGAATAAAATCAGAGACGCATCCCCAAGTTCTGATGATACTAAACAGAAACACAGGGGGAGGTCCAGGTCTAAATCATTGGAAATCAACAATGGCTCTCATGAGAATATTGATGTTGCTGAAGACGATGATCTGAATTCCCGTCACACCAGGCGGAGGTCAAAATCATTGGAAGATGACTATAATATGAAGGAGCAGAGGAGGGGAAGGTCCAGGTCTAGATCAGTGGAAACTAAACACAAGTCTTGTGGGAAAGATGAGCTGGATGAAGATAAAAACGCAGGATCACGTAGAAGAAGGTCCAGGTCAAAATCAGTGGAAGGTAAGCGTAGTAGTTATACCAAGGAGAGTCGGAGCAGGGACAAAAAATCCAAGCATCGTAGTGGAAGACGGTCGAGGTCAGCATCGTCTGAGGGTAAGCAAAGGAAAGATATCAGGTCATCCCCTGGATATTCTGATGAAAGGAAATCAAGACATAGGCAACACTCGAGGTCGGGATCGATAGAGAAAAAGAAGAGTTCAAGAGATAAAAGATCAAAACGTCATGAAAGATTGCGGTCATCTTCTCCTGGAGACGACGACGACAAAGGACGAGGCGATAGATCATCTCCTGTTAGCTCAGAAGATCATCTGTAGGCAGACCCTTCGGCCTTGGCCAATTGAAACTGAGTATTTTTCGAATTTTGTCAATGCCACTTTGGATTAACTGTTAAAACATTATCAAAGTTGTTTCTGCTTCACCTTCGTTGACTTTACACTTGCATCTTCTTCCAAGAATAACGGTTGGATTTATATCCCTTTTATCTAATTCTTGGCAAGATCAAGTCGATTTAGCGATATAGTAAAGTGGTAGAACTCTAGAAATAACCACTTTTTTCTGGATCTTATTCTAGCAGACAAGCATCTACGTGATCCTTTTAGTCCTTATAAAATAGCAATCATTTAATCAAATATGCATCTGCATAGACACAAACACGAGATGTTTTGAGCAACTCAATCATTATAATCATGAAAACATTCGAATAAACATCATTAAATAAAAACCATACGATTTGTTTTTGCTTATTTCAAATCTACAAAACAAAAAATTCGCCATCGTAAGCATAATTAATGATACAAACAAACATTACACACTTAAGATACGTTTAACGGAGTGAAATATCTCATTCTCCGTTAATTAACGCCGTGATCAAACCACACTTCTTCAGCTCCCATTTAACCTTCTCCATCACATCCTCCGGCAACGTCACCGTCACAACCCTTTCCTCCACCTCAGCCGCCGGTAAAACCACCACCGCTCCGTCGTCTCCTATCCCCTGAACATTACAATACACCGATTTCGGCGATATCTCCCTCACTTTCGCCTCGTAGAAATCAACATCGCTCAGATCCACAAACGTCAATTCCGCTCCGTAGACGATGAAATCCGAAACACCATCATCGCTCTCCCCAATCGCATCGATCCCAGACCTCTCGTCGGTCGCCGCTTCTCCGATAGATTTCACAATCTCCTCCAAATTCGCGTCGGCGACAGAAAAACCGACGCGAACGGAGCTAATCATCTGACTGTTTCTCACCGCTCTAGGCTTCAGTCCATTCGGATCCGATCTGATGATCGTAATCCTAACCGTCTCCGATTCTCCTCTCGCCTTTGCTATGCATTTCCATATGATCCCACTGAGAATCTCGAACGGAGGAGTTTGTTTGTCTCCGTTCGCCGGAAAGTGTGATTGTATCTCGTGAACCGTTACATTGAAGGAGTATGTTGTCATTTTGTTGTTACTCGGAGCGACCCAGAGGTCTCCGACCGGGTCAACCCGTTTGATGGAAACCGGTTCTTTACCCGTGGAATTCGGGTTTTGAAACCCTCTTTCTAGCTCAGAGGTTTTAGGGCAGTAGATTTCCTCACCAGCTAAGGCCCGAGTCCATAAGTTGAAAAAGTGAGAAAGCGAGAATGGATCTCCCGTGATATGGGCCCAGCTTAAGCCTAATGCTAACCCACCGCACTTAAACCGGGTCATCTACAGTAACAAAACCGAATTAAACCGATGTTTTTCATTTTAGTTATACTCTGCGTTGGCTTGAAAATTTACTTCTTTCACTTTCATGCCAAGCCAATAATAGACCTTGTTAGATATTTGAAATTTAGATTTTAATTACATGTTAGAAATATTTATTTCAAAATTTAGTTCGACCCTCAAAAATGTAAATTAATTTTGTTTTGTCACGGATCCCATGCAAAAGCACACTTTAATGTCTAGAATCGGTCCTGATGGCCAAGTCGCGGAAATGTCATCTCCTTTCACATTTAAAGATTTTAATCCGTGCGTCCGCATGAGAATTTTTTTTTTTTTTTTTTATCAAATTTTGTAATATAAATTATTTTTTTTGCATTTAGATCTAATTTATTTGTATATATATATATAATTTTCTAATAAGTGACAAAGATTTATTTTTGTGTTTAGATATAGTTTTTTGTAGATTTAATATTTTCTAGTATTAAATATGACCGTGATTATAAAAACATAATTCTAACTCATCCGTTCATATTAATCCGAAAATAACCACAATTATAAAAATATGATTCTAACCCGCACGTTTATATTACCGTATAATATAAATATTTATTAATTTCAAATATTTAAAATTTTAGGCTGATTGATTATGATAAAAATATACAATAACATATCGTTTATCATTTCTGTCATTATGAGAATATTATTTAAATTTGCATATTTAAATTAAATCTAAATTAATATCCGGTTTATTATTTTTGGTAAAGATATAATAACAACTGGTTTTTGTGATTTTTGATAATTAATCTAATCTATATTTAAAAAAATTCAAACTAATCTAAATTAAAATTTAAATTTTCAAAATTATTTTTAGATATAAATTAAAACATAAGCTTTATTAATATTGTACTAAATTGAATTGTTTGGCAATTGGAATAGTAGTTATCCACAAAAATAATGACCTAATATGAAGGTTTTCTTATTGGATATAAAAAGTGTCTCTGTTTTTATAGTATAGATTAATTTTTTTTTTCATTTAAATCAATTTTCTTATAATTCTTAATTTTGTATAATTGGGTTTAATGATTTTGTTTGTTTCTCTCTCCTTAGAAGCGATCAATAACTACTCTAAGAAATCGTTCGTTCCGACGGTGATTATGGCCGGTGATCGACACATCTCCGGTGTCGGCAATGTGCCCCTGTTTTTCCATCTTTTATATATATTTATGCCTCGTCTTCCATCCAATTTCATCATACGTTCATGGTGGTTGTTCATGCGACGCCGGTGGTCGTGGTTAAAAGTGATCGTTTGTGTCGAAGTTTATCGGTGGTCTATCTTCGATTCCTTCAAGTGTGGTCGGTTCCGGGTAACCGTTTTCTCTCTCTCATGTAGAGTTTATTTCCGATTCAATCGGTTTTTGTGTTAGATTGTTGCCAAAACCAACAATCCATCTTCTCGAATAACATGTTGGTGCATTGGTCGGAGAATATGGGATCGTGGAAAACGGAAACCATCATGGAATGGACGATGTTTCGGCGATGAAGATGTATCCTCCTTGTTGTCAGGGCTGGCCCTGGGCCAAACCCATTGAAACATCTGCCTTGGCCTCGGTTTATTTTTTTCATTTTTTTGGCTCCCAAAATTTTTTTTTTTCATTTTTTGGCCCCCAAAATTTTTTTTTCTTCATTTTTTAGCCAAAAAAAAAATAAAAACTTTAAAATTGGTGTTTGGCCCCCAAAAATTCAGGGCCGGCCCTGCTTGTTGTATGACGATATTCGTACAATCGTTGAAAATTGACAATCCCAAATTTTATTTCTTTTGGAAGAATCAGTATATTGGATTCTCAACCGAAGAATATATATATATCTAATTTGGGAATTGGTCAATGTAATACAACAAGAGAATTTTGTGTTTAAATTGGTTATGTGGATAACCAACGATGAGATTCGCATCAGATCGTATGCGAAAATGAAAACGAGTAAGACTTTTTTCTGAAAAGCATCGTCATATTTGTTTCTTTTGTTTTATTGTTTTCTAAACGTTTATATTTTATTATTTTTGTACTTTCAATGTAAGCTAGAATTTTATATATAAATAAAGATAGATGATTAAAACAGTAAAAATAAATAAATAAAGATAGATGATTACATGATGCGATACCAAAAATCATACTTATCACATGGTTTAAATAAAACGTTAATGAAATTTGACAATCCTCGTGGTGTTTCAGTTTCACATAATCGCATCATTCACATGATTTTTTTTTTTTTTTTTTTATTACTAGGAAGTTCTGGGTCAATACCCGTACATCTTCCAAGCCCGAGACCATAGCATTTTATATGATTTTGTCTCAATCGTCATTCGATCATCTCACCTCTAAGTTTTGCCCTTGATACTGTTGATTTTTGTCTCTTCATCAATGTGGAATTTTTGTTTCTTTTTTTTTATCTCTTTAATTGTAATTTTTTGTTTCTTTTTGGAACTTTTATGTATCTTACGTAAATTAGTAGAGATATATACGTACCTGAATATAGATCAAAGGAGAGTATGCCAACTCCGGTCCAATTGGTTGATGATAAACCAAAGACTCATCAATGGACCGGTCCGGTACACGAAGCCACTCATCCACTGTGAGATCGCAATGACTTTCCACAAAACGCGTGCCACAATCGTTGCACTTTATGAAAGGACGTCCCGAGTCGTGCCGCCTGAACCTACCAGTGATCCATGGGATCTGGTCGAACACTGAGAACAAAGGACCTTTCACGTGCATCACGGTCAAGTCACGTGCCGTCTCGGCCGAGTAAATATAGACCGCCTTTAGGTAGTGGAGTTTCATGGCGAGGTCTAAACCGGTGGGTTTGTGGGTCGTACCGGTCTCTGTTGGTCGGGATGCACTCACGGTCGATAACCGGAAACCATGAACCGGACCGCTTCCCTCTTCTTGAAGTCGACTCATGTGTATGAGACAAGAGGAATATCTTTTTTTGACGTACAAGAGGGATATATATATATATATATATATATTATATATGAGAAATATTGGTAAAAATGATTTTGAGTGATCTCTCGGTCTAGTCTATATAAGTATTATATAGGGAGAATTTAAAATATTTTCTACAGCTTTTTTTCTCAAAATTTCTCAATATTTTGCCACGTGTCTCTCTCTCTTTCATCCTTGTTATGTAGATTGTGACTGGAATCTACTCACATTGTTATGTCTAATATTATAAGTAGAAACACTAGTGTTGCGTCACGAGTAGGTGAATCAATGTGACCCCATTCTTAATTGTTTCCCTTATGAGAAAGCTATATATCACCAAGGCATTGCTGTATATATTTAGGACTTTATGTCATTTATTTTAATTTTTATTAGTAAGTTAGCATTTTTAAAAATTTTAGTAAAATATAATATTTATTTTACTGTTCAACTTAATTTTGTTTATGTTCAGTACGGCGTGTACGGTATATAATGTAGATGTACGGTATATGATTCAACAATAACAGGAGTAAAATTGTTTTTTCACACAAAAAGCGATAACTATTTTTAGTAGGGACAATTGGTGAAATAACCAATTTTGGATAAAACATGAAGAATATAGCCATAGATAAAAACAATTAAGAAAGTAACCATCTGTGTATTTTTGTGACCATTATGTCCATGTAACTAAGCAGTTTTAGGGATGTAGTCTTTTACCGAGCAAAAAAATAGACTGACTATACGATTTATTTTGACACCACATATGTTTACCCCAATGATTTTTTTTGTTGCATAAATCGCATATTGGTAACTGGTTCAACTTTGTATTAGTACCAAAAAAACACTGATTTTATTTCACGTCTAACATGATTTGTATTTTAAAAAACAAACCCAAAGTTTTTTTTCATACGTCAATAACAGCAACTGTAACGTAGGAAGTCTATTTTTTTCAATAACATAGCAAGTCTATTTTTTAAAATCGAAGACATAACAAATCTACCAACTAAAAAATACAGACATTTCATACAAAATGAAAAAGATAGTATAGAAGCCTTCCTGCACTTTACTCATCAATATATTAAACTATCATTTACAACATGTCAATACATTCGTCTCCAACTGAGAAACATAGACCTTTCATACTATTTTTTTTGCAGACTTTCTATACCAAAGGAAATGAAGCTCACGTGATACAAGAGCATCTAAGTGCAAGGTTCAAAGGAAATATAGACATTTCATACCAAAAGGAAATATAGACATTACATAAATCTAGAGCTATGTAAGGGAAGAATCCAGTTGATACGAAGCTTGAATCAAATGCATCGAAGTTAAGCAATAAATGATTTTCCTTAAAAAAATAGATGTTCTATACACACATAGAAATTAGCAAATAAAAAATAACAAAATTTCATTTGAGAGAAGAGAAAATGACAAATATTTGTGCACTTTGCTCATCCATATATATAAACCTTCCATACCATGTCAGAAAAAATAGTACAAAAACCTTTGATGCGTTCAAAGAAAATATAGACATTTCATAGCAAAGGAAAAGAGACTCAGATCGTCTCAAAAATAGCAAAATAGTCTCAACCAATAACAAATAGCAAAATAGTCTCAATAACAAAGGAAAAGAGGCTCAACCAAATTGCAAAAATAGACGTTTTATACACATATAAATTAGTCTCCAATATTGAAAACAAAAAATAGACGTTTGACACTAATAGACGTTCTATACAAATACACGTTCTACACTAATAAACGTTCTATACAAATAGATGCTCTCTTCTCTTTCACAAGGCAACGAAGAAGACAACGAACCCAACATGTTTTGTGTCAATGTGCCTCATGGAGGTTCAATTACCAAGAATCCACAAGTCGTTGCGTTACTCGACAGAAAAGCATTGAATCCACTAACTCAAAGATTTTCAATTCGCTCGAGAAAGAGTTCGCCGTTAACGGAAAAGCTGAGTCTAGTTGTCCCGATGATGGAGCAGCTTTCGATTTCTTGGTTACATCAATGTACGAGAAGAATCCACTTAATACGAAACTTGGATCCGATGCACCGAAGCTAATCACTATATGGGTTTTCTTCAGAATAGACGTTCTATACACACATGAAATTAGCAAATAAAAAATAGCAAAATTACATATATTAAACCATCATTTACAACACTACGAAATAGATTTTCTATATATAAATTTACAACAAACAAAGTTCATAACCTCAATAAACAGACAACTGCGTAACATAACACATCTATATTTTTATCAAAATAAAAATAGAACTTCTATTTAACCAAAAAAATCAAACGTTTACGTAACAAATTTTCAAAAATCTAATGATATATAGACATTCCATACAAAGTAAAAAAAAGTACAGAAATTGATATATAGACATTCTATATATATAGATATAATGAATGAAGATATACATATGAAGAGGTATAATGAATTAAAACATAGTCATACTATGCTACATTCGATTTTGTCTCCCCTAGAGATTGATAACTTGTTTCTCACCATAGATGGAGATTATGCGGCCATTACCTCATGAGAATGAAGTTTCTCACGATAGCGAGAGCTCTATCAACAGCCTTGGTTTCCTCAACCAACGACGCGTGTGCGGCTTCCAATCGAAGCTACGAAGCTTCAAAAGACGATACCGTAAGGAAAACCAAAGAAATCAATCTCAATCCCATATGGGTATCCAATTTCCTAACCTGAGAAAGCCTCAATCCAATTTCCTAACCTGAGAAATCAATCTCAACAAACATGGGTTTCTGATGAGCATCGCTTTCATAGATCCAGATAACCTCGAAAGTGCATCTTAGAGACGAATTGGATCAAACAACGCCCAGCAAAATCAGGGAAATATCTGATTTCTGGGTCTGCAGAGGAGATAAAGTAGGGAAACGAGCAGGAGCCTGCGATAACTGACCGGTAGCAGTAGTCGCAACGGCGGCTGCGGCATCGAAGGAGGAAGATGGCGAAGCTGCACTGCTTCTGCCTTTGGTTCCGCCGCCGAGTGGAGATGGAGAGACACGCTATGGAGCCCATGGACGGTGGTATATGGGTGGTGGAGGCTTGGGTGATGGTTCGTAAGCTGCTTTTGAGGGCAAGTATTGTTCTGATATGAAGAGGTATAATGAAGGGTCCCTATAATGAAAAGGAAGAGGAGACGTGAAAGAGAAAAGAAGAAAAGAGAGGAAAACAAAAAAAAAGGTTAAAAAGGGAATTAATACATATTACATACAGAATATCATTCCTTTTTTTTGTTTTGGTTAGTTTGTTAATTATAATTTTTTTTTTGGTTATTAGATGCAATTTCCCTTTTTAGTATTTTAAAAAGTGATAACTTGATAATTAAAGTTAAAATAAGTAAAAAAAGTGATAACTATTTTGCCCAATAATTAAAACCTAGCCGCCGCTGCTCTGCTCTACGGGAAACTCTCCTTCTCGAGCAAGCTGCCGCCGGTCATAGAGCCTCCTCCAGAGCCGGTGGAACCCTCCCCTCACCCCCCTTCCTCCCCACTAAACAGCCCTTCAACCGTCTCCCCTGGCAAAAAACCCCCGTGGTTACCTGTGACACAAGTGACTGACCCAATCTTTGTTCTGTCCAATGGAGTTGCAGAGGTGACGATACCCGATGAAATTGTTGTGGATTCGATGCCCCTATGGAAAAGCTTCGTCGTTGGTTACTTTATGGGGGATGCCCCTCATGTTGGTTCCATTCATGCCACTGTTAATCGCATATGGACTAGCACAGAGCGAACTCCTAAAATTGACGTGCAATTCATATACAAAACAACGGTACTGTTTAGAATTGAAAATCAAAGACTCCGCGAGCGGGTTTTGAAACGTCGATACTGGTACATTGCCGATGTGCCATTGGTAATTAACGAGTGGATCCCGGAAACAGCCCAACAACCCCCGGATCTCACAGCACTACCTTTATGGGTCGATCTTCGTGGTGTTCCAGGCTATCTGTTCTCGCAGCAGGGGCTAATCTTCATGTCAAAGACAATAAGCAAGTTTGTGAAACTCCATCCACAGACGGAACGGTGTATAAGGATGGATGTAGCACGGATGTTAGTGGAGGTGAACCTGCAGAAACCATTGACGGAGAAGATCAGCTTCAAAAAACTCAGAAGGAGAGAATGTTTTGGTGGAGGTGTCATACATGTGGTTACCGCCTCACTGTAACTCATGCCACATCTGGGGTCATTCCAAAAAGGACTGCTCACAGAGGAAACCAATTTCCATAATGGCTCGGGATAGAGTTACAGAGACGCATGAAGATGACATGACAAATCAGTCGATATTGGAGGTAAACACAAAGGTTCTCTCGGCTTATGAAATCGCTGGGAAACTGCTTCAGGACCTGGAGCGCACGTCCCCAATTCAAGTAGAAGTTGCGGTATCTCCGTCAGGGGCTGTGGTAGCCAGCGCTACTGTGGGTAAAGAGGAAACTCCGATCCTGGGAACATGACACACCACTGATTCATAATGGAAGGAAGTGACACGGAGGCAGGGCCGATCGCGATCACCTGAAGGGGGATCTCCTCACAGCAAATCACCCGTCAAACTGAGTACAGTCAAAAACAAATCTCTGAATGGTTTTGACATTCTGGGAGATCTTGAAGAGGGGGAACTCGTAACTGTGGAGACAGGGAGGGAGTATGATAATCGGGAGAACTGTGACGGAGCCGCATCAGAGGAAGATGTGGAGAAAGAAGAGGAAAAAACAGTGGTTGAGAGAGAGGAAGCGGACGATCTCAAACGAATTCAGAAGCCTTCTCGTACGAGCTTCCGTAGGAGTAAATCGAAATGTCCACCCAAACCAATTGTGAGTAGGAAGGAGATCTGTATACCAAGTGTAAAAAAGACTTCCTCACGGAAGTTATGACGTCTTTTTTTACATGGAATACGCGGGGATTCAATAAACCTCGCAAACATGATGCTGTTCGATGGTGGATTCAAGCTGCGAAACCAAGTTTTGGTTGTTTTGTGGAAACACGGGTTCAAGAAGTGAACTCGAAGGCTATTATGGATTATACCATCCCGGGCTGGTCCACTCTCACTAACTACGACTTTCATCGTTTGGGCAGAATATGGGTTGGATGGTCAGATGAGGTGGTGATCATACCAATATTCAAGAGTGCCCAACACATAACGTGCTCGGTTACGATACTTAGCACGGGAGAAAAAATCCTGTGCTCTTTTGTCTACGCTTCAAACTTTGTTGCGGATCGACAAGCTCTTTGGTCAAATTTGTGCAGCATAAAATCGTCCCTGGCACAGGTTCCTATGTCGTGGATAATTCTCGGGGATTTTAATGAGATCCGATAGATCCAGGAGCATTCACGCCACTTTGACTACCAGATAAATCCCACAGGTATGCGGGATTTCCAGAATGATGTGTCCTACTGTGACGTCTCAGACATCTCGGCTACGAGAACTACATTTACGTGGATTAACAATCAAGGCACAAACCCAATAGCAAAAAAACTTGACCGCGCTCTCATCAACTCTGATTGGCTTTTAACCTTCCCCCATTCTCAAGCTTTCTTTGAAACTGGAGGCATCTCGGATCACTCGAGATGTGTGGTTCATCTAACTACAGCTTCTGGAAATCGTCGGAAACCGTTCCGTTTTTTCAATTTCATGGCGTCTCATCCTCTATTTTACTCGACGGTGACTCATCATTGGACTGAAAAACCAGCCCTATATCGGTCTCGTGTGGCTCTAACCCTGTTCCATAAGAAGCTCAAAAGCTTAAAGCTTCCCCTCCGTAAGCTAAACCGATCGAGATTTGGTGACCTGCCTCGCCGCACTGCTGAAGCTTTTACTATGTTCTGTGATGCCCAGAACAGAGCACTCATGGATCTGACACCAGCAAACATGGCAGCAATCTCGGAAGCATATAATCGCTGGAATACACTTGCTCTTCTAGAGGAGCACTTCTATCAGCAGAAATCACGCATCCAATGGCTTCGCCTAGGGGATCAGAATACAAGCTACTATCATCGGGTAACTCAAGGTAGAGAAGCTCGCAATGCTATTCGTAAACTAATACGAGCAGATGGTGAGGAAATCGTTAATCCGGAGGAAATCAAACACGGGGCTGCTGAATACTTCAGAAACTTTCTCCAAGAGGTACCATCTGACTTCGAAGAAGTCTCTCCTGACTACTTATCTGACCTGCTTCACTACAGATGCTCTCATGAAACCTGCCATGATCTGATTACTCCGGTAACAGGGAATGAAATTCATAAGACTCTGCTTTCGATGTCGTCAAACAAAGCATCGGGTCCAGACGGGTACACGAAAGAATTTTATATCCCATCGTGGGGTATTGTGGGGAAGGATTTCATCACCGCGGTTCAATCCTTTTTCGATTTTGGGTTTATGCCCAAATCAATCAATGCTACTCTTCTTGCTCTTATTCCGAAGAGATCAGATGGTTCGTCTCTAACCATGAAGGATTACAGACCGGTAGCGTGCTGTAACATGATTTATAAGGTCATTTCAAAAATTCTTGCAAACCGCTTAAAGTTAACGTTACCGGATTTTGTGGAACCGAACCAAAGTGCTTTCATTAAGGGTCGCCTTCTCCTGGAAAATGTATTGTTGGCAACTGAACTCGTCAAAGACTATCACAAAGAGTCAATAGCTCCGCGCAGCGCCGTAAAGTTTGATATATCAAAAGCCTTTGATACAGTTCAATGGTCTTTCATCATCGGGATCTTCCGGGCTTTGGGATTCCCGATTTTATTCACACACTGGATCTACCAATGCATATCTACGGCCTCTTTCTCGGTTGTTGTGAATGGAGAACTGGAGGGTTTCTTCTCGAGTACTCGAGGGATTCGACAAGGCTGCTCCTTATCCCCTTATATTTTTGTAATGGTACAAAATGTTCTATCTCGTCTACTTAACAAAGCGGCAGCGCTCGGGCGTATAGGTGCGCACCCAGGGTGTAACCTGGTTCGGGTCACCCATCTCACCTTCGCCGACGACATTATGGTCTTCACGGATGGTTCGGTTTCGTCTCTCCGGGAAACATTTGGGATCTTTGCTGAGTTTGCACGAATTTCTGGGCTTCATGTTAATGCAGCAAAATCAGCGTTGTTCGTCGGGACCATCACGGTATTTGTGCTGAGGCAGCAGCGCTGGGGATTCCGATTAATACTCTTATGATCTGTTACTTGGGCTTACCATTGACTACAAGGTCCATGACAAAGCATGACTATGCTCCGCTAGTGGATAAGATCCGGTCACGTATGTTGTCTTGGACGAGTAAACATATCTCGTATGCGGGACGTCTACAACTCATTGTCTCCGTTATCTCGAGCATAGCCAATTTTTGGTGCTCGATATTTCGATTGCCTTCGAGCTGTTTCGGCGAAATAGAGAGGATGTGTGGGACTTTTCTTTGGTCAGGAAACCCGAATACAACATCAGGAGCAAAAATATCATGGGCTGAGGTATGTAAACCAATGACAGAAGGAGGTCTGGGCATTAGGCGTATGCGAGATGTCTCTCGTGTTTTCGCATTGAGTCTGATTTGGAGGCTATTCACTCTGGCTGGTTCTCTCTGGGTTGCTTGGACTAAAGGTAATTTGCTGAGGAATGGTAGTTTTTGGACAGCTTCGGAATCAGGCATGGGCTCATGGATTTGGCGGAAACTTCTAAAACTGAGGCCTGTTGCATCTATGTTCATCCAAGGAGTGGTACGTGATGGACGGTCCGTATCGTTCTAGCACGACGCTTGGCTTCCTATGGGTCGTATCATCGATATTACCGGACCAGCAGGGCCTCAGCTCTTCGGGATCCCTTCTTCCGCTTATGTCAGCGACGCAGTGGGTCCAATGGGATGGAGAATGCGACGTACCAGACTGCCCCATCTCCGTGAGTTGATTGCTCACCTACAAGCTCACGCTCTGCCAAGCAACGACAACGGGCCTGACTATTACCTCTGGCGACACAAACCCGGTGATTTCAGAGATAACTTCTCGACTACAAACACTTGGGATCAACTTAGAACCCATAATTTATTGGTTCCGTGGAGGCATGTCGTGTGGTTCTCCCACGGTATTCCTCGCTGTCGGTTTATTGTGTGGCTGGCAATCCACAATAGGCTAACTACCGGAGATAGGATGCGCAAATGGGGAGCAACTCAGGCTTGCGTACTGTGTGGAGAACCGGACGAAACCCGTGATCATCTCTTCTTCGCGTGCCCCTTCTCTTTTACGATCTGGTGCGAGGTGGCTGGGAAGTTACTTCGACAACGCCAAGATCCAAATTGGGTTGCAACGGTCCAGCAGCTCATACGCTTCAAAGGAACCCGAAACCATTTGATTCTCATTCGGCTGGCTTTCCAGATTACCCTATACACGATTTGGAGAGAGAGGAACTCTCGCATTCATCAGCGGGGCTACAAAACTTCTACGCAAGCCACTCGACTAATCGATAGGCTGATACGAAACAGGATCATGTCTCTCAACTATGCAATAGACCCAAGGCTTCACGAACTCCTCCAAAACTGGTTCGCGATGTTCTCTCACTAAGTTGTTCGCGATAGTCTACGTTTTTACTCTCTATTTTTGTAATCTCCTTCTTCTGTAAATATTCTAGCATTGATCAATGAATTTAACATTTTATCCCAAAAAAAGTGATATTTTGTGCAAATATTTCATATATATATATATAAGTTATATACTCAGATATGTAAAATATGTATAAGAGTTGTATTGGGATTAGACATTTGGATATACCATATTTATTGTGCAAAACATTGCTAAATGTCAGCTCTATAAATTTGATATGTAGAACCGGGTTTTTAATTATGAAATCTAATCAAGTCATATCAAGTGACATGTACCAAAAACTTAGTAAAGAGGCTTAGTCAAATCATTTAAAGCCGACCAGCTATATTTAGTAATTAATTGATCGATTGTACTTTATAGTTAACCAATGATTGAAAGTATTATAGGTTTAGGGCTTAGATAAGCACGTTCGAAAATTAGTCACCAAATATATTGGATCTATTTATCTTCAACTTTTTTTAGTTAATATACATATATGAAGTCTGAAGCCATTCTTTTAATCAAATACTTTTGAACAATTACAAAATATGGTTTGTTTTTTGGACTTTTGCATTGACGGTCATTTATTTTAACTTTCGGTAACATGTTAGTACTTTTGAAAACCATAGTAAAAAATATCAGTTTTTAATAATATTCAACCTAAAAGTGTCCTTGAACCGTACGGTGTGTACGATAATGGACGGTACACGATGTATCAATAAGAGGCGTGTACGATAATAGACGGTACACGATTTTTTTAAAAATGATACTTTCTACTACAATTTCAAAAAATGCTAATATGTTAATAAAAATTAGAATAAGTGACTTTACAACCAATTAAGTCTTTTTTGTGTCTGATGGTGTTTTTTCAAGACCCAAAAGTATAATACTATTAGTTAAAATATTTATGAAATGATTTAAACTCTCAGTATAATCTATATAAGTGTGTGTGTATATATATACACACATATATATTGGAATAAATAATAATATTTTTTATGTTTTTTCTCGTATTTGTCATTGTGCATCCTCGGTATATTGCCTGACATGTTTTTTTGTAACAGATGGTGTTTTTTTTTGTATTGATTTGTCCTTGTGCATCCTCGGTAAATCGTTATATTGATTTGTCATTGTGCATCCTCGGTAAATAATCATATTTTGTAATTGATGGTGTTTTTTATGAAAAAAACCTTTGTGTATATATATACACACATCTATATTGGAATAAATAATCATATTTTCTATGTTTTTATGTTTTTATTTTGATTGTTGACAAATAAGGACCATGCCCATTAAGGACTATATCTATTAAGGACCATGTTCAAATAGACTGTGATTTGGTCATAATATAACATATTGTTTAAAAAGTAAAAAAAAATAAAAATTTATGATTTTGGCAAAAACACAGTTTTACGGTTTTGGCAAAAATGCAATTTTGATGGACAAACATGGTTTTGCGGTTATGACAGGAAAACACGATTTTACGGTTTTGGTGAAAACACAATTTTGCCCGGAAACCACGATTTTATAGTTTTGGCGAGAAAACACGATTTCACGGATTTGACGAAAAAACATGATTTCATGATTTTGGCGGTTTTGGCGTGAAAACGCGATTTTACAGTTTTGGCAAAAATACAATTTTGGCCGGAATAACACAATTTTACGGTTTTGGCGGGAAAATGCGATTTTACGGTTTTGGCGGAAAACGTGATTTCACGATTTTGGCAGGAAAACGCGACTTCACTATTTTGCAGTTTTGGCGAAAAAATGTAATTTTACGGTTTTGGCGAAAACGCAATTTTGGCCGAAAACACGATTTTATAGTTTTAGCGGGAAAACGTGATTTTACGTTTTCGCGGGAAAACGCGATTCCACGGTTTTGGCGGAAAAACGCGATTTCACGGGTTTGGCGGGAAATCACGATTTTACGGTTTTGGTGGAAAAACACGATTTTACGGTTTTAACAGAAAACGCGATTTCACGATTTTGCAGTTTTGGCGGGAAAACACAATTTTACAGTTTTGGCGAAGCGAATCAAATCAAATCGATTTTAAGATAATGAGAACGAATTTCGATTTTCTCCAAATCGATTTTAACCGAGTTTTTCAAGTATTTTGTGCCGACCATTGTCCACATTGTCCAACCCGTTTTTGTCCATGAGCAAAGTTGGTCCTTAAACAAATCGGTTTTAACTTAATTTTTCGAGTATTTTGTGTCTCTTCTCGTGGTGAGCCTTTCTCTCATATTCATGTTGGGAAATATCTTGGCTTACCTGAACACTTTGGAAGAAAGAAGAAAGATTTATTTACCTCCATTGGGGATAAGATCAAGCATAAGGCCGTGAGCTGGTCCACAAAACTCCTCTCTGCCGCATGGAAGCTTACTTTGCTCAAGAGTGTTCTGGCCTCAATGCCAGCTTATGCAATGACTTGTTTTAAACTGCCCCAATCTTTGTGTAAACGCATCCAGTCAGCTCTCACTTGTTTTTGGTGGGACTCGTCACCTGACAAGAAAAACATTAGCTGGGTTGCTTGGGAAAAAATGGCTAAGCCAAAGAGTTTGGGGTGCCTGGGTTTTAATGATATAAACAATTTCAATGATGCACTGCTGGCAAAGCTAAGCTGGAGGCTCCTTATAACTCCAAATTGCCTACTGGCTCGAGTGCTTTGTGGAAAATATTGCAGCATGTCTCCCTTCTTGGAATGCTCAGCTCCCTCGGTTTCTTCTCACGGTTGGATAAGCATTCTAATTAGCAGAGATTTGCTGGTTAAACAACTAGGATGGGCTGTTGGAGATTGAGCTTATATATAATTGTGGTCTGATTCATGGTTATCTCCTTGTAAAAAGATCCAACCAATGGGACCAGCCCCTGCATCCTCTCAAAATATGCTCGTGAAAGACCTGCTAAAACCTCATTCTTCGGAACTGGATTCAAACATCATAGACAGAATCTTGCCTCGCTTTAAAAACCAAATTATGTCACTAAAGCCCAACAGATTGGGAGCTCCACATAAGAGAATTTGGCTCAGACATTCATCTGGGAAATATACTACAAAGACAGGTTACCTTGTTGCTGCTGAAGAACGAGATTTCTTTCTCACAATAATAAATCATCCCGTTGATTGGAATGCACAAGTTTGGAGCTTAAAAACATCACAAAAGGTCAAACTTTTCATTTGGAAAGCTCTCCAAGGTGCGGTTCCGGTTGGGGAACAACTTCTCTCGAGGAAAATTCCCATCAATCCAATCTGCTGCAGGTGCGATGAGGTGGAAACAATAGCACATCTTCTTTTCCAGTGTCTATTTGCACAAGATGTTTGGGCGAATACGCTGTGGGATGTAGCTGTTGACTCCTCCCAAGTTTCGGATGTCAACTCAGGCCTGCTACTGGTTAGGAATCGTTTCTCTCTTCCGCCGGTGGAACTCGAGAAGGGAAGGCTTTACCCTTGGATCTGTTGGGCTCTTTGGATAGCTCGAAATCAGAAAATCTTCAATAGCAAAATCTTCTCGATTGACGACACAATCCTTAGAACTATCTAAGATGCAAGGGAGTGGAGCTTAGCCCAACCCTTGTCTATATTTTTGAATGTCATGCGACAGGCGATTCCGTCAAAAAGTCCAAACTCTTTCGAAGAGAGGACTATTGTATGCTGCACTGATGCGGCATGGAAGGCTGATTCTGAATCGGCATGCTTAGGTTGGACCTTCGGGAATGACTTTTTGCAAACTTCTGACTTCTCGGCAACCTCCTCAAATGTTCCTTCGGCTCTTACGGCGGAGACTTTGGCGGTGAGGGCTACCCTTATCCATGCTACTGCTCGGAATTTCAGCCGACTGATCATTAATTCAGATTCGCAACATCTGATAGGATTAATCAAATCAAGCTCGTCTTTTTCAGAACTTCACGACATCCTCTCCGATATCGCGTTGATAATTCCTCTGTTTTCTTCAATTTAGTTTAATTTTATCCCTAGACAAGCTAATAGCAGAGCTTACTCTATATAGCCAAACAGGCTTTGAGAAACTTATGTGTATCGGTTTAAGTTTTAATACAAAAAGAATTGAACGAAAAAAAAAACATATTATAAAATTTAAATAAAAACCAATTTTCCTAAATTGTAAAATATATATATTTTTTTAAACAACTTCACGCTAACTATAACGCGAGTTAAATCCTAGTAAAATATTACAATATATTATGCATCACTAGGTTTCGTAATGGACCATTATGTTAGATGGTCTCGTGACTACATGTATGTTTGCATCAATCGTTTGAACATTAGTTGCGCGTAGGTAAGCGTAGATATAGTTAGGAGATATAGTTATATCCATATACGGATATACCATATTTATACGTAATATGTACATACATACTATTATAAGTTTGTGCATCTCTATAATATTATTTAAGATGATAGTGTGAAGATTGTTCCACATCCAAAGTGGGAAGGGACATTGAGTAATATATATGGACTTGGGCCAATGCATTCATTGCCAATTAGTTTTGGGTTGAAAGCTCAGAAAACTTAACATGGTTTTAGAGCCCGAACACATACTGCCCGTAATCCGGCCCAGAAGAAGGTCTGACCGCCCCGATCCGAGGATTGATGGTCTGTCGAGATTAATGGCTAGAAAAGCCATTATCTCGAGGAGAGGTATTGGGACTCGAGGGGAGGTATTAAAATTATGTAGAGATTAATGGGCAATGGGCCTTAATCTCTAGGTAGTGTGTGAAGATTGTCCCACATCGAAAGTGGGAAGTGACATTGAGTAATATATAAGGAACTTGGGTCAATCCACTCATTGCCAATTGGTTTTGGGTTGGAATCCCATAAAACTTAACATATAGTTTTAAAAATAAACTTTATTTTTTAAGTTATTACATGAAATGATATTACAAATAAGAAAAGATAATTAAAATATAAAAGATTATAATTGTATTTTAAAATTATTAATGAGAATATGGAAAGTATTTATTTTCCATTAAGAAGGTTATTTATTATTTAGTTTCTTAATTATTATGATATTATTAAATAATAATCAATCCATACATCTTCAAAGAAAATATATTCGAGATCTTGCAATATTTTTCAGTATGATTATTATATTTTATTTGAATATATATCAAACTAAAATTTTATAAAGAGTTAGACATAAAAAAATTAATTTTTTATTTTAAGAGTTTGTGCACTAACCACAAAAATCATAGTCATTAAGCGGTGCATATTATAATTTTTTTGTCATCATTTTGGACCACAATGAGCCGGCCCAATAGCCAAATATTCCCCACACATGTAGGGCATGTGCATTATAAAGATATGTTTTCAAGATTATAGATTTTTGCGGGTTACTCCGAATAATATTTTAGTTCATTGCAAAACGGGTTAAGTAGATATGTTAGTCCGAATAATTTTTAAAATTTTGGCTATTTTTTTTTAAAAAAATTGTTTTGAAATTTAAGAAAAAATAAATTATCTGAATTTTATAATATGTCTAACTTAACCCATTTTAATCTCAGATAAAATTTTTTTTTTTTAATTTCAAAACAATTATTTTACAAAAATTAGCGCGGATTAAATTCTAGTATATATGTAAACAATACTCCACTCCACTGTTGGTATATATATGATAACCAAGAAATTGTGGGTATTTGTCCCATAATCTCTCTAGGCTAGCCTCTGATAGTATTTGTGCATCATTTTCTAAATATGCATCTAGAGTTCGAACTCAGGTCCTGTAGCACTAAAATAGCATCTTTAATTCTAACCTGTTGAGCCAACCCGGAATTGGGTATGATCGCTTATATATTTCTTCCGCATTGATAATTTTCACATATTTAATCAAACAAATGAGTATTTTAATTTCAACACACGGTTATATATAGCACCAAGATTAATAAAGTAGAAATTGTAGAGTTGGCTCTGTACATTTTAACTCGTTCCAATATATCATAGTTGATATGTATAGATTGATGATGAGAAAAATCTTAAAATACGAATTGAAATATTCTCTCTCTTCGGGTTGCCCTAGCCGCCAAGGTTTTTTTAGAGATCCAAACCAGTTTCCGGCGCCGGCGCCGGCCCTTTTCCTTCCTGTTCGTTTGTTTTAGGCTTAGATCCCGTCGGTGTGGTGGGGCTCCGGTCTGTAGAGGTAGAGAGCTGGATCTTGCCGTTTTTGCCTTTTCGACGGCGGCACTTGCTCAGTGGAGTCGCGGGGCTCGCGGTGGCGGCGGGTTGTCTTCTCGCGCCGGCGGGGGGCTTTTCTCCTTCGTCCGCCTCCTTCTGTCGGCGGCTCGTTTTCTTTCTCTCTGATACTCTCCGGTAGCTACATTACGGCGGTTTTTTTTTGTTGGCTCTGGCGAGTTCCTGTGTTGAGCGACGTTTCACTCCGGTTTGCTTTGGTTTTGGGGTGGTGGCAATCGTTTCATCTTTCGTGCAAGACCCTTCTTTGTCTCGTCTTCGTTCTCGTTTTTGACTGAGACAAGGGAGTGTGGTGCCTTGTAGATCTGAGTTTCTCGACCTCGACGATGGTGTTTGGACCTAGAAGACATGTGCATCTGCCGGAAATTTAGGTTGAGGCTTTGTCTCGGGGCTGGCCTCGGAGTGGTGGAGCTTCCTCGACACTGTCATGCCTTCGAGGAGTGTCTCCGGTGCTAGGCCGCTGCTAGGCCTTCGCTGTGTAGCTGCGTTTTCTTTTCCTCAGACCGGAAATCGTTTTGTCCCCCCGTTCGAGTTGCCGAGGACAGCTTCTCCGATGGGTTGGTTTCGAGTTCGATTTCCTATCCGATCTTGTTTTTGCTTGCAGCGACGGCGGGAGCTGGTTTGCTCGTCACTCTCTCGTCTTCCTCAGAGGCTTGCCACGAGTCCTTACCCACCATCGGCTTATAGTTCGGCGGTCGGAGTTTGTATTTTTCTCGGGGGATTGTAGTTATGAGGAACGTCAGATCAAATCGACCGTTGTAAAGGTGAAGCCAGAGGAAGGCGGATCTATGAAACGGTGTTTTCTTCATACGGTGTTCCTTGTTCTACATCGACCTCTTTTCGTTTTACCGGCGCGTGACTTTGTAGCGGGACGGAATTCTAGGTTCCGGCGGAGTTAACCGTCCCGACGAAACCTTTTCCTGCAAGCCCGACTTAGTTTATTGTTGTTATTTACAGGTTTTTAAGATGGCTCGTGCTATCGGTGTTACAAGATTCGATCGGGAAGGAGGGCGGTGACCACCTGTCATGCGCCGCCATCCCACAGTGTGGAGTTCGTCTCCACCCTCCCTTGCGTTGGGCTTCTCCTTTCGTGATGGGCCCCTCAAGAAGGTATCTAACTTTGGTAAGGTAGTTTTCTTATGTAAGGGATTGGCTACTGGGCCGGCATTTGTGGCCCAGTTACCATATAAGTCAGATCCTGTCGGTGTGGTATTTCTACCTTACCCTTAACGGCACAACTTGATTTAATTAAATGGATTGTTAATTAAAAAAAAAAAAAAAAGATTGATGATGAGAATTATTAATGATCAATAAATATCATTTAGTACAAGCTTGTGACTTGTGAACTGCTTTAGATTAGGTTGGTCCAATAACTATTGATAACTCAAACTGCAATGAATGATACAACCACTTTTCACGTAAGGTGGGCTTGTATGTTGGAGATCACATGAACTTATCGTCGAACATCTATAAGGATAATGAAAAAAACAGAAATTTGTGTTATCCATAATTTGAAAAGCTGAAATTAGAGATACAAGAAAACTTCACATCTAAATAGAATTTGTTTTACTTAAGAAATAAAAGAGTTTTTATACAAAAAAAAAAGAAATAAAAGAGTTCTATATAGTTTGTAAAGAATGACAATTATAAACCTATATAAGAAGCTTTACAAATTAATAGTATATATTCTACAAAAATATAAATAGTCAAAAGTATGGCGATTGGGATCTTTTATGCTTTTATCTTGTGTTCTATAACTTGTGTTCCCCAAAAATTTGATGCTTTTATCTTGTGTTCTATAACTTATGTTCTAAAACGTGGCCTACGCAGTCGTCTCGGGGGTGGTTAAGTGTTTGGCGATTGGGAGCAGTCGAGATTGGTCATAATCAGAAAAAAACATACAAATTTTTTTTTTTAAAGTGTTTGTATATACCAACAAGAAAAATAAGAAAAAACAATAGATAATGTGAGAAAAATTAATGGCTGCCGACCTATACGATTTTAGAAATCGTGTCTTGAAAGAAAAAAAAATATATATATGTTTTTACTCCACACAAAAAAACGTTTCTACCAATTGGACCAAACTAAACCAACGTTTCAAATGCGCTAAAGTAATATATAAATGTGTTTGTGAATAAAAACCCTAAAATAAATCTCCATTTAATCTCTGATCTTTTTCCTTCTAGAGCTCAGACGGCACCTGCTAACGTCACGTGTAATCTATGATCTATCCTCTAATTTTTTTTTTGCTAGAAATCCCACTTTTTTTTTTTTGAGCAAAGTGCTAGCAGCCAACTTCGAACATCTAATTAGCACCTAACTTTAAACATTACTCTTAACCTGTAAAATGATGTTCGTTTAGCTGCATTAAACGACTCATCTATATGAAGCATCCGGATGAGTTTTCGAAACTCATCCAAAAATTTGAAAAAATTTGGCTGAGTTTGAGAGAACCATCCAGATGGATTTGGTTCAGCCAAAATTTTGAAATGACAAAAACGTCCCTGTTTAAATTAAGTAATTAAATAAATAATAAAATAGAATTTAAAAATTCACTTTGTTGTATATTGTTTTCTCCGCCAGTTTCACCTCCGACTTCCGATGTTCGGTCTAACGCAACGACTTCTCTCTACGATCTGAATTTGAATCCGCTTTATGTGCACAGTGCATATCACGATGGTATCTCTCTTGTCTCTGATTAATTTACTGGTTTATGGAACTTCAATTCTTGGCGTAAATCTTCGATGATGGCGTTAGGTGCTCAGAATAAAGATGTGTTTGTTAATGGAACGTTTCCTCAATTGGATGAATCACATCCAGATTACGGTTCTTGGTCTCGTTGTAACAACATCGTTTGTACATGGATTGTGAATTATGTGGTTAAATCTATTGCGAAAAGCATCATGTATCTTGATATTGCTAGACAAATGTGGTTGGACATTCATGATCAATTTAAACAAAGTGATGGACCTCGTACAACTGAGATTTAACAACATATATTCTCTGAAGTTCAAAGTTCACGCAGTGTTAGTGCGCACTATACAATACTCAAACAGTTTTGGGAAGAACTCAAGAATCATAAAAGTCCTTATAGTTGTCCTGATTGTGCTAATCTCAAAAGAATTATAAGCTTAGATGAGCAAGATCGTGTTCTGAAGTTTCTTATGGGGGTAAATGATTCATTTACTGCTACAAGAGGACATATTATAATGATGGAACCAAAACCATCTCTCACCAAGGTGTTCAATCTGGTTTCTCAAGAAGAAGGTGTTGATACTTTTACACCAGTTGCTAAGCTGGGTACTTTCATAATGCTTCTTAGTCTGGCCGCTATCAAGAATTGATCTATTACACAACTGGACATTAGTAATGCATTTCTAAATGGAGATATTGATGAAAAAAATTTACATGACAATGCCTTAGGGTTATTCTCAGTTAACAGGTGTTTTTTGGCTTAAAAATTCAGTGTGTAAACTACACAAATCTTTATATGGTCTGAAACAAGCATCTCGACAGTGGAATCAGAAACTTACTACTAGTGTCATCTTCGCTGAAGGTTTCATACAAGCTCCTGCAGATCATTCTCTTTTTGTGAAATGCATTTCACATATATTTTTGGTTATTATAGTATATATTGATGATATATTATTGTTGGTTGGTAGTGATGATTCTGATGTGGATGATTTTAAAACTGTTCTTAAATTTGCCTTCAAGCTTAGAGATCTTGGACTAGCTAAATATTTTTTTGAGTTTTGAGATAGCTCGTAACAGTACTGGTATCTCTATTAATCAGAGAAAATACACATTGGAACTCCTTGAAGATGCATGATTACTTGGATGCAAACCTGTTTCAGTTCCCATGGAACCAAATCTTAAACTATCATCAGAATCAGATTGTATTAGACTCATACCAGACTTGATATCACGTATGATGTGCATAAGTTGAGTCAATACATCGCTTCTCCTTGGACAGTGCATCTTCAAGCAGCTACTCAAATTCTCCGGTACTTTGCTTTTTCTGATATTCATCTCAAAGCTTTCTCTGATGCAGATTGGGCATCATGTCCTGATTTTAGGAAGTCTACCACATGATAATGTATGTTTTTAGGTGATTGTAGAAAACAACATATAGTTTCTTGGATCAGCTCTGAAGCTGAATATAGAGCCATGGCTGAATTCTTTACTTCATGATCTTCATTGTCCACCCACAACTCCTGCAAGTTTATTTTATGATAATCAATCAGCTATACACATTGTCTCTAACCCCGTGTTTCATGAGAGGACGAAGCACATTGAAAACGATTATCATGTGGTTCGAGAACGGTTACAAAGTGAATTTCTCAAGACTCTTCATATGAAATATGATCATCAGTTGGCCGACATCTTTACTAAAGCTGTGCAACCAGGCTTCTTCAAGAGTTTATTGTCCAAAATGGGAATTCACAAGTTATTCCTTCCATTGTGAGGGAGTGGTATTGGAGTTAATTATATTAGGTTCCGTAAATATGATTAAACCAAACTAATCGGACAATCCGGGAATATAAATACTTGTATTAGAACCTGATCGTAACCAATTCAGTTTGTTAATCAGAAATATATTT
The DNA here is from genome assembly GCA_002933935.1 of Eutrema yunnanense. Classification (NCBI taxonomy): domain Eukaryota; kingdom Viridiplantae; phylum Streptophyta; class Magnoliopsida; order Brassicales; family Brassicaceae; genus Eutrema; species Eutrema yunnanense. The sequence continues at coordinate 1,446,286 of PKML01062198.1, read as the reverse complement.
TATCGTTTTCTCTCTCGATCATTGACGAATTGGATTCTAATAAATGAACATCTTTCAATTTGAAGCCACCAAAAAAGAAAGTTGACAGATCCTTACAATTTTTGTTGAAGTTACATTATATGGACTTTGCTTATCCAGCCATATAATGGGCTTGTGGCCCATATGATGGGCTTTTGGTCCATGTTGCTATATGAAGCCGTTGATGTGGTTATGTTAAATAAACAGAAAAGATAAACAAGCCGACGTGGCCACTAAAGCTATGGTTGATTCTCTACACCAGCTACATTCTATATTCAATACACCACCGTTCTTTCATTTCTACTTTGACTCTGTTACTCTCTCATCTCTTTATTCTATGGTTAAAACTACCGTAGTACAATACACTTAGCCACAGGTGATTAATTTGGGCAAAACAAAAGATATTTAAGAAAAACGAGAGTTTCTGAGCTCTGTATATAAAATCTCTTAAACCCTACACTTTGTCTTCTTCTTCATTCTCTCACTGCCTCCTTTACTCTCAGTCACTGTTACTTCCGCAAAAACCCTAATTTCGCCGAGGTTTGCCTTATCTCTTTAATGTCTTTCATAGCTTTAGAAATGGCTAATACGCGCATTTTGTTACCTTGTCATTTGCGCGTTCGAATCTTTGTCTGCTCTTGTAATGGCTCGAGCTTTTTGGATTCTTTATTGTCGAATTGAAAGGAAATGATGGGTTTATAGCTTGTTTGATTATCGTTTTCTATGTTTTTTCCTGCTCAGACATCTCGAAATTGGAACTGATTATGGCTTGTTGATTAGGTTTATAGAAATGGCTTTCTGCAACAAGCTTAGTGGTATTCTGAGGCAAGGGGTTTCTCAGAGCTCAAATGCTCCGGTGACATCTATGCTTGGCTCTCTCCGTTACATGTCCACCAAGCTTTTTGTTGGTGGTAAGTTTATATATCTTCCCTTGCTTTTTACTGGTTTTGTTACTTTGATTTGATGTGTCTTTGAATGTTTTGTTCATGTACATTTGCTTTCAGGTCTCTCATGGGGAACTGATGACCAGTCCTTAAAGCAAGCTTTCTCTAACTTTGGCGAAGTGACAGAAGGTAAGCCATTGGTTCTGTCTCCTTTTCATTACGATGTCATTTACAAAACAGAAAGTGTTTTCGTTTGGATTTGGTTCTAAATGGCTATGTGGCTACATGTATATATAATGTTATTCAAGAATGTTTCAATTATTTTAGTCTTATACGATGGAATCATGATTTAGGTCGATGACGAACGTTTGTGAGATGGTATCAGTTTTTGACTTTGTAGTGCCTAGGGATCTAGTGATGTTGTTGATTATGGTAATGTACCTCATTCGAATGTTGTGGCTTTGGTTGTGCAGCAACAGTGATTGCAGATAGAGAGACTGGGAGGTCGAGGGGTTTTGGATTTGTCAGCTTTGACAGTGAGGATTCTGCAAACACTGCCGTAACAGAAATGGATGGGAAGGTTAGAAAGAATACTGATGATGCATAGTGTTGTTGATTCTTCTGTTTCTAAAAGTTCGTCTCTTTTTTTTTTGTGGGTTTTGGGTATGATCAGGAGCTGAATGGTAGGAACATCCGTGTGAACCTTGCAAACGAAAGACCAAGTGCCCCAAGATCATCATTTGGTGGTGGTGGTGGTGGTGGATATGGTGGTGGAGGTAGTGGTGGCTACTAAAACAGCAGAGGGTTTGAGAGAGAGAGTGCCGCTAATCTTTCAAGTAGTAGTTAGTTAGCTATCTTTGTTACTGCGACAAACAAAAAACCTTAATTGGTTTTGCTGAATTTTAGTTAACCCTGTGTTTGGTTTGTCTTTCAATGAATATCGTAACGTTGCTCAATTTTCTGCAAATCTATTTTGCATCGATGTTTTACACTTTTCGTTTATCTACTACCATTTGTGGTATTCGACATTATTTGTTTGGTGCTTTGGCCTTTGGATTAATTCTTGCGAGTATATTCAAGAATTGATCGAACAAAAATTTGATAAGCCTTGTATTTGGAAACTTAATGAGCAAAGTCTTACTACTTAAGTTGCGGAATTAAGATAGGGAACAAACGGTAACAGCAAGTTTAGTAATTAACTTAGAAAATAATTAAATTTGTTCTATCCTTGTGAAATTAGATCTTTTAATATCTAAGTTAATTACTAAACTTATTTTCAAACTCTCCGTTTTTAGATTTTTAACTCTGATATGGACTTTACAGAGTCTACGAGATCTACATATCTCAAAGGTGGTAGTGGTCTCAGATCTCCAATCGGTGGTAGAAGCGATCGCGAGGCCTTTGGATTGGCCAAGATTCCGTGCTTTCATTGCTCTTATCACTTACCTCTGCTCTGGTTTTGCCAAATGCGTGATTGAACATGAGGCAGTTGGAGCGAACAGAGCTGCTCAGGAAATTGCGAAAAGCGTGACTCGGGATGGAAGATTTCAATCTTACATCTCTCGGGGAGGACCTTCCTGGTTGCACGACCTCCTTCGTTATGATTCTAGTTCAGTTTGAATATCATTGAACCCTTCTCTTAGGTGTTCGATACTCTGTTTTTTTAATATTTGATGTACTGAACTTTTTCTTTTAATCTTTTATGTCAATGAATTTTCAGACGTTAAAAAAAAAACAATATGTGAAGAGACTAAAATATTATGATTGCATAAGGTCTGCCTCGAGTAATTTGTATTCGTTTTAAGCAATGTTCTAAAATACGATATGTATAGTACAATGTATATACGATATACGATGGAAGTCGAACCGGTTTTAGCCTGTACAATATGTTATACAGTGGAAGCTAATATGGTCGTATATACGGTATTTATACCACATATATATATGGTATTTTTTTTTATAAGTTTCCAAATAATAAAATTATATAATGTGATTTTCCTAATTAATAAACTAAAGGAGTATGGATGCAAATGTATATACGGTATTTATACCACATACAATAACTGCCCAAGCTTATACTATCGATTTATAAATCTGTAGACAAAAACAACATAAAAGAAAAAGAGGATAACGATGGCAAAAATGTGGTCCAATCATCCAATGTCAATGGTTCTCTTCTTTTCTCTTTTTGGTGTATTATTACGATTCGGATTATTACAGTTTCTAAGTTATTTTTTTCGAAATCAAATCCGATTTTAGGATGAAATAGCAAAGAAGTAAAACATTAAAGAGATAAAACAAAAAAAAAGAGAATATGTTACAGTTTGATCACATGTTTCATTCATTGGTTACAAAAATCCAACGGCTAAGATCTGCTCTAAACACTTTCCAGCAAGATCACAGCCCAAATCATTTATTACATAACAAACCCATATATATATATATTTCCAAATCTACCCCTTTTTTTCTCTCCCCTTTCACTTTTTTTTATCTATAATCTCTTTTCTATTATAACATACAGCTGTAACAATTTAATTCCCACTATTTTGATCCCCCTTAAAAAAGGACCACCACAAAAAAAACATTTATGATTTTGTTTTGGCATTTTAAAATAAAAACAGAAAAATACAGAAATCTGTCCCTGTAAATGATTTTTTTTTTTTTTTTTTTTGTTTTGCATGTGATGATGATGATGAAGCAAGAGAGAGAGAAAGATATTAAGCGGAATCATCGGCGTGAGAGTTTTCCTTTTTTACCCTCGGCTGTATCCCATAATAACCAACGTACCACTTGACGAACTTCCTCAGCCCCGCCGCGAGATCCGTCGTCGGTTTATACCCGAAGTCTCTATACGCTAAGCTCACATTCGCATGAGTGTAAGGCACGTCACCGTTTCTAGGCATTTTGATCAGATGCTTCTTCGCTTTTGTCCCCAACAATCCTTCCAAGATCGAAACCAATCTCCCGACCGGAACCGGAGAAGTGTTCCCGAGGTTGTAAACACGTAACTGAGCCGGTCCTCGCTTCTTTCCGCCGCTTCCCGTGCTTTTCTCCGCCGTGTCTAACGCACCGACACATCCTTTAACGATATCGTCGATGTAGGTGAAGTCACGCGCCACTTCTTGATTGTCCTGAGTTCTGTAAATGTCGATTGATTTCCCGTGGAGGATGTCTTTAGTGAAGAAGAAGTAAGCCATGTCCGGTCTTCCCCAGGGACCGTAAACCGTAAAAAACCTGAGTCCGGTCAAGGAAAGACCGTAGATGTGATTGTAAGTGTGGGCTATCTCCTCTCCGGCTTTCTTCGTCGCCGCGTAAAGACTCGCCGGCTGATCCGTTCTGTGTTCTTCGGAGAACGGATTCTCGGTGTTGAGCCCGTAAACGGAGCTAGACGAAGCCCAGACGATCGCAGGCTGAGGATTAGCTGCTTTAGCTACTTCGAGGAGGTTAACGAGTCCAGCGATGTTGGAGCTAATGTAAGACTGTGGGTTCTTCATCGCGTAACGAACTCCGGCTTGAGCTGCTAAGTGAAGGACGTGAGTGAAAGGGACGACATCGAAAAGCTTACGCAAGAGAGGACCGTCGTTGAGATCTCCTTCGACGATGAACACTTGTTGCTTCTCCAGAAGCTGTTGTCTTGCTCTTTTAAGCGACGGATCGTAGTAGTCGTTGAAGTTGTCGAATCCGAGGACACCGTCGCCGCGTTTTCTCAACGCGAGTGAGCAGTGGGATCCGACGAATCCGGCGGCTCCGGTGACGAGGACGGAGAGACCGTGTGGTCGTTTCGCGGTCGACGATTGTCTCACGCGCTTCTCCCAAGCGGCTCCTTCGCCGTGAGAGGAGGATGGGGAAGAGAAGATCCCGGTGGATAAGAAGCTGCGGCGGTGGAGATGGTGTGCTGCGGCGGCGCGGCTGTCGGAGAGTGGAGGGTAGTTGATTGCGAAGAGGAGGACGAGGACGAGAGCGACGAGGAGAGTCGCTCGGAAAAGGACTTTGGAAGAAGCGTTGAGAACTTTGGTGCTGTGAATCTTGCGGAGGTAGCTGTTGTACCTCTCCAGCTTCACCGTCTTGCTTGTATCCGCCGTCGACGACAGGGGCATTTTCGTCTTTTTATTGGAACTCTCACTGGTTTAGATTTGTCTGTCGATTCTTCTTCTCTTTGGATCCAAGGGACTCGAAAAAAAAAGACTTGATTCGTAAAATGATTTCTTCTTTTTTTTGTTTAGAGGGNTAATTTACTGATGATCATATCTGGATGGTCATGTGTGAATGTAGTTCTTGATATTTGCAAGTAAATTATTATCATTTATTGTTACAAACAAATTTGTTTTTTGTCTTTCACATTATAAAAAAAAAAAAAACAAATCAGGTGGGATAATAATTACTTTACTCAGATTTTTGATTTTCTGACTCATCCACGACCTTGCATCTAGCCTACTTGCATCTATGACCATGCGGGGCAATTTCGAATTTACAAAAAATAAACAGTGAATTAAATATACCAATAATTTTTTTTTTCAAACATTTAATTCCATTAATTAAAGATCCAGAATACAACTAGAGAGAATTATACATCCTCTTTGGACACTGCCACAAAGCATAAAAACAATAGAAATTAAAGCAGATAGTTCTTCGTAGAAGATTGACAGCGAATTTGAACCAAAGCTCAAATGCGTCGATTGAAGCGACTGCGAATCCAACAAAATCGGATTCGTCGACAAAACATTCACGGCATAGCCGGAAAGTTGAAGGTTCGTCACCTTAAGTTGTGACTTTGAAAGCCAATCCACACCTCGGAGACTCGTAGAAACGAGATATGTTGTATCTTCTGGTCCCGTGGAGACCGCTACACAAGATAACAATACTGTTAAGAATCGGGGATGTTTTCTCGGCATTAAACCCGAAGAAAACCACCCTCTCATAGAGAAGGAATTTGATGGAACCACTCTCTCCTCAAAAGAGGAGGAAGGTAGAAGTGATATTTCTCCAACAGAGGAGAAAGGTGGAATTGATCTTTCCCAAAGGGAGGAAGTTGAGAAGTAAAGACCCTTGTGGTCTAGATTTTTCAATTTGGATATGATGTATGAAACCGCTGGCGCTTCCAACAGGCTTGAATCTGGGACATATGAAAAATACGAGACTTTGCCTAACTGTTGGGCTGAAAGACAATAAGAGCAACTTGGGCCAGGCCCATTTTTCAAATTCACGATCCCAAAAAAGGAGATCGAGATTTTGTACGATGAAGCGTTCGACGTCGGAGGGAGAGGATCTCCGGCCAGATGGGAACGCGTGACCATGGAGGATGGTTGGTTTTAAGAGATCTCGCCGGTGGATGTTCCTTTGTGGACGATGGGGATGGGTGTGAGAGTTGACGAGGGATTAACGCAGGCGGCGGTGGAGGTGAATGGAGCGGCTGATGGGATGAGGAGGATGGATCTGGCGGAACCGGTGGCTCCGGTGGTTCCGGCGGAAGAAGAGCAATCCGAGAAGGAGGCGGTGGATCTGGTGGCAACGGCAAAGGAGTGAAAAAGATGTGGCGGTAAGGAGCCTTCGACGGAGTACGAGGCGACAACGACGGAGAGAACAAAAAGCGGCGGAGAGAGGGAGCCTCGAGCAGATCTGCCGGAGCCGGCCAACTGGCTTTTAGAGGAAGGGTCTCAACATCCATGGAAGAGAGGAGGCGAAACGGCAGAGTCGAAACCCTGAGCAGCCGTCCTCGAGCTGAGCAAGGGCAGAGACAACACCGACAACGCATCGACGGCTTGCATGAAAATTCCTAACCAAGACCAACGGGAGCCACCGTCCTCCAGCAGCAGACGAAGGTATATGCAAGAGGCAGAGACGAACCTAAGCGAGTGGCAAACCCGACAATCCCAAACGAGGGAAAACCCAACGGCACCACCAAAACTAACGAAACAAAAGCTAAAACTAACCACAAACTACTGGAAATTGAAGAAGCTAGCAGCCAAGCGGAAGGAATAGACGAAGGGGGTTCCTCTCACGGTGACGGTGAGGAAACCCGACCACCGGAGAGGGAGATTGAAGTCGAGAGGTGGAAGCGGCGCTAGGGCGAACTCAGGGATAAAGAGAGCGATTTACTAGCTTTTTGTTTAAGACATCTCTCAATATTCTTTTTTTTTGGAATTTTAGCTTAGTACGTAATATACCAATAATTAAAAATAATTTTTTTGTAAGAAAAAGTCACATAAGTGACTTATTATATAAACCACCCATGATGCTATGATTACATTTCTCCACTATTTTACAGTAAAACTAGTTAATGGGCCCGCACCTTGTGCGGGCTACAAATGCTTAATAAATAGGAAGTTAGAATTAAAACAATATTTTATTTATTAAATGTTTATTATTTTTGTTTATCTGTTTTTTTTTAATTTATACTAAACTAAAAATCCGAATTGATCTATCGTCGAAAAGAAAATATAAAATCGATATTTGCTCAAAAATTATCTATGTGATTTGTCGATCAAACCGAGTTCAAGTGAGCCATTTATTAACGTAATCTCACACCATATCCAATACATGCAATCCCATTAAGGCAAACAAACCAATATGATCTTTATAACACTTCTTCCAGCATATTCCTCATACTCCACGCACATATCTTGCATATCGATTGGGATTCCTTGTTGTTTATGAGGTAATGCTGGAGATAGTGTTTTAAAGAACCATATAGAGAAAAAGAGAGCTAGCAACTATGGCCGGTATTTTAAAGTTGGTGTTTTAACATCTTCATTGGCTCCACTGAGTTGGAGGGTGATAGAATCAAAGATTCGTACTATATTGGGTCTTTCCTCAAAACAATATCGGCAACATAAGCCGATTATCATTGTTAAAAACTTCATTAATGCTTTTCGATGTATACTTTTTTGATTGATTTTTTTATGAAAACTTAATCCATAATTTCATCCAATAATTGTAACAAAATGAATTTATCTCCTCCCCGTGATTCGTCGAGTTCTTTTTCTTAGTATCATGCAGATCATGCAATGAATGGATATTATTACAATCGCTAAATTTGTATAATTAAGCAAGTAGGAGTTCAATAGCATATACAAATTGTGACTGCACTTTGAAAACAAAAGAAAAAGTTAGATTTCTCATTTGTATGTTGTCGCCTCAATAAATCAATAAACCAACATTTACTTTCATTACAAATTTGGGCAAAAACTTTATTCCGAGGTATGTTGTCTCAAATTAAAGAATAGTTTTTTCAAATTTTGAATTGGAAATAGTATTACAAAAATATTTATACAAAAGATTGAACTATATATTTACAAACGAAATTCATAAATAACATATTTTGTTCATATCAAATGAGTGAATGATTGACGTACACACCACATGATTGGATCACCATTATGGTAGAAAAATTTAGATGAATTGTTATCAATTACAGGAAACTACATTATTGGAGGTTTATTTTTAACATATATTATTATATGTTTCATCTCAATGCTAACGACGATGATGATATTCGGCAACACATTATAGTTTGGTATATCAGTTGTGTTATTATGTATCTGGTATCAATTATCATGTACGAAAGTTATGGTGAGTAGAAGCCGATTATCATTGTTTAAAACATCCATCTATGCTTTTCGAATGAAAAATTTTACGAAAACTTACTTCCCTAATTAATCTTTTTACAGTTTGAAACAAAAAGAATTTATCCGCTCCCCGTGATTCGTCGAACTCTTTTCTTTGGTATCATGGGAATCAGACAATTAATGAATATTATTACAATAATAAAATTTGTATAGTAAGCAAGTATAAACTCAATATTGCTACACAAATAGTAGTCGCCAGTGGCGGAGCCACGTTAGATGGGATGGGGGCAGCTGCCCCCTATAAAAAAACAATTAGTGTAAATTCTTAAAGATAATAATTATTGCCCCCATATCAAATGATATATTTGCCCCCATTAATTTTTTTCCTTTGTTCACTTACTTTATTTGATCATTTTTTTTATATAATTGAAATGTATCCATCCAAATTTGATGGCCAAATAGATTTACTTACCTTTTCTCTTAAAATCACAGTTATATTAATTTATGAATTTTAGACGTTTCGTCAATAAGTATGTACACAAACCAACCATAATATTAGCATATGTAAAAAACTTAACCTTACTAACACTTTTTCTTCCTTACACTTTTATGCAAAACTTACAAAATTTTAATTCTAAATCTTTTAAACGAATTGACGTAGTTAAATTTATGAAATCATGTTCTCTGTAAGATTAATTATTTTTGGAAACTACATGATCTACAAAAATAATTGAAAATATTTTGAAACTATTCATCATATATACAGTAATATATTAGCTTGTTTGATAAATATGGTAACTAAGGGCATGATTAACGCACAAACCCAAATGGGTTTCTTAACCATTAGTTTAATATTAAAGTGGGTTAAAAAAACTTAGGTAAGAGATCCTCATTTTTTTGTATGTCTAATGGTAGAACCCCATAGGGGTTCTTAAAAAAAAACCGAGATTTCTATTCTACTCTAACACAACATAACCGAGATTTCTATTCTAATCTAATAGAAAATAATCAAACCCAGCTAAACAATAAAATAATCAAACCGATCTAAACAAGTAAAACCGACGAGTGGGATATCCGATAAAACCGAGGAAAGAGGGGAAAGAGAAGAAATCCCTTACCATCGCGTCGTCACAGAGTTTCCGATCCTCCGATGCAGATGACCCAACGCCATCACTGGCCGGATTGTAGAACCACTCACAATTGGCCACGTATCATCTAAGAACCGTATTTTGCGTCTCCTAAATAAGAGACGTCTCTTAACCATTTTAATCTTTTCTGATTAAATATATTAACAAATAAACTAAGAGACTACCTTAAGAAACCGCGATAATCGTGGTCTAACTAACCAAAATACAACAAATAAAGATCAAAATTTTGATTTTTTTTTTTGGTAAAGTTTTGTTATTGTTAATTCTCTAGAAAAGGTTTAAAAGCAAGGTTTAAAATATATATAATGCATTTGTAAATTTTTTATTTTATCAATGTTTTAAGATGACATTATTTTTTAAAAATTTGATAATATCNAAAAAATCGGGGATATCAGTTAAAGCAAACCATTGATCTAATTTGTTTTTCTCTGGATATTTTCACCGATCAAAAACAGTTTGATAAAATGACCATAGGTACAAGATTCCCTTTCTTAATTGTAATCATATCATTGCTTTAAAATGTCTAATTCGAAACTTCTTTCATTGGATGCGATATTATATAGGTCCCTCGTTATTACTTTTCTTCTTTCTTTTTCGTTCATTTTGGTTAGGTGTCAATATTCTCCTTAATTACGAGACTTACTACACTTGCTAATAAATTACATAGCAAGTCTTTGCAAATAGCAAAAATTCATGCGCAGTATGAATAAAAAAAAAAAATGAAATTGGTCTAGGAGTCAGAATTGTAAGCTGTCAAGTTTTAAAAATCTGTGGGAATATATATATGTTATATCTCTCGAGATTCTATCGTTATTGTTAAGTAAGATATTTTGATTTAAACTGACTTCGTTTTGCATTGGTCTCTAAAAGTGAGAGCCCAAAACCTCGTTCGTTGCCTTCGTAGACGATTCACCATGTTCTTCATTTATTGCAGAAGCTTGTGCTAATTGGTTTTTAATTGTTTCAAAGGACAGCCATAACCATAAAGTATTTTTTTTTTATCACTCTATTTGTTATAAATAATTTCGTTGATGTTGTTCGTGGTGAGTTTACTACTCTCCGGTTTAATTTGGTTTGAACCGAGATCGGTGTAATTGACCCCAGTTTACGACAGTTCAGATTCGGAAGGAATTCGACTCATAATCGCAATTACCGGCTTCCGGGCCCATTAAGCTCGACCAAACGATGTTGGCCCGACCTCCGAGATAAACATAAGATTTCTTTATCTCTTCTGAAGAAAAAGGTGAATCTTCTTTATCCCAGTTCGAACAGGAAAAAGAAATCGCCAATCTTCACTAACTCAAACACTTATAAAAGGAGGAGCCCTCAAATCATTCAGGACATTCAGAATCACAATCGAGACCTAAGAAAGATTGAGAGTTCAGACATTAACAACATTTAGTTTACTTAGTTCTTGAACCTTTCCGATCTAAACAATATTGTACTTCGCCGAGCTAAGTATAATAAAACAAGATTTCGATTAAAGTTTACTGTTTTACCCTTTGTGGGATTTCCATATCATCGGATGTTAATAAAGATCGGTATGAATTTTACTATTTTGTAACAATAAGTGGATGTATCATGTACGGGCATGTCACCGACAAAACCTTCCAGAATTATATATTCTCCAAGATCAGCTTAAATCTACTATATTCTAGGGTAATTAATTATAAAAGCTATGTGTTGATAGAAGCTTTGTATGTTTATGGGATCTCTCTCAAGGAACATAAAATCTAAATTTTGCGTAGTTACTAGAGTATATTTATAACGACCTCGATCTTCAATAAAGTCATGAATGTCAAGTTGAGACGAATAGTTTTTTGAGTGTGTGCAAGACAAATAATCTAAGTATCAGACCAAGGTTGAACGACTTATTGCGCATGAAAGTATGGACTGAAATAAAATTTTGCTGAGTTTTGAAATGTTGGCCCAAAACTTTGACGATTTGAGATGGATGTTGTGATTGGTACTTGCTGTAGAAACTGTACACAGCAAAAAAAAAAAAAAACTCTACAGCTCAAATATCAAATTAATCATGATGTAGAGTTTTCGAAATAAACCACAGCCGAAATTTTGTTTTTCTTTATTTTTTGTGCTATGTAAAGCACAATTTACATAATCCAATTTTAAGGGATGTGGGTTTTTTTTCTCTCTTCTCCACATTTTATAAAATTTTACACCAATAAAATCTACAACCACAACTAAAAAAATCTACAGCCAAAAACCTAGAGCTACAGCCTCAACCAATCAAGCCCTAAGATAATCTTTGTAAAGCTAACCGGTGTAGAGGAGGCGGGTTTGGCTTTTCAAATGTGGTCTGGATTTTGAGACCATCCAACGGGGGTGGTCGGGCGCAATGAGATATCGGGGGTGGTCCGACGGCGAAATTGATTTTTAAAAAATATTATTGTGACGTAGAGTCTTTGCAACATATTCCCAACATTAAAAAAAAATAAAAATGGGTTACCTGGGACATGCTTTTACCCCTTTAGAGATGACACTGCTAGTTTAACTTACACTTAGCTAGCCATGTACTACTAATCGGAATTGGAAATTTTCGGTGAAAGATAGAATTTTTGTTCACAAAATGATTATTAAAAAAAAAAAAAAAGTGTCGGTGGTCTCAGCCATATTTCGAAGAATTAAAATTGAAATTAATTACCAATAATTTGAAAGCGACTTGGTAAAGCCGTGGAGTCGCCTATCTTTGTCCCTTCGAAGACTTTTTTTTTGTCGGTACGGTTATACAGTACTGTGAATATGATTTGGATCTATATATTGAATGTGGAATATGAGTTTTCTTCATCCAAAACTATACATCGTGTATACTAAGTATTTTTTGTGAAAAGTCAATTGTCGTAAACTACTGTTTAATCGAAGAATATTATTTTGGGTCTTAAGTTTGGGGATATCAAATTAATTCTGAAAAATGATAAGAACGTAAAAACAATTTGTAAACCTAAATACAATTTGCAAATTTGAGTAAAGAAAGATTGTAAATCTAATAAACTCGTGCGTGATAGCCCGATTCTCGGCCTTACTCTCAGAAGCACAGATTTGTTACAACCTTGGATTCGATATCTACCATTGTATACAAACTTTTCGCGTGAGTAAATTAAACATAATATACTATAAATATGTTTCATATCCCAAATGTGAATTTCTGTCTGTATTTATGTATATACGATAGAGCTGACATATAGCAGTGAATGATATTGCTTTGTCAGGAAGAAAAGCTGTAAGATTTTGGAAATTCAGTGTCCAATCATAGTTTCATGAAGAAATTATTAAAGTGAAAAGTTCCCAATAATCCAATCACTAGCTAAGAAGATAACATATTTCTCTTTTTACCAGCTGTGGGCAAAAGCCAACAAGTTTGTTCACCAATTGGGTATTATAATATGCTCATATGACCTTTATGCTCATTACAAAGGTGGAATCTTCCAGGTGTATTAGCCGTAGATATGAGAATTTTCTCAATTATCATCAATATGGACGACTATAGAGAGAGTGAAAATAACAAAGCAAGTTAAAAAAAATTTAAGTTCTAAAACGATAAATAATATGAAACGGAGGAAGTAGCATATTATATATATATATATATATATATATATATATATTGATCATGTAACAAAAAATTTAACAGTATAACAAATTATTAAAAATCTTTAGCTAGCAAACAAAGAGCTTTTCTCAACAAAGAATAATTTATAAATAAAAACTTAGTTTCTTATGGAACTTTTTGACAACTTGTTACAGAGGATATATACAAGATAGATATGATAGAGATGTTCATCCTTTAATTATAACCTAAAAAATTCTACTTGCCATGCTTTAGATGGGAGAGTATTATATTCTCAACTCGAGACCTATTGACAAAAGGTATTCGAATGAGATTGGAGTCAATATAGATTTCGAATGAGATTTGTTGTGTAGCGCGAGGATTGTGGAGATTATTCCATCATTCGTTAAAAGTCCATTAAACAGGTGTAGTGACAAATAAGTCGTATATCCCAAATACTTCCAAAATTTCTGGATCTGAAGATGTTCAAATTATTCATGGTCTCGCCATGATGAGTAAAACCTAAGCATTATGGCATTTTATCAAACCTATGCATTAAAACATTCTTTCTACCAAAAAATCAACTAAGAGCACAACACAACCAACTCATGCACTTAACCACTAGCCCACTTAATCAGGTGATTAAATTATAACACTTTATATCAACAATATATGGAGGTAAATGAAAAAACGAATAACCATGCGTTATTTGAATGTCCAACATCTTTACATACTTGGAAATTATTATCGAGGCCATGGACTCCAAAAATTTTTCCCTAAAGTTCAGTTTACTCAAATTTAGATTAATTTTTGTTGGTGAAGTCCGAATCATCATGGTCCAAGAACTGAATGAAAATGATTTGTTCATCTCTAATTTAAAGGGAAAAAATAACACACGGGAAGCATAGATATGCAAATATACAGAAAGATTTTTTAAAGAAATCTTCAAAATATTGTAATGCATTAGATATATATGATGATTGTGACACCAACACTGGAGCTACAAGTGGGTTATGATGATTAAATTTAAAATGATGACGTTGTAACGAAGATCATTAACGAATGGTCGTTGTAGTTAAGGCTATAACATGTTGAGCATTAAATGTGGCATTAAATTCTTCGTTGGTTACTTGTATTTTCCTTTTCCCATATTTATAGAATCCTAAGATCTGCAATGGAATAACGTAAGAAGAAGAATAATAAGACCTAGATGGCTAGATCCGTCTTTCGTTAATTTGAATAACGTAATCGTAGATTGAAGGGTTTTAAATTTTGGTGGCACTACATCCTTTGGCTTATAGTATTAATTTCGATTCACGAGAGTACGAGAATCGAAATTAATAGTATAAGCCAAAGGATGTAGTGCCACCAAAATTTGGTTTTGTTGACCAAATTAGCAATTATCTCGATAATTTTGTTTTCTTGCAAGTTGAAAAGATCATTCACAACTCTCACTTGACACTTCCTTCTTCTCTTCACAAATATCTCCATCGCTCTATTTTGTCGGCAGAAGGTTCTTTCTCCTTTGTTAAGAAAATACTTTTATCCTTCTTTTTTTGTTCTCCTATCATCTCCTCAATTATTGTTGCACGAAAATATTTGTACCTATCTTCATGCAATCATATATGTGTAATGTGTCATATGTTTATTGGTTTTTTTTTATCGTGTTTGCTCGATACGAAATATCAAATCCCACTTCGTCGTTCCAAATAAATATGATAATTTATTGAAAACAATTAAAATTCCATCAAAATAATTCTAGTCCAAATTTGGATTTTTCTCACATTTTCACACAATTTGCCATGCGACTGACTCTTGTTAGGGTTTGGGATAAATGGGAGGAGGCGAACACAGCTGCTAAGACATCAACTGAAAAAGCTCAGAGAACTACTTTACCTACAAAAGTTGTTGTTTTATGGGGTGGAGAAAATTGTAGAGTTCAACCGAATTAATTGTATAGTTCAACCACCGGTGATCGACAATCAAATCCATCAAATACGTGGTAAAGAATATTGATATAGGTATTAGAGGGCTGAATAAAAACTTTCGACTTTTCTAAGGAGGGGGTCATGTTGTATGTGGATATAAACGTCTTTTTCAGCCACTTGAACGACAATCACTTATGGATAGGAGTTTACGTATGGTAGACAATAGGGATATACAACTTCGGTGTGATTCTGATGGTGGTCATGATTGTGGACCTAAAGTTCCATTAGTTATTATGTATGAGAGGAGAACCGATATTGCTGATATGAGCATAATATGCGAGATGTTTGTTGACGCAATACATAATGATTTACCTAAAAACATTCTTCTCATATCATCTGATGTGGATTTTCGTGAGGTAGTAAGCTATCTAACTGTTGCGAGGTACACTGTATTTGTGGCGAAGAATCTTCCAGAAGAGGTTGATCACTTAACTTGCTATCCTGGTACAACACGATAAAATATGACTCAATTTGGAGGACTCAAATTTGTTTAATAATTGTTTTAGACCCAGAGTTTCAATATTCAGACTTTCCTCATCGTACATTGCACAAATCTTGAGAACATCATCATGGAATCACATTTTAGATTTAAAAATCCGAACTATTCGCTTATGTTTTGTAGTTTTATCATATGATCGCTAATCACACATTTACATGTAAGTTTCCGGTTGTCAATTGGTTTTGGATTTACTGTTATATATTCAATGCAGGATACGTACGTAAGATACTTTATCCCAAAAAAAGGATACATAAGATATGATGAAAATACGATTAGAGTATTGATTTCAACTAATGTGTGAGAGAACGTACGTTGCATGGAACACTAAGTTTGTGGATGGCTGAGCTTGTGTGGTTCTTTGTATAAATGTAAAATGTTAGAGAGGTACACTAAATAACATTAATTCTGAGCAGATAGTAATTGACTCCAGTTATATATATGAACAAGAACTAGATACGATGATGCAATCAATCGAAGTCTTACAGAGCAAATATTTTTTTATTTTTTTCTGATTTGTAAATTATAAGCGGTCGTTGTCACTCGTTTTCTCACAGAGAAGCGCACATTCTCTTCCTTTTTTTTCTTGTTAGAATTTTTGGGGGTCTTAACTTAGTTTATTTATCCCACTTGTTTTTATATCCATATTACATTATCAAAGTGTATGGTTCATAGATTTTTTGTTAAATGTCGGCAGGTTGGAAATTATGACGAGATAATGACATTTCAATACTTTGTCTTTGTCTTTTTTTTTGTCAAAGGACTATTCAATACTTTTTTATAAGAAATATTATAATAAAATGTGAATTTGGATTTTAGAGAATCTTAAAAGGAAATCGACGATAGAAAAATATGGATATGGTGCTGCAAACATGGACCAACATGCTTCTTCTACCCCTCCTTCTGGACCCAATATACATATGCATATAAATCGACATTTTATTTTACCATTCTCATCAATGCACGGAATAATCTAGACGTACTGATATCGTGTCGTGATGCAGGTCAAATGTGATATTAAATTGTGTGATTTAAATTTATTCCCAAAGCGATCTCTCGAAAGAATTTTAGAATTTGTTTTTGAAGGAAACAAAAATGAAGATTGAGATAGACTCTGATTTGATATGTCTGGCGTAGGCAAGTTTATGAAAATACATACAAAAAAAAAGATTTGTTTGATTTTGAAAGAAACACTAAGAAATTATTGCAATATGGGATGCATGTGTCTCTTGCCCATGTGCCAAGGCAAGACAATGACTCTTCATTAATTATGAAAATGCAATGTTATCAATATAATGAATATGAACATTCGTAGCATCACATTCTTCCTATTAATTACACTTTACTTTTATAGAAAATCATCTTTCTTTTGATAAAAAAAACTATATTATAAAATTATTCTGTTTCACAACTCTATTATAGAAAATCATCTTTCGTATGAATATGAATATTTTAATTCACTGCAAAACAGGTTAAATAGACAAATTATTCTGTTTCACAACTTTATCTATAATCATGAGTTGGACATATTATAAAATTCAAATAAAAGTAATTTTTCTATAATATTATTTAAGAAGATATTTTTGAAAATAAACTTTTTTTTGTAAGTTATTACATAAAATGACATTACAAATAACAAAAAATAATTGAAATAAGAAATGATATAATTTTCTTTTACAATTAGTGATAAGAATATGAAAATTATTTATTTTGCATTAAAGATGTTATTTACTATATCTTTTTAAATAATAATTGATCCATATATATTCAAAAAAAAAAAAAATCTAATCGTTACATTTTATTATATTTTATTTGAATTTATATCAAAATAAAAGTTGAAAATTATTTTACTTATTTTATAAAAAGTTAGACACAAGAAAATTGATTTTGTTTAAGAGTTTGTAAACTAACCACAAAACTAGAGTCATTAAACGGTGCATAATATAGTTATGTTTCAATTTTTCTTAAATTTCAAAAAAAAAAATCTAAAAAATTATCCCTCCGCTAATTATAGTAGTATAGTACTAATTTATTTGGATGACTTAATGATTTTAAACAGTTAACCGGTTCAACCAATTAAAAAAGATTTTCTGGTTGAACCGACTTGGTTCAAAATCAAATCGCGACAAGCCCTAACGAGTTTGTTCTTCTTCTCTGCGTCTACCATCTGCAAAATCGACGACGACGACGTGCCCAGCCATCGATTTCCAGGTATTGGTTTCTTCTTCTCTCTTTATATTTCCTTCGTTGTCTGGTCAAGTAGCTCATGTGTTGTCTTATTTGAATTTTAGATTGGGGAATTCGTGTTCGGATATCTTTGATTTATTATTTTACAGTTTATAATAATGAATGTTCAAAAAATCGTTAGGCGCTAATTTTCAAAAAATCGCTATGCGCTAATTTTCAAAAAATCGCTATGCGCTAATTTTCAAAAAATCACCTAGCGTCTAGCCCAAAAATCGAAAATTAATCAGAGATTAGTTTTTAACTATTTTTTATTAAATTTATATTAAAACTATATATATGATGTTGAATATAAACCATTATGTGAAAAATATGTATTAATAAATTATAATTTTATAAAATAAAGGATAAAATCATTTTATTGTATTGTATTTGTATACATTTTTTTTTTGTCGACAATCCAATATATGGAAAGCCCAACAAAGGACAAGTACATGTGATACAACAAGGCCCTAAGTCGAAGCCCAATAAAAGTTGCACGTGAAAACCTAGCAAGATACACATGAACATGATCCAAGAAGCGCCAGCAAGTCTCCGATCTTCCACGCCACCGCGAGCAGCCGCTGAACTTCGATTTTGATAAACTCCTAGTGCACCACCAAGTCTCTTTCTGTGGTTGCGGCCATTCCCGTGGTTCATCTCACCGGAGCTCCTCCGCAGCCGCTACAAGAAGAATTAAAAAGCGAAGCTAAACCAAAAACAAGAAGAAAACGGAGATCGAGTAAAAGCCGATTTAATCCGACCTCATCTTCTTCTTCGCCGGAGACTTGTCTTCTTCTTTCTGGGTTTGATTTTGCTCTCTTCTCCCACTCTCTCTCTCTCCTTCTATGCTATATCTTGCTTCTTTTTTAGAGTATTGAATCAGATCTGTGTGATTATTGATCTATGGCAATGCCATAGAAAATCTGTAAATTTTGGATTTGAATGTGACTTTTTGGTTGATTCGAGCATTTTTCACTTACCAAATTATTTGGGGTTTTGGTTGAATCTCATGGATACAACGAGTTTCGATTGATGATACGTTTAATGAGGTTCTGGATTCTTCTAGGTCTTGGTTGAAATTTTCATGGCTTTGTTGATGTATATGATGGAGTCTTGAAACTGTTTTAGCTTAAAAGGGTTTTTCATTGATTGATTTATTCAGTTTATCGTTTCCAGACAATCTAAAAATGGCTTTCTGCACCAAACTCGGCGGTCTCTTGAAACAAGGAAATGTTCCAGTGACATCAATGCTTGGTTCTGTCCGCGACATGTCCACAAAACTTTTCATTGGTGGTAAGTAATGATTTCATTCCACTGCTATTGCAGTTGTGAATCTTTGTTTACTGTATATTTGTTTTCTCTTGTATAGCAGTTTGAATGTTTTGGTCACTGTTAATTTTGGTCCCAGGTCTATCACCCGGAACTGACGACCAGTCTTTGAAGGACGCTTTCTCTAGCTTCAATGGAGTGACAGAAGGTAAGCCCTGGATCTTGCCAATCTTTCTTTCCACTTTTCTACTATAGAGTGTGTTTGCGCTAGTTCGAAATGGTTGTGTGACTAAAAGGTTTAAGCCATTCCAAGATGTGTGGTTGATGTCATTATTATACGATGAATGATTGATGTTGATAACATTTGCAATATGGTATTTGTGTTTTTGCTTTGGTGTGCCTCGGGACTTAACTATCTTGGTGACTCTGGTTAATATGTTTAAAGGTCATTTCAGTCTTGTGTATTTAACAAAATCTTGTCGTGTCTTTGCTTCTGCAGCAAGAGTCATGACAAACAAAGTGACTAGAAGGTCTAGAGGGTATGGATTTGTTAACTTCATCAGTGAGGATTCTGCCAAATCTGCTATTTCAGCTATGGATGGACAGGTTAGAATACTAAAGAATTATCGATCTCATTATTTAACTATCATATTAATTTGTTATGTTGTATTGTTAAGTTGCCCTTTTGGTTCGTTTTGGGATGATTATTAATTAGGAGTTGAATGGGTTTAACATCCGTGTGAACGCTGCAAAAGAATGGCCAAGTTTGCCATTGTCTTTGGATGAGGGTATAGAAGATGAGAAGAAAGGCAATAAGATGGTGAGCCGATCTGTATGGAAAGATCCATTCGTTGATGCGTTCTTGATGAAGAAGAAAAACGCGGCACTGAACAGGAAAATATGGTCACGGAGATCGACAATTCTACCAGAGTATGTTGATTCGTCTGTGAGAATCTACAATGGCAAAACTCATGTGCGTTGTAAGATCACAGAGGGGAAAGTTGGGCATAAATTTGGAGAGTTTGCTTTTACAAGAAAAGTGACGAAGCATCCTAGAGGAAAGTAAGTGTAATGCAATTAAGTTTTTGAGGATGAATGTGTCAGCTTGAGGGAGACTTGGAGAAAAACCAGAAATGAATCAATAAGAATTCCGAACAGGTAAAACTCATTTGAGCTTGGAAGTATTTTGTTATCTACTCTGAAGTGTTGTGTAAGTGTTTGTCGAGTCCTGAAACCTGAGGATGATTTAGATAGCTCATTTCCCGAAATATTAGGAAACTTTTGTAAGCCATTGATCATCAAAATTGTTTTAAAAAAAAACAATTTTGTTCATGATTCTGGTGATACGAAACATGTGAAATTGGATGCACTTCAAGGCAGAAATAGCCATTGATGACCAAAACACACTGAGGTATTGATTTTTGGAGATGTGCAAGATCAACTTTAAATCCATCATAGGAAATGATTTATATATCTACGGGAAGATTATATTTATGTAACAATGATTTCAACTGGTTAAAAAAAAATCAAGGTTTGAATATTAAAATTATAAACAAGTAAAAGACTCAAATTACATCATAATTAATTGAAATAATTAGGTATTTTTAATATATGTAAATACAACTTATTTCGATTAAAAATAACTTTTCACACATTCTGATAATTATAAAACTTGGATATGGCAGTTCATTTTTATTTGAAAAAAAAAATCATGTGGAAAAGTGAAATTTTCATGTGGCGAACAAAAAAACTTTAACAAAAAAGTTAATCATGTAATTTTTTCTTTCCAGCTAATCATCATTCATTGATTTCAAAACGAAAATACAAAATCATTACCGAAACTACGAAAACAAATTATTACATAAATATAAATATGCATTATACCGAAGACGATAAAACCAAAAAGTGAATTTAACAATGCTTTCATTAGTAAAACCTTATTCGCTAACGGATTAATAAATCCATTATTTTTCTTCTTTGTGATCGATCTAGTTATACGAAAGTTGTGCTTAATCTTCATTTTTTCAAAGAAACTTCTAGTGTCTATTACTTCCGTTGATTGTTCTGAAAAATAGACAAACTGATACCAATCATTTCGTATCAATGTCAATAGAAGAAATTGCGACTTTGAACTTTTCACAATTTGAACCCAATAAAGAACAAAAATTATCATGTTCACTTTATTGTCTCGGCAATTCGTTGATGGCTTCATGCAATTTTCCTCGTGCATTTGGCTTTCAATAATTGCTATTCCCGGTTCCCAAATTTGACGGATTTGAACGCATGCAACTCCGCTATGGATAACCGTACGGAAGTCCACCGAATTTATACTCTCCGATGTGTAGACGGAGGAAGGAAACCTCGGGAAGAGAACTTGAAGTCTTGAACATAAAGTGCCTAGAGACATTCCACATAAAGTGCTGATATATTATGGTTTTTACCCTGTTTAAGCCATGATATAAGTCCTTTTTATAGAGTCTTTCTAGTGTTTTGTAGTCTTTTAGAGTCTTTTACAGATTATAGCACGTTTGGAGCATAATTGGAGATATTGGAGTTTTCTGGAACATTCTGGAGCGAAGCAGAGATCCGTGCAGCTGAGACGTCGAAATCACGTGAGTATCGATCGATACTGCCTAGTATCGATCGATACTGCCTAGTATCGATCGATACCCGTCGAGGAAACAGAAGGATCACGACTTATTGAAGAGTTGAAGAATTGCAGAATTGGCCCAGAAGACTTTAATATTTACAAGAAAGCCCAAAACGTGTTTTAGCTATATAATTAGGTTTTACAGCCACTTTTAGGCGATGCTTTATTTTACTTTGGTTTGAGAGAGACAAGTCTGAATCTCCCTTCGTCCGAGATCAGATCTCAAAACCTCTTGTTACTCTTTCTATTTTATTGATGATTTATTCAGTTATGTTGATTGTTTCATTCTCCATGTCTGAGTAGATCCACTTTAGGTTAAGGGTTTTCTCATAAAGGTTTTCTCTGAATGCTAGGTTGATTAGTTTATTAGGATTCACCATCTGAATTAGTTCTTTGCTTAGGTTGTGTTCAAAGCTAATTCTAGGTTGACGAATCTGGAACTTAGATCTTAGGATAATTGATTAGGCACGACAGTGCGATTAATTACCTGATAGAACCTCAGGTGAGCAAATTGATTATTCGCAAAGAGATTTGGTTTAATTGATTTGTGAACATATCAAACCTGATATTAAAGCTGATTTAGACTTTAGGATTCACAAAGAGATTTGGAATTCCTAAGATTTAGATTTAGATAATTCTCGCAACGACAGTTGGTTAATTATACTTTAGTGATTTGAGTTCAAGAACTGCGCTAAATCTGAATCCTGCTAGTTAGTTTATCTGCATTTATTGATTTCATAAGAAATACCCTGAGCCTATCTTTCTCCAATTGAATTACAACACTTTTAATTTCTGCACTACTTTCAATTACATCTCTTGTCTTAGCTTGATTTGACACTATACAATCTATTGAGTGATCTCCGTGAGTCTTTGTGGTTCGATCCCTAACTATATTACAACTACTGCTTTAATACTGTTAGGATATTAATTTGAGCATATCAACTGGCTTATAAGCAAATGCTGATTTGTAGATTTCCTCTATATTTGCGTGAGCCCATGCACTTTTATATTATTCTTTGTCAACTTTTTAAATGCACTATATTTTGAAACATCTGGTTTCTCAGTTTGAAACTTCTTAATACCATATATTGAAAAGTACTGCACTAAAAAGCTAACAATTTGACATTTCATTGACAAACAAAAAAACATCAAATAACTATATAGTTAGTGTGGAGTATAATCATACACGTTTAAAAGAAACTTTTGTGAATGTGGTAGTTGAGATTGAGGACTATTCTCACCGAACCACAAAGTGCCAAATTTATTTTGGAATTGCTAATTATGGGTATTCATAATTAGTGGCCCTTGCACTTCTACAAAAATAGACACCGATTGACAAAATATAATACAATATGTGATTTAAAGTTTTAATAAGAAAAAAAAATTCAAGATGTAATTGACTGAGGTAATAAACCATCTATAATTCATGTTATCTAAAAACTTCTCAAAACTAGTTTGCATAGGATAGTCGCTTTTTACTCTTGGACTTCATATGGACCACTGACCACAACATATATATATATATATATATATATATATATATATATGTATGGTATATCAACTGACCACTGACTTATTATAAGTTTGTCAATAGTGAGCAAACTTTAAAAGTATATCGAGTGTTTTGAAAATAAGTATGATTCATGTCTGATTTGTTTTTCTATATTTCAATATCTTGTAGAAAATTGGTGAAGTTTATAAAAAAGAGAAACCCATGATATACCAAATTTCTGTTTTTTGATATTGGGTAAGTAGAACTGAAAAAAAAAAATTGTTTTGGGTTTAAAATAATGATATACCAAATTTCCTTTTTTTGATTAATTATTATTTGATTTATTATTTGATAAAAACGAATTTAAAAATAAAATTATAAAAATGGTAAGGATAATTTAAGAATTATAGAATTATTTAATTGATTAGTAGGTTATGTGAGTAATAAATTACAAAATAAAAGTGGGTTATTCTAGGTAATTTTTTCAAATTTTTATTACGATTTCAATGTTATTTACTGGAAATTTTCAATTCGATTTCGTGGTTTAGAAATTTACTTTGAAATTAATATGAGTTTCGTTTCAGAATCTCAATTATGACAAAAACAAAGTTACATCAATAATAACATGTATCTCTCTCTCAAAGCAACAAACCGACATCACTCATATATATAGTTTTTTTTTTTTTGAACATAACTCATATATATAGTTGCAACGTCTCATTGCTTGCTTAAAATATTCCAAAAATTTATGAAACACACAACAAAAACGGAAATTCGAATATTTAATGAGTTCACCTTATTTTTGCTTTTGTTTGTAGGGTTTTAAATCAGATCCACCGACGCTATATAAGTTTCACACAATCACACAATGGTATAACTTGCCACCGAAACCATAAAAGGAAAATAAACCAACTCATGGTAAATTGTTACCAATTCATCGTGATTTAACCAATCATGCAATGAATTGTTCGAAATTTTTTGTCCATTTCATCGTGATTTAACCTAAATCATGCAATAAATTGTTCAATTTTTTTTTGCATTAGGCAACAACCATATGTTAAAGATTTGCCGCCATTCTTGAAATATGAGAAAGAAAAATTTATTAAAACCCTAAAAAATGTTTTAGTAAAAAGAGACTTTTCGTTTTCTAAGTATGCAAGATATCATACCCCAAAATGTTGGCTAAAGTTAAAACATATAAATGAGTAATTTAAAACAAAAACAAAAACAAAGGTGTGTGTATATATTTTTAAAATTAATGATGAGATGAAACAATAAAAGAAATTATTTTAGTTTTATTTTCATATGGAAATATCATATTGGTGTAATTTATTTTCTATTTTAAACATTACTTTTGTTTTCCTTTCGCTTTATTCTGTTTTTCCATTTTATATTTTGTATTTTTTATTCTTTTTTTTTGCTGTGTAAAGCTAGTAGTGGGTGGACACAGATAAGAAATCCCAGAATTTTACGAGGTGTATTCAATCTAGCATTTGGAATAATTTGTATTAAAATAATAAATTCTATGTTATTCAAACATGAATTTTCAGAATTCTATGTTATTGAATTAATGATTTCTAAATGAACTTTCAAATCCACTGTTATTAAAAATATTTTAAGTAATGGATTTTAGGAGATTTTTAGTGATTTGTAGATATTTTGGTGGACTTACTTAGTTAAAAAAAAAATAAAAATTCAAATCTCATAGTCTGAGCAAGATTTCATAGTTATTTAAAAACACTTTTCTTCAAAGGTTTTTAATTCCCTTTTTATTTCCAGTATATTCTGTTGTTTGAATTCCATTTTTGATGGCTAACTGATCCACTTAATAGGGGAAATGCTGAGGAAGATCTTCGTCCGTCAAAGAGAAGAAGGGGAAATGATGATCTTGACACCTTCAATGCGGTAGGAAGATATTCGTCCCTCAATACTGTAGTCGATATTTAATGGTTTTTTCTTGAGATTCAATGTTGATTTGTTTTCCAGACCATTCGTATTTGGTGGGATGTCGACAATGTCGATATTCCACGTGATGTACCAAACGGTCAAGTCCGTCGGCTTTTTTTTTTTTTTTTGACGTCAGTCCATCGGCTTATGTATTGTGTGTTTGAAATTGATTTTGAATAATAACATGTCATGCTCATAACGTGCACGAATGAATATTGATACTAAAAAGGTATACGAATACAACCAACGCATAATCATCTAATACATTTCAATATTCAATATTTTATTATTTTTGTATGATATAAATAAAAGATTCATATTTCATATTTTGTCTAATGTCATCAATATTACTGAGACGAACTTGATCAAATATAATATATCAAAAACACAATATATCAAAACAGTACATTTCAAAAACACAATATATCAAAAACAAGATGTAATAATTAACTCGAATATTTAATGAGTTCACCTTATTTTTGCTTTTGTTTGTAGGGTTTTAAATCAGATCCACCGACGCTATATAAGTTTCACACAATCACATAATGGTAAAACTTGCCACCGAAATCATAAAAGGAAAATAAACCAACTCATGGTAAATTGTTACCAATTCATCGTGATTTAACCAATCATGCAATGAATTGTTCGAATTTTTTTGTCCATTTCATCGTGATTTAACCAATCATGCAATAAATTATTCAAATTTTTTTGCATTAGGCAACAACCATATGTTAAAGATTTGCCGCCATTCTTGAAATATGAGAAAGAAAAAGTAATTAAAACCCTAAAAAATGTTTCAGTAAAAAGAGACTTTTCGTTTTCTAAGTATGCAAGATATCATACCCCCAAAATGTTGGCTAAAGTTAAAACATATAAATGAGTAATTTAAAACATAAACAAAAACAAAGGTGTATGTATATATTTTTAAAATTAATGATGAGATGAAACAATAAAAGAAATATTTTAGTTTTATTTTCATATGGAAATATCATATTGGTGTAATTTATTTTCTATTTTAAACATTACTTTTGTTTTCCTTTCGCTTTATTCTGTTTTTCCATTTTATATTTTGTATTTTTTATTCTTTTTTTTTTGCTGTGTAAAGCTAGTAGTGGGTGGGCACAGATAAGAAATTCCAGAATTTGAAGGGGTGTATTCAATCTAGCATTTGTAATAATTTGTATTAAAATCACAAATTCTATGTTATTCAAACATGAATTTTCAGAAGTCTATGTTATTGAACTAATGATTTCTAAATGAACTTTCAAATCCACTGTTATTAAAAATATTTTAAGTAGTGGATTTTAGGAGATTTTTAGTAATTTGGAGATATTTTGGTGGACTTACTTAGTTAAAAAAAAAAAAAAAAAATTCAAATCTCATAGTTTGAGCAAGATTTCATAGTTATTTAAAAACAAATCATAACAATTTTTATAATTCACTAAAATCATTTAAAAACTCACTAAAACTCAAAATTTTCCAAATCCTCTAAGGGGGGTGTATTGAACTCTGCATTTTAAGAGATTTTGAGATTTTATTAAAATCCCTTGTTATTCAACTAAGGATTTTAAAATATCTTCCCAAATCCAATGTTATTGAACATGAGATTTATGTAAAGTCACTCAAAATCATCTACAATCATCTGTTATTCAAACACGAATTTGTTAAAATCATATCAAATCCACTGTTATTGAAAATGTTTTAAGTATTGTGATTTTAATGACTGCAAGAGATTTTAGATGATTTTAGGAGACTTTCTTAGTTAAAAATACAAAGATCCAAATCTCATGGTTTTATGTGGGATTGTAGGAGATTTTAATACAAAATCATAAAAATTTCTTTAAAATCAGCCAAAACCATCAAAATCATCTGAAATCTTATTAAAACTCAAATCACTCTAAATACTCAGTTCAATACACCCCTTAAATATTAGATTGAATACACATTCTTAATATATTTGGATTTGGATCCGAATCCACTAATATCCGTGGATATCCGAATCCGTCTAGCTAAAAAATCATTAAAATAATAAATTAAATTAAAAATAATAAATTAAAATGAAATCGAAAACAGAATTGGCCTTCCTTTTCGGAAAAATCTAAAAAAAGATGAAAAGTCAAATTCTTTTACCAGATCCACCAGACTCTCTCTACAACTAATCTCAGCCGTCCATCTAAACTCCCGCTTTTATCTATTTAACATCACTCGCTACCTTTCGTTTCTCCTCGCACACTTACTCCATTCTCACATCTCACAGATCCGATAGATCGGAGAAACAATTCAAATTTTTTTCCAATGGCGTTGCTTGTGGAGAAGACGTCGAGTGGCCGTGAGTACAAGGTCAAGGACATGTCTCAGGCCGATTTCGGTCGTCTCGAGCTCGAGCTCGCCGAGGTCGAAATGCCTGGTCTCGTCTCTTGCCGTACCGAATTCGGACCTTCTCAGCCATTTAAAGGAGCTAGAATCACCGGATCTCTCCACATGACGATCCAAACCGCCGTTCTCATCGAAACCCTGACCGCTCTTGGCGCCGAGGTCAGATGGTGCTCCTGCAACATCTTCTCCACCCAGGACCACGCCGCCGCCGCGATTGCTCGTGATTCCGCCGCCGTGTTCGCCTGGAAAGGGGAGACTCTTCAGGAATACTGGTGGTGCACGGAGAGAGCTCTCGATTGGGGTCCTGGAGGCGGTCCTGATCTGATCGTCGACGACGGTGGTGACGCTACTCTCTTGATCCACGAAGGAGTTAAGGCTGAGGAGATCTTTGCGAAGACCGGTCAATTCCCCGATCCGACTTCCACCGACAATCCTGAGTTCCAGATCGTGTTGTCGATCATCAAAGATGGTCTTCAAGTTGATCCCAAGAAGTACCACAAGATGAAGGAGAGACTAGTCGGTGTTTCAGAGGAGACGACCACTGGTGTCAAGAGGCTTTACCAGATGCAGGAGACTGGAGCTCTCTTGTTCCCTGCCATTAACGTCAACGATTCCGTCACCAAGAGCAAGGTACTTTACCGATTTAAAGCTCTAAAAGACTAGATCTGATTCATGTTTCAATTACCGAAATGCGGTTGATTTTGTCAATTTTTGTGTGTTTCATATGTTTTGATTATTGATGTAATCATCACTGATAATTGACTTGCTTGCAGTTCGACAACTTGTATGGATGTCGCCACTCTCTCCCCGACGGTCTCATGAGAGCCACTGATGTCATGATCGCCGGAAAGGTCGCTGTTATCTGCGGTTATGGTGATGTGGGAAAGGGTTGTGCTGCAGCCATGAAAACCGCTGGTGCCCGTGTCATCGTGACTGAGATCGATCCAATCTGTGCCCTTCAGGCTCTCATGGAAGGCCTTCAAGTTCTAACCCTCGAGGACGTCGTCTCAGAAGCTGACATCTTTGTCACCACCACTGGAAACAAAGACATCATCATGGTCGACCACATGAGGAAGATGAAGAACAACGCCATAGTCTGCAACATTGGTCACTTTGACAACGAAATCGACATGCTCGGACTCGAGACTTTCCCTGGTGTGAAACGCATCACCATCAAGCCACAGACCGATAGGTGGGTGTTCCCCGACACCAAGACAGGCATCATTGTGCTAGCCGAGGGTCGTCTGATGAACTTGGGATGCGCCACTGGACACCCGAGTTTCGTGATGTCGTGCTCGTTCACCAACCAGGTGATTGCACAGCTTGAGCTCTGGAACGAGAAGTCGAGCGGGAAGTATGAGAAGAAGGTGTATGTTTTGCCTAAGCACTTGGACGAGAAGGTAGCAGCACTTCACTTGGGCAAGCTCGGTGCTAGACTCACCAAGCTCACCAAGGACCAATCTGACTACGTCAGCATACCCATTGAAGGTCCCTACAAGCCTGTCCACTACAGGTACTGAGAAGGAAGAAAAAAAAGGCCAAAGCTTTTGGTTCTACGTATGGTTTTATGGTTATGACCGTTTATTGGCTATGCTATAATCCTAATGGCAATTAATTATTTGAGTCTGGTTTGGTTGGGGAAATTTGACCAAATTATTGGTATGAATAAAGGGGTTGTTGTTCTTGGTTTTGTGAGGCTGTTTTTTTTTCCTATTTTATATTATCTCAAGATAAATTAGTTTTTGTTTTACAGTGTTGTTAGGCTTATTCATGCGATGTTTCTATTTACCGGTTTACTTTTCGAACAAGTGAGAAAACAAAGATACGTAAAGCTATTTTCGGCTTCATATTAGTGGAAACCTTTTCGTCTTCTTTGAATTGTATGTATCAATTGTTGACCTTTGAATCGCCTCATGAATTTTCTGAATTAAAATGTATTGTGTTGTGTGATAGCGAGTTAATAAACTATGACGAAACCTGAAGTCGAAAACAAATGGTGCTCGAATCCAAGATTTTTGCTGAATTTAACAAGCCAAAATTCTAAAAAAACTACTATGACAATTCATTTCTTCACCAGAGAGCAGAGGATTAGGCAGTTTTTGATCCAGAAGAAGACGCAGGGCTTAAAAACTGGAGTCTGTATATTGTTTTTGATTTAAACAGATTGTTGTTGATAACATACTATTCATTTGAACAACATTTTTTTTTTTTTTTTTATAAAGAAAACATATTAATGAACCAATTCCTTCTCTGAATCACACAACAACCAACACACAAACTAAAGCCATGACTCAGCTGAGGAAACTCTTTGAGTTCAATGGAGAACCCAATAGTCATGTTCTTGAACTAATTACAAGAATGACCAAACCAAGCTTTCTAACATATAATGAGAGAAACAACAAGTTGTTTTGTTTTGCAGTATATGTACTCATCTCAATTGCTGCTTCTCTCTCTAGTCAACAAAGGTCTAAATCCAATCTAGAAATCTAAATTCTCCCACAACAGCTATATAAGAACCATTTCAAATTATTCACAAACCCTGCCAGAAACTTCTAATTTTTGGTCCAACGTTATCCACAAAATTTCCACAAACTTCCATCTATCAATCAACTCAACACTTGCAACAATATTTGACCTTCTACTGTAAACAAAAACATTACAAAAACACATAAGATTTTACTTGCCTCATCCTTGGAGAGAGAGCATTTCAAACTCATCATCAAGATCCGCATTTAAAAAAAAAAGTGTTTCAGGTCTTGATGTCGCTAGTGTCTCTAGCACACCTAGTAATGATGTTGCATCCTCTGCTGTAAGAATTGGCTTGTCCTGAGCGACAAGCGTAGTAGGAAGCACCTGGTTTCTGACAAGGAACCATGTCTCTTCTTAGCGTTCCATAGCTTATGTACTGTTTCTGCATCATCATTACTCTCCGGCTTAACTCAGATGGCATCATCTCCTCTCCTTCTTCTTCACCGATTACGCCGTTTCGGTCAAGCATTGCGTCGGTTTCTCCGTTCACCGACGAAATCGGAACCTCGACGGAGATTGAGAGATGGGTCTGAAAGAAAAGTATGGATAAGTAAACGAGAGCTAAAGATCTCGACATGTCGGTGTTGGAATTTTTTTGGTAGATGTGGTTGATCTATTCTCTGCGTTACAAACTCCAAGTAGCTTAGCTTCTTGGGGTGGTTAAACCGGTCGGGTTTAACATCGATAGAATCCAACTCTGAACTGTTACGTCAAGTATTTCATTAATCAAATCTTTTTTTTTTTTTTTCATTGGGTTTGGTTCTTTCCAATTTTCTTAATTATTGTGGTTCAAGTAATTAACTCATTATGATTGATATGTGGGGTTTGGGCAGTAAAAGAGATAATTAAGGCGTTAGTGTAATGCCACCAAACAAGTTCAACAACCCAACTACATCTTGCTGAGCTGTTTTCATTGACCCTACCACACACACTATATTTTTCGCTTCACACCAAAGCAAAGTATGTTTACATCATTCCTTAAATCAAAAGGTAAAAAAAAAAAAAAACCATAATGTTATCATCAGCTTAATAAGAAACCATTTTCTGCAGAGCTTGTTTATTTCTTTCAATTTAGGTATTTTAGTAGGAGAAAAAAAACAAATAAAGTAGGAAATTGGGAGATAGAAAAGTTTTGTTTTTTATTAAAAAAATAAGGTAATTCGAAATTTTAGGGTTTTAAGTTTTATAATGGTTTTGAATTTTTTAATCGGTTTCAATATAATAATCGTTTCTAATTCTATAATCGGTTTCTCAGTTGTGATTTCGACACCATGTTCAACATATATTATGATGGGAAGTTTAAAACTTTTGAAAATAACACAGTTTATTACGCCGCCGATGACTATATATGTGCATGAACTTCTTACACTTGCGCCAGCATTGTTTCAAGGGTTATTGTCGATAACCCTTGAATTGCCTTGCGAAGATTTGAAGGGTTATCGTCGATAATCATGTCGATAACTTATCGACATGGTTACCTATGAGTTTGTATGGTTAGAGATTGTGGTATAAATTGCATTGCGAAGATTTGAATGCACTTATAAGGTTTTGTGTAATGGTGTTGAAAATTTTGAGAAGATATATCAACCGGCTATATATGTGAACTAAAGCGGTTGACATTTATATGGACCGTTAAAGTGTTGGTGATGATGAAAGTAATGGGATGTATAGGCAGAATAGCTAACGAATAATTAATGGGTTTTTCAAAGGATGTACTAGTTTCATTTTATACTATTTGGGATTATTTCCACTTTTTATACCGCCACGTGTGTCTCTCTCAGTTGCTGACGTGGCCTAGTATTAATTATTACATATGTTTTGTTTGCGTTCTAAGGCCTGGGCATTCGGGTATTCGGTTCGGTTCCGGATATGAACCATTCGGTTCCGGATATGAACTATTCGGTTCCGGGTATGGAGGTTTAGGATCCATATAGGTACCGAAATGGTTTCGGTTCGGTTCGGGTTCGGTACCAATCGGTTCCGGTTCGGTTCGGGTATAGAAGACTAAGAACCGTAAAATACCCAAAAAGTTTCGGTTCTCAAACGGTTCGGGTATCCAGTACCCGAAATGTAATAAAAATATCCAAAATGTAAAGAACATACCCGAAATTACAAAATACCCGAAATTACAAAATACCCAAAATTACAAAAAATACCTGAAATTACAAAAAGTATTTACGAGATTGCATATTTGTATATATATGTTCGGGTATTCGGTTAGTAATTTCGGTTCCGGGTATTTTGACTGTATGTAATTGGATATTTGTATATATATGTTCGGGTATTCAGTTAGTAATTTCGGTTCCGGATAATATCCGGAACCGAACCGATATCCATGGATCTTCAATACATGATCCAATAGGTATTTTGGCTAGAACCGGAACCGAACCGATAATTTAGGGTCGGTTCCGGTTCCGGTTTTCGGTTCCGGATTTAATGCCCAGGGCTATATCTACAGTTTGAGTTATTTCGAGTGAAAAAAAGAAGAAGAAGTTAGTCTAATATGAAATAGATTTGATTCCCTAACCAGATTAATAGGAGTAGAAATCACAAGGTTCTCCTCTAAGAATGCTTCTGAATTAATGTATAGAGATTTTTGTATCTCAACTGTTTTGTGACTAACATAACCAGATTAAACTGGTATGAATCGAAACCTGCAGTTAAGTTGGGGACCATAGCGTAAAAGTGGCATTAGAATGAAGAAGGGAAATTAGGTTTGGTGTGATTCCTATAAATCTGATTGGAGATCTGAAGGGAGGAGAGCCAGATCGGAAAATGAGCTAAGTTCCAGAAAAATGAGGACACGCCGTCGTACATACACGGCAGCGACTCCGCCGTCAGAAGCCCTCGTAGTTCCAGTGTCCGGCACAAAAAGAAGAAAGCTCCAATCGTGAGTTTTTTTTTCTTCTCCTTTTAATCGAAATAGGATCTCAAAACCATAAAGTTTGTAGCTTTCAATCGAAATGCCCCAATTCCATTGTAGTTTCTCTTAACTTCTTCTTCTTATTCTTGTTGTAATCGTCAGATGCACTTCAAAAGCTAAAGGAAATCGCGGAGGGAAGAGGAATTGTATTAGAGGACTGTGGAATCTAAATATTCCCTCAGAGCTCCTGCAGGAGATAATGTCCCGCCTCGGATTAAAAGCCAACATACAAGCTTCCGCTGTCTGCAAGGCATGGTGTGAAGCAGCTGTTTCTGTCCGTAAGTTACAGCATCACCCCTGGCTTTTTCACCCAGTTGACATGTTGTCTCCTACTGCCTCACCTTACATTCTCTTTAACCCATTACGGTCTCAATCTCAAACATATAAGGCCGATTTCCCAGTGTTGAAGGACCATGCAATCTCTTGTTCTAGGGATGGTTGGGTGCTTGTCACATCATTCAAACACAATCATGCACTCTTTCTTAACCCTTTTACCAATAAGCGCTTCTACCTACCCCAGGGGTCACGCTATTACGATGGGTATTGCCTAGCTTTCTCAGCCGCTCCTACATCACCTAGCTGTGTGGTCATCTCCTACACCCAAATATCTACAACCGGAGATCTTCTGATCGATACTTGGCGGCCTGGTGATGCCGCATGGACCACCCATCGCTTTGAGGACCTTAAAGACGCTCGCAGATGGGAGAAATGTGTCTTCTCGAATGGTGTCTTCTTCTGTCTCAGTGTCTGCGGCTACCTTGGGGTTTTCAACCCGTGTGAAGCAACCTGGAATCCTCTTCCTGTTAAACCCTGTCCGGGCTTTTTTCGGAAATTTTACAGGACGCCGGTGTTGCTGACGGAGCATGAAGGAGACATCTTTGTTATTTATACACACGAGAACAGCAACCCGACCGTGTTTAAACTAAACTTGAAACAAAATGTATGGGAAGAGAAGAGAGATCTTGGAGGCTTGACCGTATTTGCAAGTTTCCCTGGCTCTTTTATAAGAGCTGGTCTCTCGGCCGAGGACAGGAACAGAATATATCCATCGTATACTGATAGTTCTGGGGTGTATGGGTCTGGCATGTACTACTCCCTCGGTGATGGGAAAAGCTCTTATCCCTATCCAGTACCCTATTTGAGTAGCCGCGTTGCTTGGGTGGAGCCACCTCACAACAACGTTAGTTTGTTGTGACTTCATCATCCCTTGTGTTTTTGTCTTATCAAATCCTTTATTTGTGCGTTTAAGAGGTTTGATTTGAATTAGTTTCAAGTCTTTTTTTTTATACATTGTAGCTCTGTGAATTGGACAAGTTCCTATTAATCCAATGCCTACATTTGGACCATATCTTCATTCTTC
Organism: Eutrema yunnanense; assembly: GCA_002933935.1. Taxonomy (NCBI): domain Eukaryota; kingdom Viridiplantae; phylum Streptophyta; class Magnoliopsida; order Brassicales; family Brassicaceae; genus Eutrema; species Eutrema yunnanense. The sequence continues at coordinate 1,411,853 of PKML01062198.1, read as the reverse complement.
GGTTAAGTAAACATTTCTTTTGTGTGGATGATTAAATAATTTCATAGCCGCTTACTTAAATTCCTGCTAGGGGTGGTCAATCCAAATTTTGGGTTGGATTTTTTACGTTTTGGGTTGGGTTTGGGTTATTTGGTTTGATAATTATTTGACCAAATTCGATCTACATAAAATTTGGATCATGTTTTTAGGTTTTGGATTAGGTTTTGATTATTTGGGTTGAGAATTATTTGACCAAATTCGATCTACATAAAATTTTGATCCGGTTTTTTAGGTTTTAGATCGGGTTTGAGTTATTTGGATCGTAAATAATTTGGTTCATAATGGTTATTTTCCATTGAATCTTTACCTTCCATTCTCCGAGAGGTAACTACAAGCAAATAAACAAATTTAAATAAATTATAATATATATACGTGACGAAAAAGCATATTAGGTTTTCATATTTAAAGTGGAGAAGTTGGAGATTCCAAATAGATGCTCTCGTACATATAAACTCATAAGTCTTTCAACCACAAAAAGAATACAAGAAAATTTACGAGACTAATCAAGTGGAGAAGTGACAAATAAGAAAATAAAGGGATGATGGAGAAATCAATATGTTTTTGAAAGTGATAGAATCCATATAAGATTTATTTTATACTAAAGTTAAACCGTTAAAGACTTAAAGTCATGATGTCTATTAGGGTTATTAGTCAAATTAGTTAATTTTACATATATTTTTAAATTTTATAGTAAATTACTAGTTTTAGTTTTGTTAATTTTATATTTATGTATATACTATATAAATAATATATGTAAAAACAAGATTGGATTTTATATGGTTTTTTAGTTATCTAAAGACCAATCCAAATAACCCAAACCCAAATTAGTAAAAATTATTAGATCCAAATAGGTTTTTATAGATATCCATATCCAAACCAATCGATTTTTTTTGGATTGGATTGGATTGGGTTGATTAAATTGGTCACCCATACTTCCTGGTGTTTACTAGCACGCTGCATTACTTTCAGCTTGTCTGAGTTTTATATCACTCGTGACCGGTGCGTTAGACTGATCTAACACTCTATCATACTTGTGCTCTTTACGTTTGTTCTTTACCTTTTGCAGGTGTCTGAGGCATCTTTATGTTGTGAAGTGTACAGTGAGGATTGACATCACATCCTTAGAAGGGTCAAACATAGTCACTAGTTGTCTTCTATGCAAATTGGGGAAACTCGTGGTTTCATAACTAATTATGATCGGACTCATACCAAATGTTTTCATGTATCTTCTTTAATTAGTTATTTGCTTTGATGTAGGTCACGGCTTGCAGCAGCTAGCGTTCCGATCACCAATCCAGAAAGGTTGCAAGAGAGTGAACAAGACATGATTCCTCTTTTATGCTCTATCTTTCTCACCAATCAAGGATCCACATACACAAAAGAAAAAATAAGTGTTTTCACTTTGGTTAATAGCTAATCATTGTATTCTTGTGGATGTTGAACGCCCTTAGAAGAAAGTATGTCTTAAATCTGCTATTTCCTCATGTTTCAGGACGATGATAAAACTGTTTTAGAAAACGAAAAGAAGCGGAAAAGATGATCGTGGAGGCATATTCGTCATATTGAAGCTTCAGTCTTATTTCATCATCAACACACTTATTCGTACGCTGAATGCAAGATTCCTTAACCTCTCTAATTTTTGAATCGATTCACCTCAGTCTGTCTAGCTAACATCTAAACAATTGTAGTCAAACAATGATTAGAAGTTTGAAAAAGTCTGGGAAGGAATAGAAGTTTGAAAAAGTATGAGAAAAGAGGGATTATAAACTCACCGCAAGAGTCAACGGAGATAAAGAGGTCGCATCAGGATCCACCGGAGGAGGAGGGATCGGAGCAGAATCCACCGGGAGAGGAGGGGTCGGAGCAGAATCCACCGGACTAGGAGGGATCGGAATAGAATCCACCGAAGGAGGAGGGGTCGGAGCAGAATCCATGTGTGATTCGAACATACCGCTTTGAAAGCGACGAAAACAAAATTAATCAAATTAAGCAAACGGATATGCATGAAATCAAAGAGCAAGCGAACGTTCCAGCCACAAATCATTAATTAACATACACACAACAACGATGTACACATGCTAATGAATCTCTGAATGCAATCTGCTAAAAGCTCTCCACACAATAATTCACGTTTTATATAACTTTGATATAAAGAGCATGTGCACTAAATGTGCACTAAGAGTCTAAAGCAACATGTGTTCTTTCATCATAACAACAATTGATTGTCTCCATATTCACAAAACTACAATACATATCTAAAATTTTAAACATATTCCAATCTAAAATTCCAAATCATACATCATTTTTTTTAAAGTTGATAAATTTGCCAATTATTTGAGTTTCGTTTGTTATTTAATCTAAATCACCAATCAAATTAACTCTAATATTAGATGAAACAAAATTAGGATGAAAAAATACTTATCAATTAGCAAGTACCAATTGATTATGTGGTTGTTGTGAAAAGAAGAAGAAGTGAGTTGCAGAAGTCTTCGACGAATAAGTGGAGATTAAAAACTTAATTTGTCTAATTGTTTTAGTTGTTATGTGCTTTGTCATAATATTTTATTATATTGTTAAATTAAATTTTAATTAGTTGCTAGTTTTATATAAACAAACGATTTTATATTACTAACAACTAATGAACTTAACTAAAGAATTGAACCCTTCATTTTTTTCTCATAGGCAAATATTTATTTCACTTGTGTATAGGCACGGCCCTGTCTGTAGAGTTGGGAACCTGAAACCGTGACATTCAAAATACAAACCACACGGATAGAAAGGGGAAAAAGTGAGCTAATTAAGCAATTAAGAGGGTAAATCAACATGTCTAAGAGAATCTGCGTCAGAAGTAGTGATAACATTCTGATTCAAGATTATGCATTCTACAGAAGCAAGTTACCCTCTCCAGACTCATAGTTTACATAAAATATTTTCCAATATGGAGACAATCAGAAATTCAGAATGATCAACTTGAGGTTTTCTTTCAGACATTTAAACAAAGAGTTTGCATTCATGTAAACATTTAAGTGAAACTCAACAAATGCGCCATCAAAAGTCAAATAAACGAAGAATCACAAGACTTTTCATTCCGCATCCTCAAACCATTACTAGACTTAGTATCATAAGTTTAGCCAAATTTATCATACAAACCATAGACTGAGAGTCTCTCTGAAAAAATTGGTTCGACAATTCAAAAGATTTAAGAAGCTCTACCTTGAATTTACAGAAATACTAATTTGTCTCTCTTTGGGAGTAATTAATCTGGGAGTATGAGAAAATCTCTGAGAATGTTTCCTTTCTAATAAATTGAGATCCTTCTTCATAACATAACACAACACGGAGTATCGGATAATGAAACCACAATTACACCGAAGATCCAATATTGGTAATTGCTGCATCCCTTGCATGCCGTTTGCAAAATCTCATAAAAAAAACCACAAAAAGCAAAACGGCATGCATTCTTTTCTTTCCAAATGGCCTGCTCTAATTCTAGCCAAACTAACTTGTGCAATTGCACAAACCCCAAAATAGAGAGATGATCAATTACAGTCACATCTATTATTGAAACTAGGAGATACCTGATGTACTCAAGCTTGAGGACGTCCCAAAATAGCAGTGCTTTCCATCGGCTAAGTTAGCCGCCCTGTTCATGGAGCTGGTTAATCAAAAGGGTCTCTAGCTGACAAGCCATGCTCTTACCTTGCACCACAAGGTATAAGATCCTTGCAATCCTTCTTTTCGTCCTTCAAGGTGATAGGCACCATCTAATGGTTTTGTGCCCTACAATATCAAAATAGGTGAGAGAAACATGAGATTTAAGAACAAGAAAAGACCTAGGCCTTGAGATAGATCTGATTCGTGATGTCTTATATACTGAGTTACCTCATCAGTATTGAATCCAACACCCGGGCATTAATTTGCGTTCTCACTAGCTTCATGATATCTGCGATGAAATCATAATAAGATATATCAATACATAGACTGTATTATCGAATAAAAATTTCTTATAGAACGTACATATGAAGGGAGAGACAACGTGACTAAAGCAGCTTCCACCTTTTGGGTCGTAAACCATTCTTCTCCGACCTTTTTTCCTTTCGAGTCCAAAGCAGGTTTCAGCTGCTTAATTTGGTCTTCGCCAAATAGATGGGGTAAACCGTTTCCCCTTGAACCAAACAGACTCATGTTCTCTAGCATACACAATAGTGCCACCAAGTGATGGCCCTAATTCTTGATATAATTGGGTGAAAATCCTCAGTTACCTACACCAATGTTTTGTTTCTTGAGAGTCAGAAAAGATCAAGCACCATAAAAGAATAAGCAAAGACAATACCATTTACAGGAGCATCTAGCTATCATCATTAAAAGAAATAAGGTTCAGTTCTTGAATACTTACTGATTTTTCCACTTGAGTGATTTCTTCGTCTTTATGGATTCCCTTAACGCGACCTCGCCATGAAGACTCCAATATCATAAAAGAACTCGTTCGGGACATTATCACATTTACTTACACTCTAGCACGTTTCTGCAAAATAGTTTGGCAGGTAGAATGAAAAGCCTTAAATCTAAAAAGGGAATAAACTAATTAAGAAAACTCTCCACATTGGTCAAATTACCTTGAATCTTCAGAGCAATATCATAAGCAGGAGGGTTTAGAAGAAGATCCCGGACATACCTGAAAGGAAAAAGGTAACGAAAAAAGAAGAGGGAAAAAAAAACAAAATCAGATTTTACACCCAAAATATAACCAAAATTTTTCTTTCTGTTTCAATAAATTTTGCTTACAAAGAAGGCAGACCACTGCATGTAGATGGAACTAACACCTTCAACAAACATTCCAAAACTTCTATACATCCTAGTGAAACACTTTGACATTTCAAGATGCAACGGACGTGGCCGATTTTTTGAAGGTACGTTGACATTTCTAAAGGAAACTTCATCATCAAGAGTCAAGACCATAAACATCTTTGACCTGCGGGGAAAAAAAGTAAACAGTTGTTTTTTCACCAAACTGAAATGTCATAGGTAAACTGCATTTTTAATCAGCAGCCAAAGTCTCGATAAGAACTCGGAGAGAGTATCTCCGTCAAACCATTCATAATTCTTGCCACTGCATTCTCCCATTCCATTGTTTTGAAGAAACCATGTATAAAATAATATATTGTCGATATAACAAAATGTAACTCAGTAACTCTTATATATCATCCTTCTTATATTATTTTATTTGAATATATATCAAAACAAAAGTTTAAAAATATTTTACTATTTTTATAAAGAATTGTTTGTTTACGGATAATATTCTTCTTTTTATTTGTTTACGGATAATATTCTTCGTTTTCGTTTTAAAACACATTCGTTTTAAAACCACATAGGTACTAATCATTTGTTTACGGATAATATTCTTCTTTTTCTTTTATAAAAAAACACATTCCATCTCAAAATAATATATTGATGCACAAATCATATCTCACCTAATCAAAGCTTTAAGCAAGTTGCAATTCTCCAATACATCTTTAAAACCACATAACGCAAACGACATGATTGTGATCAATGAGAGCGAACCCAAAAAAAAAACGTACCGTGAAGGGCTCATCCACGATTAGAACCGGTCCAACTTGGAACGAGCAATCTGATGTCCTGCATCATGGTTTATACATAAGTTCCTTTCATTCAAAAACTTAACCCCATAATTGCATGATAATGGAAACTATACGATCCTCCTTTCGAGAGGGATCCAAACGCTCTAAGAGAGTAACACTTGGTTTGAATCATTACCATTTCCTCAGTTCTTCGTAGACCATGCTCGTTAGCGTTTCCTTGCCAAGTTAATCTAACATAAAAACTAAAAGAGGAATAATGATCAACATTCAAATCATGTTTACCTCCAAAGGAATGACGAAACTAGGAAAGACCCATGCTGGTTGCACGACCCCATTGAAATGGCTCATCAAATGAAAGATGTCTTTCATATTCTCTTCAAATGCTAGTCGCCCCCAAGGAAATGTTTTACAGAAATCTAGATCATTTACGGCTCTGAGAAAGAATGGATGAACAGAGGGTGCAGACTTTCCTGTTTTCTTTTTTTCCTATAATGACGCTGCATAAGAAATAGAGAACCGCCATCTTCAAACGATCTGGAGATTTTTTCAACGACAGTAGCTTTTCCTCCACATCTTTATATGTTACTATGCCCCCAATTTTAAAATGATTCGCAACAAACGTCGAACTGCCTGATTTTTCATAATGATCTGGATAAGGATGGCAGTATAATCCAGAAAGAAGTGCATGTTCCTGGAGAGAATAACGGACGGGAACACCATTGATAATGAACCAACATTCCTTCTCCTTCTCTAAACGGGCCATGCGAACAAGAAACATCCACATACCCATGAGCGTATGGCATGAGTCCCTATGCATATGGAAGAAGTGGTTGAACTGAGGGTGTTCTAGGAACCATCACTACTAAAAATTATGTGTATAGCTACGGATTTTTTTTAAAGCTACGGAAAAGTTACGGAAAAGCTACGGAAAAGCTATGGAAAAGCTATGGAAAAGCTACAGAACAGCTACGGAAAAGCCACCGATTAGCTACGAAAAATTAGCTACAAAGCTATAGCTACGAAATAGCTACGGCAAAATAGCTACGGATTTTGCCGTAGCTATACCTTCGTAGCTAAATTTTTCGTAGCTAATCGGTGGCTATTCGTGGCTTTTCCGTAGCTGTTCCGTAGCTTTTCTGTAGCTTTTCCGTAGCTTTTCTGTAGCTTTTAAAAAAGCTACGGAATTGCCGTGGCTAATCCGTAGCTATACGCATAATTTTTAGTAGTGCATTTCATCTCGTCGGGTTTAAGAACATCCTCTAATGTCTTCACTTCCTTGTCAATATAGCACTTTGCTGAGAGCTTAATTGGTATGTTATACTCGGTGGGGCTGAAGAACATTCTCAGAGGTTGTAATGCTTCAACATCTTCGTTTTCTTCCTGCTAAACATATTTAGTTGTACCAAGTATTACAAAGTTGTACCTTTTCATTTAAATAATTTCTTACAAAATAGATTTAGTTGTACCAAGTATTACTAAGTTGTACCTTTTTGTTTCAAAAATTTATAACTTACAAAATCCGACTAGTTATACCGAATCCTATCGTTGAATGCAAATACATCAAACATCAAAACACAACGGGATTATTTTAAATAGTCTTTTTAAACCATAAGACAAACATGATATACACCACATGAGAACACAGGTATTGGGCTATCCAAAATTCACAATCACCTAACCCTCTGACAAGTAAACGTTTCTTCAAATCTCTGAATCATGCAAGTAAATTGAGAAATTGTGCCATGACAAATCAACAGTACACTCTAAAGTCCGAATCCAATTTATAACTTTTTTTGTTTGAATCGAAGAATCCGTTTTTATAACTAAGTTATGCAAATACTGTTTTTTCAGAATCGATTGGACTCGACTGTGTCTCTTCTTCTTCTTCTTCTTCTTCGTTTTCTTCTTTTTCTACGATTTTATCTACAGGCGTCTCTTCTCCACCTTCGGTCGGAGTCGGATTTCCGATGTCACTTGCTCCATCTCCACCTTCAGTCGGATTTCCGATGTCACTTGGGTTCTTTGTAGATTCCATAACTAGAGGAAGCATGTCTTCACCTTCGGTCGGATTTCCCTAGCCACTTGGATTCTTTGTACGCATCTTCGGCTCTTGGATCGGATTATGAAGTAATTTGGTTACTTATGTCGATTTGAGAGAAGAAAAAGAAGAATTGATACTTAGAAGAAATTTTTGTTGTTGTCAGAGTTGTAGAACAAAAACGGATTTGAGACTTAGGCCCTGATTGGTATAACACATAGTAGAGCAGAAACATTAAGCAGCATAAGTTGTATGCTCTGATTAATGTAGTGATTGGTAGAGCTGTGAAATGTTATATATAAAATTATTTAATATATTTATTTGTAAGCACTAAATCTATAGTTATATTTATAATATATTTTTAATAACTTTTTCATATTTCAATTGTACTTATTATATTATATATTTTTTAAAAAATTATTTGAAAATTAATAAAATAATAGTAAATATTAGTTTTAAAAGTATAAAATTTACACTTTAATATAAACATAATTTTTTGATATTATTTAACAAAATAAAATTATTATATAAAATTATTTTAATTTTTTTGATATTTTATAAATTAATACTCTACCAAAAGCTTCATATGAAAGCATAGAGGGAGGAGCATTTGTAGAGCATTTGGAGCTTCTAAATGCTTTGTTGATTGGTTGATAAAATGTTTAATGCTTTTTTAAATGCTCTACCAATCAAGGCCTTAGAAGAAATAAGAAGAAACCCCGTCAATGATTTTAGGGATTTTAGGTGGATCGACCCGATTTTTATTGGTTCGGGTGGATAACCCATTATCTCTCTGTGATATGATCATGGAAAGCAAGGAAGCTGAGGAAGCAGAAGCAGACAAGGAGCTGGAGCCAGTTGGAGTGATCACTCGATCCAGAGCCAAGAAGATGGCAAGTGAAGCTCACTCACTCCTACTTCACTCACTCACTCACAGTGAAGCTCACTCACTCCCACTTCAGCCTCACTCTCACTCGGCCACTTCACTGTCTCACTCTCACTCAGCCACTTCACTCAACCAATCATCAAATCAAGTCTTCTACATCTCCAGCTTGAAGACTACACTCGATCTCGAAGACTAAGTAACTTAGGTGATGATTCTGCACTCTTTTCCCATGTTGAGTTTTGTCCCACTGGGTTTTCTCAACAGGGTTTTTAACGAGGCAGATGAGTCACTACGGCGAGTACTTAGGCTTCTCGATCAGAGAGTAATAATGTACAAGTCGCCATGACTATGTACTTAGTTGATTTAGAGGTGCACCAATTAGGAGCCTTTGGCTGGGACGCCTCGCTGTTTTATTTAAAGTTTAAACGCTTTGCTGTTTTATTTTAACTCCTTGTAGTTTTAATTCGAACGCTCTGTAGTTTAGGGCTGTGTCGATTTGGGTTAATTTATAAAACCCAAATCACGCCTCCTTTGTTCTTTAGCGAAGAATTTAGATGCAATTTGCAAAACCAGAGTTTCTTCTCTCACAATCGATTCTGAGATCATTCCTCTTGAATCCGAGTTTTCCATCACTTGTGAATCAGAAAACTCTACTATCTGTTCTATCATTCAATCATCAACAACTCATCCACGAAATCATCATCATTCACGCATCCATTCGTCGTCGCATACAACACCTTAACCGTCTCAAAATCACGATCGCACCTCTATCACCTCCTCGTCGCGATTCCTTGTTGCAGCACCATCTTTATCAGCCTTCCTCCGGAGTTGATCAAGCAGGGACGCATCACTCTGGTTGGTGGTTGGGTCTGTAAATTGTGAAGGTTATTCAGTAATTTCAATCTTTTTGGTTTAAAAAAAAAAATCAAAACGAAATTGTTTTTTAAAAGAGATGTATATGAGCCTTTTTTACATCGTTCAGATACACATGAGCATTAGGTCCGTATTTTGGGGCGGCTCAAACCAAAGATAACATACTATTCTGTGTTCAAGAAAGTGAATTTCAAGCCTTTTTTATCATTGCAAATTTTTGGGGTAAAGGATAAAGAAAGATGACATTTGAAAGAGGATAACAAAGAGTTAATGGATATGATAAACGGAAAGGTTATGAATTTTGGATTGTATAATTGGATCGGAGATGTGTAACCAAATCATTATAACAAACTTTTGTTTGACATGACGAATAAAAAGAATATAAAACATGGAAGATACTATCGTCTCCTAGTTTCGTAGTTGTGAACTTGTGGGTCAGCCCTCACTTGCACTTTCTAAGTAATCCGGATCTACCTGATAGGTATCGCCAAAGCCATTCTGGGCTTTGGGTAGGAATATCCAAAGCTGGTGGGGGCTGCGATAAGAGAACATTGCAATGTCTAAAATGCATACTTTCAACACACTCAATCGTGGCTTCATTGTCAACTTTTTTTTAGAGTATCATCGTTGTCAAGTGCCCACAAATGCATGTCCAGTGACATCTTATCAAATATGTCATATTTAACCCCTGCTGCAAGCAACACGGAGATCTAGATTACAAACACACACACATATAAGTAAAAAAAAAACAACAAATAGAGGGTTAACCTTGTTGAGGTACGATATTGATTCCGATTCCGGCAGCTCCATATTTATCTATCAATTTATTCGAGGAGGGGAGGGAATCCTTATATCCGTACAAGGAGATTGACACAGGACCACAATAACCACTATCCTCTAGAGCATCTTTGATTTTATCATGGAACGAATTAGGATCCACATCTTTAGAGATTGGGAAATCCTCCACATCCCAGAACACACCTGTGTTACTCTCTGCATAAACAACACATGTCGTGGATACAATTGATTAGATCCATTAAACGATAAGATCCATTCAATTTAAAGACAAACAATTTCGTACAAGACAGAGATATAGAGAGATCTTACTAGCGTATACCGCGGCCCAGCGAGGGGTCATCATCGCGTAAGACATGGCTTCAACGGAGGGTGAGAAAATTAGAGAGACTTCTCTAATCTTATTGGAGAAACTTTGTTTATTAGGGTTTAGATCTTATTGGGCTGGGTCTGGCAGATATTAATTAGGCCCAGTTGTCGTAATCATTCCAGCGTAAATTATCAGAATACAGTGTATTTCTTTCATCAACAACTTGTTTTACAATTTTTTCATGAAATTTATATGAAACATTCTCGAAAATCATTCTGAAAGTTTGTAGTTGGTGATATGTTGCGTTTTAACGCATTTTAACCCCTGTTTTACAAGGTTTCCGAGTCTTTTATCGAGTTTTTAAAGTCATTTCACATCCAAAGGCTTTTCAGGACGAAGTTAAGCAGCTTAGGAGTAAAACCGACGAAAAATAGCTGAGAAGATAAATGGACCGATCGATCCTTTGTCCACGATCCGACCATAAGCTATTTCGATCGATCGATCTTTTTCCGAAGATTTCTAGAAGCAAATTCGATCGATCGATCGATCTTTTTCCGAAGATTTCTAGAAGCAAATTCGATCGATCGATCCTCACCCAAACCGACCAATTAAACAATAAAAAAAAATATGAAAACTTCCTTCTTTTTCTTATAAAAAATCTTAATTTGTTTCTTTTTTAAACATCAATAATTAAAATTAATAATTTTTTTGGTTTTTGCCAACTACACCTTTGTTATAAGATGGTACATATATTAAAAAGTTATACAATATTATATATTATTTCAATTTTGAAAATACGATTAATATATTAAAACAATCAATTAATTATCTGCATAGTTATATTCATCAATAAAGTAAAAATATTTATAGACAGACAATCAAGTCCGTTGAATTTGTCAAACATATCTTCTAACAGTTGGGAGTCGTTGTTGGTGGGCTGCTTTTGGGTTTGACAAGTCAGAATGAATATGGGTTTGAAGGGCCTAGATGAATTTGTGACAAGAAAAGACGATGGCCCAAGCAGAAACATTCAAGCAGAGACATCACGTTACATGTTGCAGAAGCTGTGTAAATTACAAGAAGTACAATGCACAAGACACAAGCTGGGGAAGAGGTAAAGTAAAGACAAAGAAGTATGGGAGATTGTCAAAGTATTACAAGCCTAGAAAGAAGAGAAAAACACTAGTACAGAGAATGTTTTTCTTTGGTCTTTGAGTTGTAAGCTTCCGTAACTGAGCTTGTAACCTTCCTTGAGATAGTGAAGTTGGGAGCGAGAGTGCTCCCCCGAGACGTACCGGTTCGAGGCCGGGAACTCGGTGATCAATCCGTTGTTGTCTTCTTTAGCAAATTTCGTCGGAAAAAAAAAAAAAAAAAAAAAAAATTTCCCCAATTGTTGAGTGCCACGTGGACCTTAAGAACCGTCTCTTATATTGACGCAACATAGATGTTATTCTAATTTACAAAGTGCGGCGTCTCTCTAAATTTTTCGTTGAAACCATGCCCCGAAAATCCACCACCGGTAAGATCTCTGTCTGTTTGTCTATTACTCCCTCCTTTTCAAAAAGAATGTCATTTAAGCTTTTTTTTTTGTTACATAAAGAGTGTCACTTTAGATTTTCAATGCAAATTTTGACACAAAATACCTAATTTAACCTCAGTTTTAATGAAGAATTCTAAGAGTTATTATATATTTGAAGGGTGTAATTGAATTTTCAATATGTTTTATTAATTTGTGTGCAAAGTGTCAAAATGACACTTATTATGAAACAGAGGGAGTAATTGATTGTCGTACTAAAGTCGCCGGTCGAAATTGTTTGGTCTGTAAACAATTACGCAGATAAACTAGCGGATCTAATCGTTGGTCTGTCATACTAACATTTTAGTATATCTAATCAATTGTCGTAATTGTTTATGCGCTCTCCTTTTTTAGTCATCTGGGACGTTGAGGACTCGTCAATCCTTAAGGATCTCAGTCCTGATTCGATTTATTCGAATATCACATCACGAATTTATTCGAAGATGACATCAGCTCAGAAAATGATGTCCGCTGTGTCAATCAATGCGTACGTTGATGAGAATAGCCTCCCGGAAGAGATGATAGCTAAATATGCAGAAGCCGAAATCTTGATCTTTCCCGTACCCAAAGGTAAATTACGGAATCTCTTTTTTTCTTTCCCTTTCTTGTATATATATGTCTGTAATCTAGATCTCATACTATTCCAGAAAATAAACATGCGAGAGTTCATATGATGTTATTGGCCATTCTTAACTGGGCACTGAACAACAACGACGCTTCTCGTAAATCATCATATACTTCGATTATACTCTCACAAAACATCGGAGTAGACGCGAATTTCTCCAGTGTTTTTGAAGCTTTGAAAAAGAGAGGTTTCAACATTGTCTTGGAAGAGCCTGCAAGCCTAATCAACCAAAGCGGAAGAGCTGTTCTAAGGGATAACTTCAGAGCTTGGCGGAAACTTATTATGTTCGGAGGATAATTAATAATCGCTTAGTTTTAAGGGTTTTCCCATTTTGAAATCCAAGTTAGCTTTTGTTCCATTTTAATTATTATTTATGTCTTCACATCTTATAAATTTGTAAGAAAGCTCCGATAATTTTGTTTCATTTTCATTGTAAGAACTAGCCCTGGGAATATAATCCGGATCCGAAAAAAAAAACCGAAACCGATTCGAAAAATTCGGTTCGGTTCGGGTTCGGGTTCGGATCTTTGAAAATACCCGATTGGATGTTTATTCTGGATAACTTCGGATTCGGGTTCGGATTGGTTAATAACCGAAACCCGAAGTAGGATCCCAAAAAACCGAACCCTTATATACCTTAGATCTGATGTCTCTTGATTTTCCCAAATTACTCTTCGATTTTGCCCCTTTTCTAAACGACGACAAAGGCCTAAACCTTAATATCAATCTGGAATCACTTCGGATTCGGATTATTCGGGTTTTTCGGTTTTTTGTTCGGTTTTTTCGGGGTTTTTTACAGGTTTGTTGTTTTTGGTTACATGATAATCCGAAACATCCGAAAAATCCGATCCGATTTTTTTTCGGTTTTACATCGGATCTTGATTTCCATATCCGAACCGATCCGAATCCGATTAAAACCGATCCGATCCGATCCGAAGAATACAAAATATCCGAATGGATCTTTAAATCCAACATCCGAAAGATCCGATCGGTTCGGATCCTGATATCCGAATGCCCATGGCTAGTAAGAACATAAACCTGTGGTTTTATCTAAACTCAGAGTCATTAAGTGGTGCATATTTAGAGTTGTTGATAATATTCTTCTTTTCTTTTATTAAATTTTCTTTTATTAAAAAAAAGACACATTCCATCTCAAAATAATATATTGATTCACAAATCATAGCTCACCTAATCAAAGCTTTAAGCAAGTTGCAATATTCTATCTACAGCTACCAATTCACCCAATAGATAAGCTTAGATAGCTCAAAGCCTCAAACATTCTCCAACACATCTTTGGTTCATATGCTCATTCAATCTTCAAAGAACACAAACCCTTGACTGGTTAATATAAGCTTTTCTTCTGCTTTTGACATACCCAAATAATACCATAGTGGTCCATGAATTGGTGTGCTTTACTCATTTTTATTAATACCCTGAACCGATCGATATTTGTAGTTTATATTAACAAGGGATTGAGAACCGGTCCAGAGTTTTGCGAATCCTTAACAAATAAAGTTAAAAAATAGGACACTAAAAGCTCTAGTCTACTTGTAGAGTCTATCTATCTCATCCTTGTACTGATCAACAACCTTGTCCCGTCTTATTTTCATTGTCGGTGTCATGAAACCGTTGTCTATCTGCAATGAGATTCATAGAACGTTCACATGAGTTGCAAACGCAAACGCAAACGACATGATTGTGATCAATGAGAGCGAACCAAAAAAACAAACGTACCGTGAAGGGCTCATCCACGATTAGAACCGGTCCAACTTGGAAAGAGCAATCTGATGTCCTGCATCATGGTTTATACATAAGTTCCTTTTATTCAAAAACTTAACCCCATAATTGCATGATAACGGAAACTATACGCTTGATCCTCCTTTCGAGAGGGATCCAAACGCTCTAAGAGTAACACTTGGTTTGAATCATTACCATTTCCTCAGTTCTTCGTAGACCATGCTCGTTAGCGTTTCCTTGCTAAGTTCGTTGACTTCAGGATCTATAGGTGATATTTTCTGCTTTGCTGCTCCTTCTGCTGCTTCTTTGTTTGGGATAATAATAGCTCCAAGGCGGCGTTGATCCTGAGAAGGAAAGATCGAAGAATACATATATAAGTGAAAGATCCCATACCATTGTTCCTAAATCAAAGTCTCCAACAAAGTACCTGTCCAATAACCACTATTTGTTGAATCAAACTGCTTCTCATGGCTGCTTCTTCAATCTCCAATGGTTCGACGTTTTCACCTACAACGATTAAACTGGCTATCAACCATTTCTAGCAATATCTTTTGCAGTCAAGGCAGTTTCAGTTTTACTAAAATGTATGTTTATCATACAGACAGACAGCAGGAAACAGAATATGACATACCTGTCGAAAGTACGATTGTGTCCTTGGCACGGCCTTCAAGAACGATGACACCTCCGCAGCTACGACTCCTTCCTGTAGAGTGATGAGGAGCAATCCAACCCATATCGCCAGTATTTAACCATCCATCGTCATCTATAACTTGCTTGGTGGCCAGTGGATTCTGAGCAAAATCAAACAGAACACACAAACTTGATAGCTAAAATGTTGAACTGCGCTGTGTCATACTCTCACAAACTTTGTAAAATCGCAATTAAACAAAGAGTAGAAAGTGTCTATCACCTTATAGTAACCTTTCATAACCGGTGGGCCTCTGACTTTGACAATGCCCTTTGAACCAGGTGGAAGAACAGTACCAGTGTCATGATCTACAATTTTGAATTCTGTGTCTTTAATAGGATGCCCAACTGAGCCAAGAACCTACATAAAAAGTACGAACATACTCCAAGATATTATATCAAGAAATAGAAACAGACAAAAAAATCTGATGAATGATATATAAACAGAAAATATAGGAGAATTGTAATGTTCCTATACACTATTTTGCTAGATTGATTCTTTAATAGCTCTTTTGGACTTATTGTGACCCAAACATTTGGTGCAAGATGAGACCTTATTACCCCATGATTATCAAAAGGTGAGAGTTTGAACTCTAAACTTACATTACAGCTAAGCCTCCGAGCAGAGACAACCGGTGAGGTTTCTGTCAAACCATATCCATTTTGAACATTCACACCAATGGCCTGCACCAAGAACAAAGTCTATTTACACATGGACAGAGTACCTTGTTTGAATGCAAATGTATCTCTAATTTCGAGAAAAAATATTAGCGGTCTAACCTCGAAAAACTTGTCAACATGCATAGGTAAACTGCCACCTCCACTAACACCAGCCTAGAAGAAACAACGGTTAAATTGCAATTCAGTCTTGCAATCTTTCTTGTAAGATAAAAGAATGTTTCTTCGGCTAGTAAAAGAAAACGTAGTAGAATGTTGTAAAACTACCTTTGATATTCCAATTGAGGAGCGGATTTTTTGGTGCACAAGCTTTTCAGCCAGCATATGCAATGGCCATAAGACAAACGCAACTACTCTAGCGCACAACCAATCCACCAAAGAAACAATATACATTGGAGGCTTTTGATTTTTCGTCAAACAGAGACCCTGCACACCAATGCAAAGAACTTATCATGACTCCCAAGCATCACAAATAGGAAACAAGCAGAAAAATTATATCAACCGCATTATTAGGCAGCACAATATACAAAAGAGGACATCATACGGGTCATGAACCTCGTAAATTCTTCTCATCTCCGTATATACCAGGCTGGCTCTGATCAATGTAAGCGCCAAAAATTTACGAGCAGCGGAGCTTGCTGAAATTTGCTTTTGAATCCCGCTGCAATTCTCGGAAAACAGAAAAATATGTTTAGCTCTTATCAGTAAACTTCTGTATCAATAGAACCTATCTGAATGTACATGAATCTTGTGAAAAACAGTTTTACTTGTATAGTAGTATACCTGTAGAGTGTCTCATATACTAAAGGAACTGAAATAAGATAGTGTGGTTGATACCGCTTGAGATCATCCTATAACAACAACAATGAAATACTTGACTCAATGCAAAGTTTCATCTTCTCCCATTTTCAAGGATATGATGCTTCTTTAAAATGTCACTCTGTAGAATAACTTAGAGAGGCTTTACCTTTAAGAATCTTATAGACGTATACTTTTGCTCGACTCCACATGTAAATATGAAGTATTCACAAGCCCGTTCATAGGCATGCCAAGAAGGCAGCATACTTAGAAATCTTTCCCCAGCTTCAGCAGGAACAAACTCGGATAAATTTCTTATCTGTAGAGTAATTCAAGAAACAAAATTAACAAAGAGTTTTTTTTTTCAGAACGTAATAGCAAACTCAGTAGTTTATAAATGATGACATAAAGATTGGTTTGATTCTTGAACCTGGTGTAACAAATTCTGATGTGTAAGCATAACACCTTTTGGATTTCCCGTGGTTCCGCTGGTATACATGATCGTGGCTGTATCATCTGGATCGATGAATTCGTATTCATACTTCCCTGCAGTCATTCATTTGTTAGCACTGCCAAAAACATTTAAGCTCTATGTAAGAAAAAAGTAGATCCACCTCTTACCAGCATCCTTAGATCCTGCAAATTTTGCGCGTCTCTCCTGTCCTAGTTTTTTAACTTCATTGTAACTATAGACTGGTGTCTGCCTACCCGCTGTGACCAACGACGATTTGTCGCCCCAGAGAAGAATCACAAATCTTAGAGGTGCCTTGTAAGTAAATGGCTCAGCAATGCGGTTGAAAAACTCAGGGTTATCCACAACAAGAGCTACACTGCAAGACAAGGCACTAGAAATTTTCACAACTCATAAACCTGAAACAAGGAACTCAAAGCACCAAATGAAGTCTCTCTTGGGCTCAACAGGACAGCTAGATGTAATCTGAAGTGACAGAATTCTAAAAATGGTTCATGAGAACAAGAAATCATGATGACACAGGTGGTAAATACAATGTGGTTGGTAAAAGAACAAAAAGGTCTAGGCGTACCTTTCCGAATGACAGTATATCTGCAATAACTCTTCAACAGAGGATTTGGATCCTCTAACAACATTGACTGCTCCTGTGGCCATTATACCTGGCATAAAGTAGTTAAGAGTACGTAAACATACAAATTACGAGCGTAGAAAAAGAAGAACAAAAAATCGAAGAACCGAACGAAATAATTAGAATTATTTCAGTAAAGAAGGGTAGCTAAAACAACAGAGAACAAAGAGATATTATTTAGGTGTTTTGATGGGTGAAGCACAACAAAGTTATAAAGGAAGAAAAGCAAAGAGCAGAAACAGCCCAAAACATATATCATTGGTTAAGGCTCAAGTGTGTTAAGCAAAATTATGTAATCGAAAGTGATTTTCGGACAGCGTAGAATTCAGAACTGCTCTGTATAATCAACCAAGTACCTTGATCAGCAACAAGCCACCGACAAGAGTTATCAGCGAAAAGTGCAATCTTCTCATCTGCTTTCACTCCAACGGCTCGCAAACCCTCAACAAAGTCCAATATTTCTTGTTCCAACTGCAGTTTTAAGATGATTTTAAATCAAAGCTCATCCAAATTTTAACATCACTAAGAACTTCAAAAGTAAAGTACCCACCTTATCTCAGAACACAAAAGAATATATCATCTAAGGTGACAAAACAAGCTAAAAAGCTACAAGGATACATATGATGTAAACATACTAACTCTTACTTATAAGAAAAACCTCTGTTTCAAAAGTAGGAGTATCTTTACATATTAGAAGAACAAGTGACTCAAAGCAATGAGATGTAAAAAACACTGCTAAATAAGTTAATCTACCTGTTTGTACGTGAATGTAGAAGGAGGGTCATGATAAGGATCAACCACAGCAACTCTGTCGCTGTACTTGTCCGCAGATGATCTCCAAATATCAGGAACAGCCTTCCATTCATTTGAGCGCAAAACGGAAGACGATGATGAGCGTTCCAAGAATGGTGAACACCGCCTTAGCTCCTTCTCCTGAATCTATAAGAAAGGTACACAAATTTGATGTTACAGATCATTCAGAGAGGCTGGTTATAAGGACAATAATAGAGTAATAGCCAAAAGACAGGTCGAGAGTTTGAAAAACTATAAAGAGCATTTTAAGGAATCAAGCTCTTCAAAAACTGATGATGATCAGAAGCAATTCAGCTTTCATAAGACCTAAACTAGTTTTGTTTAGTGCAAAGCTAAACCAAAGATAATATTTCCTCAAATTACTTTTACTTGGTTCTAAAACCAAAGCAACAGAGCAAATAGCAAACTTTTTTGGGTTTGTGGAAATGAAAATTGCTTATAAAAAAAAAGAAAACAATTTTCAGCTTCCACAAACCAATAGAGTGAATATTAATTTTACTTAGTTCTGAAATCAGAGTAAAATATCAAACTTTTTTTTTTCCCCTGTTTAAGCAATTTTAGTTTCCACAAACCAAAAAAAACAAAAGTTTGCTTTTTACTTTGATTTTTAGAACTACTAATCATTCATACCGAAAGAGTGAATTGGTCAGAGGAAGAAGACCAGAAAAGGAAAAAAAACTTTGAATTGAGTGATTAAAGAACTCGCCGTGGACTCGCAGTGAAGTCGAATACCCCGGCGTGAAGAAACACAAATCCGGTGAGCAAGACCCTTGTGATTCCGAGAATCTTGAAATTCAAGAGGAGAGGAGAAGAATCTTGAAACGAGAATCGAAGGTCCCAGAGACGTTGACGCCATGGCTGAGAGAGAGAGGAAGAAGAGGTTAAGTGGTGTTAGCGTGAAGATGAGAGAAAGAGAGGGAGAGAGATGATGAGGCAAGTAACATAGAAAAGGACGAGAGGAGCATGTCGATATCGTGATTACGATTATCACAGGATAACAAAAGAAAAAAGACCACTTGCTTGGCACCGCTGCAGAAGCATGGCAACTTCAGAGATACTTAAAAATACACAAACAGAGGCGATACTTACACAAATATAAGAATTTTTATTTATATATATGTTTTACAATTTTTTAAAAACTTTTTGTGTGTCTTTTTACCCTATAAATCAATCTATACCTTAAGTATCTTAACAACGGGAGATTGAAAGAAAAGCTCCTACATCTGGAAATCTCTGTTACAAAGACGGAACTTGCTAAGACAAGGACTTCGATTCAATATCGGTGATGGTAAGACGGTGAGTACATGGATTGACCCTTGGATGGCAACAAATCCTCCTCGTCCCCCTCGACCTTTAAACCCATACGTGGAACATTTCATGGTTAACGAATTAATGGAAGAAAATCTGGGTTGGAATGAAGAAAAAATCAGAAACTTAGTTGATGCAGAAGATGTAGAGTTAATACTATCAACAAGAGTAAGATCACAAAACTCTAAAGACTTTATGGGTTGGCACTACAACAAATCAAGAATCTATACATTTAAATCAGCGTATTAGCTAGCCACGCATCTACCCAATCTCGACCGTCGTCCAAACCCCCCACCAGGGAACCTTCATCTAAAACAAAAAACATGGAAACTTCAAACAGCCCCGAAACTGAAGCACTTCTTATGGAAGATGGTATCAACCGCGTTACCCATTGGTGAATGTCTCAGGAGAAGACATATAACAAGATACTCAATTTTCCCATGATGCCATAACAGTGAAAAAACAGTTGAACATCTCTTTTTCGACTGCCAATATGCTCAATCTATATGGAGAGCATCTGGATTTCCTAATCATGCCATAATGGATCCAATACAGACATGGGAATCAAAGCTGGAAATTTTGACTACAAGTAACTCAGCGATACCACAACAAATCAGCCAGCTTGCTATGTGGATCCTGTGGCGTATATGGAAGAGCCGGAATCTACTACTTTATCAAAGAAAAGCAATCCCTTGGAGAAAATCTTTAACATGGGCTCAAGATGATGCAAAAAAATGGTTGGATACACAAGATTATGTCGACAAATTTGTACAACCAACTACTCAAATTAGTGACATACCTCGATCAAGAAACGTCACCAAATGGAGCAGACCAGCAAACGGTTGGGTAAAATGTAATTATGACGGTTCGTATATTACTACAAGGAGGAATACAAAAACAGGTTGGTTACTTCGTGACGATAAGGGTGTTTTTTTAAGAGCAGGACAAACTGAACATCAGGCTGCGCACAATGCTTTGGAAAGCGAATTTAGAGCCTTAATAATAGCTATGCAAAGTTGTTGGGTTCATGGGTATAGATAGGGGTGTCAATTAGGGCCAAAACCCGAGGGCCATCCCGGCCTGGCCCGGCCCTGAAAAACAGCGGGTTCAGATCTATAAATAAAAGCCCAAAAAAAATCGGGCCTTTCGGGTTAACGTGGTTTTCGGAGTTAGCCCGAAACTATTTGATTACGTATGTCTTATTAAATTTGGGTTCGCTTATCATATGATTTCAAAGCGTATGAAAAACGTACCATTATAGAAGAAGGAAAGTCTAAATTGACTATATACTTAGAAGACGATATGTTGGAACTGGCTTTTTATGAAGACATTGATGTTTTAGAATGGTGGAAGTGTCAGTCACAACGTTATGGTGAGTTAGCTCGTATGGCATGTGATGTTCTAAACATTTCGATAACTACAGTGGCATCAGAGTCTGCATTTAGTATTGGTGCGCATGTCTTGGATAAATATAGAAATCGTCTTTTACCAAGAAATGTTGAAGCACTGATTTGTACATGCACTTGGTTGGATGTGTTTACATTTCGTGATCTAGGTACCATTATCTTTCATCCATATTTACTTCATATTTTTAAAATCTTTATCTATAGATTTTCAATGACATTTCTATATATATGATTTATACCTCTCAAAGCTTAATATTATTTTACTTTTTTTTTATTTGTAGCTCTTGATGGTGATGAGGATTTAGAAGACGATGAATGAAATTCTAATCTAAACTCTACTACCTAAATTTGAAGTGTTTTGATTTTATGTTTTATTTGGTAATACAATTTATTTGAATTTTATTTTATTTTTTTTGTCAAACTTTTGCTTTTAAATTTAATTGGATTTGATATAATACATTTCAATTTAGATTTATTTTGATAAATATTTTGTTTTAATTATTTTTCATTTGAGAATTGAGAATTTTTGTGTTTGTAAAGAAAAGCCCGAAAAAGCCCGAAAAGCCCTAGAGCCATGTCCGGGCCGGACCGGACTTTAGAATATAGGCCCGATTTTTTTTCGAACTGGACTCAAATATATGCGGGCTTTACGGGTTTCAGGCCGGACCGGGCCGGGCCAGCCCGATTGACATCCCTAGATATAGACGAGTAATCTTTGAAGGAGATTGTCAAACCTTGACAAAGCTACTTAATAAAGAAACACTGAACTTTGAAGTGTATAATTGGATACAAGAAGTCAGAGATTGGAGTAACCGGTTTGATGATGTCAGATTTGAATGGGTTTCAAGAGATAGTAATATATGACTGCAGACATACTATCCAAATAAGAATTTCCAGGAAATTTTTCATATATTTTTTATTCATATGTACCTCATGTAATAATTAATGCTTTACATGTTGATTACATTTGTCCATCATAATAAAATAAGACGTTAAAAAATAAAAACAATCTATACCTAAAATATGATGTTTAAAAAAGTTCAATCTAGCCATAGTTAATGTAGTTCCCAAATTTGGTAATTGTTTGATAATTTTATTTCCAAATATAGTACGCAATGTTTATTTTGAACTATACTATATTCTAAATAAATAATTAGTGTAGATTCTTTTTTTTTCTTTTATGGATAAAATAATTAGCGTATAACATATACGTACACAAAGTATTATTTTTGTCTTTTTTTTTGTTTTTTTGGATAAAAATTCGTTTTTTTGTTGAAATGTAAAATTTATATATTGATCAGCAAACAAAATTATATACAAAATAGTTAAAAAAAAGAGAGGAAATTTGATTTATATTCCAAAATATATATATAAATATATATATATATATATTTGTTTTTTTGAAAACTACCCCATGTATTAAAAAAAATTGAAAACTAACTTCTTTATTAACTAAAAAGACAATTATACCACCATAAAATTTTGAAAATTTACAAATACAAAAATATGTATTTTTAATATTTAATTTTCGGAATAAAATATATATTATAAAAATAAATTTAATAATAATTTTTATTATATAGATATATCTACTAGAACTATATAAATTTATTTTAATTATAATTTATATTTAGATA
>PKML01062198.1:1356753-1388536 GCA_002933935.1 Eutrema yunnanense | reverse complement strand
ATATATATATATATATATATATATATATATATATATGTCCCATTTAAAAAACGTAGTTTTCAATTTAAAAAACGTAGTTTTCAATTTAAAAAAACGTATTTTTAGAAGATTTCTCTCTTTTTCCCATTTCAGTGATTATGAGGTTCAATTGCTCGAATCCTCTCTTTCTCTCAGTGTCTCATATACCAAATCAAGGTAAATTAACTTCTTTGCGTTCTTCGTGATTCTTCTTCGATTAGGTCTTTTTGTTTCCTCGCCTTGATTTCAAACTGATGTGTTATTGGAATCGTGTGGTTCTCTCCTGACTTGTTAAATGAGAAATTGTATCAAATTGATCTTTATAACTCGTGACGCTGATTGAGATCAGAAATTTCATATTGCATTGGGAAATCATTTAAGGAAAATGGTTACCTCTGAATTCTGAGTAAAAAACCATAGTCTTGACTTTAAATCTTCTATTCTCTCTTGCTCCTTCAAAAACATGGTTTATAAGTTATGTGTCTGTTGATTGAGATGATTTGTGTCTGGAACCGATGTCTTCCAATGAAGAAGTTGTTGTGTTTTGAGATAGAGAGAACTGCAAGTATAACCCACCGCATAAACTCAAGGATGTGATAAACCGTATTAAATTGGGTATCAAAGGGGTGAATAAAAGGTATCGACTTGCTGAGGAAAGTAATGTCATATGTGGACATAAATGTCTCTTTTGGAAGAGAGATGAACAAATATTGTATGAAGAGAATGGGTTTGAGATTGTAATCAATAGGGACAAAACTATGGTGTGTGATGGATCAGATGATGAGAATGTTCATACTCATGGACCTCAACATCATGCTCTTACTTATGAGAGGAATACCGACATAGCCGATATGAGCGTCATAGTAGAGATGTTGGGGTGCGCATGAGAGGGTGTTTTGCATGTCAACATTCTTTAGGAGTGGGCAAACACAAGTGGTTCAAGCCACAAAAATTTTAACGCGGGCAAAATTTGTGCAACTTAAAAAGAAATGGAAGAGATATGAGTGGAATGAGAGTGCAAAATGCTAACAAAACATTGTTTAAGCCATTGAAAATGATACAAACGTAGAAACAATTATAGTTATATTTACATAGTATAGTTATATTTACTATTATAGTTATATTTACATAGAATAGATTATTCCAATCATCTCATGTAACTGTTGCATAGTCGCTAAAACTTTCTTCTGAATCTTTGCACTTTGTCAAATACATCTTAGCTTTTGGTAACTTATCCATTGCCCAAGAAATTTCACAGTCACATGATATAACGAGTATGTACTCATGTAAACGACCGTTCAATGCGCGATCCAACATGTGGGTCGCTAGCAATGAGTCTTGGGCATTACTGTTTTTCATGAGCCTTCCATATTCTTCAACATGTTCTTTGGAACGATTAAATCTTTCCGTGGAGTGTACAAGTTCGATACCTTGGTTTGTTCTAAGCTCATATTCTCGTTGCCTGGTAAAAGTACGAGAAATGTCTCCAATAATCATCATAGAAGAAATTTGACTACCCGAGTTCCTCCTTTGGATAGCAGTGGTAATATTGGCATGTAATCTTACCAGTGGATATTGTCGGGGAAGGAGAGAAAATCGGCAAGAGATAAGAAAAATATTTTTTTATTGGGCAATATTATGATTGGACCTTGGGCTTATTGTTTGTATAGATTAGTGTTTAGATTAATTATTGTATATAGATGAGTAACATCCCTTTGTAAACATTCATTCAGAAATAATACAAAAATTATGGATCTTTTATGATATCAGAGATATGGTGATTAAATCTGATGGTGACAGATTTATGAGTCTAATACTTTAAAAAAAATAGAAAAAAATGATCTCACTCCGCATCTATAAGACTGAAAGTAATAGCGTAATTGTTTGCACGATTGACCATTAAATCACTAACAACTGAGATAGCCTTGATCATATCTAAGTAAACCAAAATAGATAAATAAAATAACATAAAAATCAGCAAAAGCAACTAAAAATCCAATCAAAAGAAAAGTAGACGAAGCTAACCATTCAAAAAGAGAACAATATCCTTAAATATCGGATAATCGAAGGATATATTATCACACTTAGGAGCAATGTAGCGGACGAAGGTTGTGTTCTTAAACACAACTTGAAATTTGTGTTGTGTGGGTCTCGGCAAAGCACTCGAATGAAAAACACCAAAACCAAAAGTCATAACCCAACGACCTTGGCTAACCGAATCCTCGTGTGTATGAACATCACCCGCCAAATTTGAAATTTGTGTTGTGTGGGTCTCGGCAGATATGCATGAGCCGTAAGCAAAAAAAAAAAAAAATTAATAATAGAACAACAAAAACTTGCAAGTCGAAATTACCATAGAATAAAGCGACTCTTCACAGCTAAAAAAGCGAAACTAAAGGACAAACAAAGAGTTGCCCGATTGCGACGAAATCAACAACTATACACTCTAATTCCTAAAAAGGAGATCATACCCACAACCATCCACCAATGTCACTCGATTGTATAAAAGGTAGTAAAACATAACTGTACAAAGACACATTAAAACAATCAATAAGGAGTAAACCACTATGACATCCAGAACAGAAATCACAATCGAACCAACCAGAACAAAGCAAAAACACGAAATAAAAAAATATGCTTAACCGTTCACCTTCTCATCACACAAAACCATTTCGATTCCCCCACCTTCAGTCAACGACTATCTCCGCAAACGCAAAATCTTAACATCAATCGCCCAGCAAGTGAATCCATGCCTTAAATCTGCGAGTGAATCATTTGGAATTCTATACTCCAACTTGAAACGGTTTTTTAAAACAAAAAACGGATAGTTCTTACATATCATATAACAAAAGCATAAGATCTATTTAACGGAGTAGTCTCCCTCGGTAAAAACCCGTCTTTTAAAGCGAGAAGGGTAAAACCCTCTATCGAGAAGACAACAAAATAAAATAAAGAAAAAGCACAAAAAAAAGAGAAAGACGTAGTCAGCCTAAAACCAGTAAACGCAGTAGATATTAAAGCAAAACATATTCCGGAAAAACCTAATAATCTAGACCGATAAAACCGAACCACATTACGAAAACCACCATAACACTATTACTGAAACCAATTGACCAATAGAGACATGAACTACTTATACGCCAAATAAGAACACAACAATCGATCATATCAAACACAACCCCTAAGATAAAAAAAAAACCAACTGCTGTAAGAATCAATAACTCATAGCTCAACAATTTATCCCCAAGAAAAATGCTATAAAAGAAAATAAAAAAAAACAATGTTCAGTACAAAATATCAAAAACACACCTCGGTCACAACGAAGGATTCCAAAAGAATCTTGACCAACATAACCGGTATCATATCAAAACAGCATAAGCAGCTTTCGCAGATCTTACATCGAAAAATCAACAATATCAATCATCAAAAGCGGGAGAAAAAAAATAATCTAAAACAAAACACAAGATTTATGAATCCAAAAAATAAATCACACTAAACTTTTCATCCACACATCGATAGACAATAACCAGAAAAAGAAATTATTTTATTAACATCAAACTAAACAAAAATAAAAAATAAAACAAAGTACAAACTAATACGTTTATAAGAAATCCAATTACAAAACCAAACCTAATAAGCAGAGTGTCAAGACTAACAATATCACAAACACTAAAGAAACGAAAAAGAGATCTAACCAAAAAAATCCAAAATATAAAATAAAAATCG
Organism: Eutrema yunnanense; assembly: GCA_002933935.1. Taxonomy (NCBI): domain Eukaryota; kingdom Viridiplantae; phylum Streptophyta; class Magnoliopsida; order Brassicales; family Brassicaceae; genus Eutrema; species Eutrema yunnanense. The sequence continues at coordinate 1,384,792 of PKML01062198.1, read as the reverse complement.
ATCCCGTCAAGAACCACCGCTCAAGCATCTACATCATCACTAGAAACCAGTCCAGATAAAAACACCACCGCCTAAATAGCAAACAAACACCAAATAGTATTAAAAAAATAAGAAGAATATATGAATATATATATATAAAATCCAAGTTTTAATAGACGTCAGTACGTAAAAAATTTCTAAAAACTACAAAACCACATGATCTAACCTAAAACCGTTCAGGAAAAAAAGGTTGATCATTAACACAATATAAATGAACATAAAGCAACAAAAAACAACCGCACAGAAAATAAATAACATAATACCTTTTTAAAAAAACAAGATCGCAAACGTGAAGCACACGGAATATATACCCCGATAAAGCAGAAAGGATGGAGACACCGTGATAAACTCAAATGTAATACCCTAAAGTACTAACAGCTTTGTCGATTGTAGTATTTAGGGGTCGAATCCACATAGACTCAAGAATCACACAATAGATTTTAAAGGTTCGAATTAAGCTAAGTGATCAATGTAATTGAAATCAATAACGTAAATTAAACGGTTGTAAATTCGATGGAGGTTCAGGGTATTTCTCAGGAAATCAGAGAATGCAGATAAACTAACTGTCAGGGTTCAGATTAAGCCCGGTTCTTGAACTCAAATCACAAAGCTATAACTAACCAACTGTCGTTGCGAGAGTTATCTAAGTCTAAATCTTAGAATTCTAAATCTCTTTGTAAATCCTAAAGACTAAACTAACTTTAAGTCCAGGTTTGATTTGTTCACAAAACAACTAAACCAAATATCTTTGCAGATAGTTATTTTGCTCACCCTAGATTCTAACAGATTATCAAAACCTAAGATCTAATTAAGTTTCAGGTGATCAATCTAGAATTAGCTTTAAGAACAACCTAAGGTGAATAACTAATTCAGATTATGAATCCTAACCAACTAATTAGCCTAGCATTCAATGAAATCCTTTATGAGAACCCTAAACCTAACAGGAGATCTACTCAGACATGGAGATTGAAACAATAAACATAACTGAATAAATCTCTGAAATAAATAAATAAGATGAGAGTAAACAAGGGTTCAAAATCTTCTCTCGGATGAACAGAGTTTCAGACTTGTCTCCCTCTGAAAGTTCTCTCACAGAAAACCAAAGTAAAATAATGCGTTGCCAACAAAAGTGGCTGAAAAACCTAATTATAATCCTAAAACACGTTCTGGGGTTTCTTGTAATTATTAAAGTATTCTGGGCCAAGGTGCAATTTCATCAGACTTGTAAAAAGTCGCGATCCTTCTCTTCATGCAATGGGTATCGACCGACACCATAAGTGGTATCGATCAATACCAAGCTTCCGTGTCAACTCTTCAGGCTGGTGTCGGTCGACACCAGGACTTCAACTCGATCCTTCAGCTACATGATCCTTGCTTGGCTCCAAAATGTTCAAATTTCTCCAATTCAGCTCCAAACGTACCTAAACCTGTAAAGACTCGAAAAGACTCCAAAATACTAGAAAGACTCTATAAATAAGACTTATAACATGGTTAAAACGAGTAAAAACAATGATATATCACACCAAATAAATATTTCGAGAAGCAGAGCAATCTGCGCTAACAAAAACGCAAATTAGTCTACTATTTAGCAAGGAAGAACAATGAACAACACAAACGATCTATTTTAAAACAAAGTAGAACCCAAAAAATATCATTGGATCAAGGGAGACGATACAATACCATCAAAACAATCGCACAAAGACCAAAGAGGAACGAAGCAAACGGGAAAATAATCAAACTCGGTGACGTGATACACACGAAACATATACCTCGAAAGTGCATAATGGATGCAATCATGCAAACCTCGAGTAGATATATCTAGAATCAAAGCCACCTACATGATCAAAAATCAAAATCAGTCAATTTATTAGCAGAGAAGAACCACAAACTACACCAAAGAACGTAAAAACAAAAATATACATAGACGGCTAGTACTAAGAAAAACCCTAAACAACGTAAAACTAAGAAGAAGGTACTCTCGAGATACCGAAAGTAGTACTTTCGAGATACTGAAAGTACTGTGGCAAACAAAAGCTATATATATATCCCACAAACCAATCTAGAGTTTCAGTTTTTTTTTTCCTTTTGGAAATACCTAAATCGGCTGCCGTTCCAAAAAATAAAACTATCATCAAAACCAGAGGGAAATTAGCCCAATAAACATCAGTTTATGAAACCCATTAATAAATTTTTTTTTTGATGAGCTATATGCTCGAAAATATCTCGATATAGGTATTCTGTAATATCAAGTAACATCTAACCAAAACCGATTTGAAGAATACCAATCGACTTTTCTAATTAACCGTTTATTTTTTTAATTAAAAAGTATTAACCAATTTTTAATGAGGAACAAAAAAGTAATTAGCCACTCTGAAAATGAACGAGGCCTCCAAAACTAAAAATCACCTCACTTTTACTATATATCATATCATTACAAGCTCCTCTGCCTTTCAACTCTTTTTTTTTTGGTGCTAGAAGTCTGCCTTTCAACAAGTTTCAGTTTGTTGTTTCCCTTGATTTATTCACCAACCAAAAAAAAAAAAAATTAATTGTATAAATTATTAAATTATACTAGTAATACTTAATTTTTAAATTAGCTCTATGTAAACAAGAAAACTAGATCCACCTCTTACCAGCATCCTTAGATCCTGCAAATTTTGCGCCATCATGCAAGATGTTGATACCGACAAGGTAACCACACACACACACACACACAAAAAGATGATATATTTTTCTTCACATATCTGTAAATCCAATCGGTTAAGGGCATACAATTACTTATGAATATTTTCAAAAGGGTATTTCAGATAGAATCCTCCGCTCATTTGGAGATGATAAAGAATGCGTTTTTGGTTTGGTCTGATCAGGACGGGTGAAGAGTTTGCTGCGATGATGAAAGCTGGGACGGATTGGAGAAAAGCGTCGCGGCAGTATTCCCGGGAAAGATTCAACAGTTTGAGCCTCAAGTTAATGAGAGATGGTTCATTGCAATTAGAAGGAGAGACCTAAGAAGCAAGAATAGTACGGATTTTTTTTTTCTTAATCGAAATGGCTGCACACAAGACAGCAGAAGAAACGCCATCAGACAAATTGTCAAAAAAGACATAATTATGTATTATAAGCAAATTAACACGGTAATGATAGAGAGAAGCTTCATCTTTCCTTTCCCACGTGTTTAGATATTGTTTGAAGTTGTTCATTGGATAGACAATGTGAATGTGATGATGTCAACAAGTTTATGAGTTTACATAGACGAGGTTTTTAATGATTTATTTAAAGTAACTGTTGTAGCTACTGTCTTAATATAATGATCGATGAATTTCAGTTTTTAAAATGTATGAAAAAAAAATATATTATACGGTTGGAATCTATCGTGAGGCCCACCAAAAAAAAAAACCCTTAAAAAAAAGAATATAGATACTTTCGGCGGAATTTTAGCTTATTTCCCCATGAACTATTCGTTTCCTGATTATTCATATACGAGGTATCAAACAATGCCAAAACCATCATGAACTACCTATAATTTTGAATTTACTACATGAAATTATGAAAATCAGTCAATTTCACAAAAACCGTTGTTTTCCGTTAACGGAATCTGACGTGGCTTAATGGTTTGATATGATTTGCGATTAAACCTATTTTTTTTTTTTAATTGCAAAGACAAAAACGTCTTACTGTGTTAAAATAATTTTTTTCATCCTTCGAGAATCGAACCTTGGTCTGTTCCGTGACAGAATAAAATTCTACCACTAGACCGCTGATACTTCATTGCAGATTCAAACACATAAATATATATATTTCTTCTGCCCGATTCAATTTCTTCTTCTTCCTCGATTTGAAGGTGTGATGCTCAGACAATTTAGGCTTCAGATCCTCTCTTTTCCCACTTTCTTCTCATTGCCGAGGAAGCTCTGTGAAATCAGCAGCCTCGACCCACCTTCAAATCGAAGCCACCATGGCCACAATTTCGACCTAGAACGAGTCGACTCAGCAAACTCAGAAACCTGTGGGGTCTATGTGAGGGCTGCAAGCTCTGTGTATGTGAGGGCTGAAATTTCGACCCAGAACGAGTCGCATTCTCTTGGTCTGTGATCAAGGATACGGTCACGCCGATGAATCTGTTCGGTTACGGGCTTGCGTTTTTGGGTGTTGGGTATTACAACCATTGCAAGCTTCAGGCTTTGAAGGCTAAAGATGCACATAAGAAGGTTCAAGAAAGTGATGAGGAAGCTGGGAAGCTTTTGGTGGAGGAGAGGGAAAGTGAAGTTGCAGGGAAATGAAACGAAACTCAAGATTTTGAGATCTGATTCTTGATCTTGTTCTAGAATGCGATTTCATGGAATAAGAGCTAAAGGGTAAAAGGATGATTTTTGGGAAGAGATTGTTTTGTTTGGGTGGATTTTGCTTCTTCATAGGTATGCCTACGTTTAAGTTATGATTACATAGTGATTGATAGGTACAAAAGGGTTTTTAGAGGTTTCTTGAATCTTTTTGAAAATCCATTGTATCTTCTTTTGAGTTTGTCTTTGTTTTCTTACCTTTTCTTCTTTACGAATCTATTATTATCTTCGTGGGTAAACAAATTGTTGTAGTAGTAACTTCTTCATATTTTGCTCATTGAGATTGTTACAATGCAATACTGAAATTCCTTTCTTGCTCTCTTTCTTCAATGAAACCAAGCTTGGATGCTTGAGGATCGCTAGAAGAAGAAATTGAATCGAGGAAGAAGAAATTGATTTGAGGAATTTGATTTCGTATATATATATATAGTTATGTGTTTAAATGTACAATGAAGCACTGACGGTCTAATGGTAGAGTTTTACTTAGTCACGGTACATACCCAGGTTCGATTCTCGGCGGGTGCAAAAAAATTATTTTAACATAGTTAGACCAAAATGTCGTTTTGGTTTTTGCAATTAAAAAAAAAAAATGGTTTAATCTCAAACCATTGAGCCACCTGTCAGCCACGTCAGATTCCGTTAACGGAAAACAAACTCTGTTTATGGTTTTGGTGAAATTGACTGATTTTCATAATTTCATGTAGTAAATTCAAAATTATAAGTAGTTCATAATGGTTTTGGCATTGTTCGATACCTCGTGTATGAATAATCAGAAAATAAATAGTTTATGGGGAATATGCTAAAATCCTTTCTTTCTGCTGACTCTCCTCTTCACAGAAAGACTGAAGAAGCAGACGACTTTCACGCAGGCCCGGCCCTTGACACATCCCTTGACACATTTTGATGATGCAAAGGTATGGGGCCACATTTTGTTTTCATTTTTTTGCCACCAAATAAGGCCCACAAAAAAAAATCATTTAAGGCCCCAATTTGTTTTTTTTCATTTTTGGCCCAAATATTTTTAAAAAATGGGTATTGGGCCTCGAATATCACCGGACCGGACCTGCTTTCACGGACAGATCTCTCTCTGTAAGGGTAGTCGCATCAATGGCAATTGCCTCCTGCTTCTTCTGTGTCCCGACCCCGAACGCATCTATCTCTGAATCCAATCTCACACGGCCCCACCTTGCTTTTTCTCCTAGACTCTCTTCCTCCTCCTCCTCCTTTGCCGGCGTAATCTCGGCCAAGTCCATCTCTTTCCACCGCCGCGTCCCTACTTCCTCTATTTTCTCCGCCTCAATCGACAACGGCGGCTCTGATGATAACAACAACGGAGGTGGTGGCGACGGAGGTAAGAATGATGGGGATGGAGACGGTGGCGAGGACAGGGATAGGAACAGGAACGAGGCGATGATTTTATTGGCGGAGTCTGGGACCGGATTGGATACTCTTCCCAAGGATCTAGCGGCTGCTATTGAGTCGGGTCGGATCCCTGGATCGGTTATCACCCGCTTCCTCGACCTCCAGAAATCGGCTGTGATGCGGTGGCTGATGCAGTTTGCTGGGTTTAGGGAAAGACTGTTGGCCGATGATCTCTTCTTCGCCATGGAATGTGGCGTTGGAATCTTCACTAAGGTTTGGATTTTTGGTGATTTCTTAGCGTTTCTGGAGAAATCAATTCAATTCAATTCATTGAGAGAAAGTTTTAATTTTGCTAATATGTATTTGGAATGTGTTGATTCTTTTGTTCCAGACTGCAGCTGAGTATGAACGGCGTAGAGAAAACTTCTTCAATGAACGTGAAGTTGTCTTCGCCGATGTGGTAATCATTCTTTCTCTGCCTCTTTTCTCCCGGTGTTGCTTCTGCACACTCATGTGGTGACTTTTCTCTTTAGAATCTGTCGACAGACTAAAACGTTCTTTAGCAACGTTATAAATCAAACTGTGAATTTGTTAGATTGGATGAGAAATTTGAGAACAATAATCTTTTAGATGACCCATTCAGATAGATTGGGTAGTTTGATGGGGTCTGCGACTTTTCACCATTAGTTTTGCATGACTATGAGCAAGTGGTTGAGATTTGCTTTGTCTATGAGGTAAGAACCAAATTTTGAACTGTACAATATTAGACCCGAGTCTCATTGGTTTTCAACTTTTATATCTCTAGCTTCTTTTGTTTATGATGAATAAAGGGTCATTCTTTACTATCTCCTTCAACTTTACACAGAAGTTTTGTTTGTCACTGCTAGCCTTGGGCATTCGGGTCGGTTCGGGTTTTCGGGTTTTCGGGTAGGGAAGAATTGGACCCATTCGGGTCCCGGGAAAATTTTTGTTCGGTTCGATTCGGGTCCTTTCGGGTTAGGGTCGGTTCCTTGATTTCAAATTAGAACCGAACAAAATTTCGGGTCGGTTCGGGTATGGTTTTTACCCGAAAAACCCGAATGGACCCGAAAATTATGGATTGTCTTCTTCTTTATTGAATGAAAAAAAAAAAAAAAAAAAAGAGAAATCACGACTTTTCTCTCTCGTTTCATCGACGACAATTCGCCCTAGCCGCCTCCACCCAATCGGTCAGATCTCCTTTTTCGGTGGTCGTTTTTCTCATCGTCACCGTGAGAGGGACCCCCTTTGCCTCTTCTTCCCTCTTGGCTGCTAGTTTCGTTGTTTTTCAAAGGTTTCGTTGGTGAGTTTGGACTCGTTTCGAAAGCTGTGGTGCCGCGCCGGTGTCTTTCCATGTTTGGGTCGAGAGTCTGTGGTCCTGGATGCGTTGTTGGTCTTGCCTCAGGTCCTGCTCAGCTCGAGGACGGCTGGCCAGGGCTTCGACTCAGCTTGGAAGTCAGTTGATCGGCTCTGGCAAATCAACTCGAGCCTCCCTTTTGCGGTCACCATGAGCAGATTGAAAAAAAAAAAGTTTCCGTGTTTATCGGGTACCTGAACAGATCTCGGGTAAAACCCGACCCAAACCGAAACCCGAATTAAATCTGAAGAGGAACCGTTCGGGTTTTAGTGAGGAACCGTTCGGGTTTTAGTGAAGAACCGAATCCAAACCAAACCTGGTTTTTTGGGTTGGGTTGGTTCAGGTCCGCTCGGGTCGGGTTTTATGCCCATGGCGAGTCACTACTATGTTTATTGCGATCTTCTGCTGAATGGTATTGGATTTTTATATTTATTTTTTTGTGGATAAGTAGACTCATTGTGTATATATGTAATTTTTGGAATTTTTAAAGTATTTATTAAATATTTATTTTGTATTTTTTATATTTAATGAAAGGTATTTTAGTTTAAAAGTGGCAAAAGTCAATTAAGTACTAAAGAGACAATATTATTGATTTTTTGCTCTAAATTTACAAGTATCCCATAAAACAATGATACAAATTAAATGGGATAAATCCTGATCACCAAGGCCAAGGGTCATTATTTTGATAAAACTTTCCTAATTTCTTACAATATATACCAAATCTTTATCTAAACCATCTTGTGACGGAAACATACATGCTTGGTTGGTTTAGATATATATGATGAGTTGAAAATTGGTCAAACATTAAACCGAGAACCAACAAACCGTACGAAGAAATCAAATCCAACGTACCAAATTTAACCAATTATTTCCTTTATCTTCTTTTTTGCTGCAAATAAATTTTTTTTTTTCCAGACAAAAAGGAAAGCAACGATCTCCAAGTCTCCACCATCTCTCTGTCTCTCTCTCTCCTCTACATTGTTCTTTCTCTCTTGTGATTTCTCCGAGGAACAAAAACAATGGGTGAGAACCCATGGCAACCTCTTCTGTTTTCATGTGTTCGATGAAATTCCCCAATGAACCCTTTATACCTTTTCTGGGTCTTGATTTCTAGAACCTTTCTTCGGTACAGAAAAATCATATCTCTTGGCTTGTTACCAAACATATGGCTGAAAATTAGATAACTTTTTTAAGGTTTCCTTGCTCAAAGTTTCAACTTTAAGCACTCGTTGAAAAGGGTTTCGTATCTAATTATGCGAACTCATCTTCATTCCATTGCAATATAGATTTTGTTGATATGAACATGTGCAAATTTTACAGTTTACACCAAACTTACTCCAAATTCTTTCAGGAAAAGTCTACAGGTCTCGTGGTTAAAGAGGAGCTCGGGAGGGCTACTTGGACATTTCTGCACACTCTTGCTGCGCAGGTTGAGTTTCCTATATTTCTCTCAATTTAGTCGTATTTTACACTTCGTTTGAACACTCGTGACTATCTTTCTTTGAATTATTGAGCTTTAACCATACTTATCATCCGTTTATTTTCCTTGAAACATATGAACAATGATCTTTTGGGTATTGGTTGTTTGTTGGAAAGTCTTTGGGCATATGTAGAGTTGAGAGTGCTTTTTGATTCACTTGTGGTTTTTTTTTATGGGTTGCTTCTATCTGGTCATTGATTTTTCAGAGTGAAATAAAGGATTCTTGCTCAGTTTCTGTCATTCTCGTACTCCAATTCTATCACATTGATGCAACCTCTAGCAGTTTATAAGTAGATGTATGTGAATTGGTTAAACTCGAGTATGTATTTTGAATCAGATTTTTTTTTTTTTTTTTCTTTCTCATTAGTATCCAGAAAAACCAACAAGGCAGCAAAAGAAGGATGTTAAAGAACTGGTACAACTCTTCCTGCCCTAATCTATTATGTTATATATAATTTATAGACATTAGTATATTAGATCAAGTTGAAATTGGTATTAATGCTACAACTTTCAGCTTCAAACTCCTAAACATATATCAAGGCTTAACCATTTCGACCACTTATTCTCAAGAACATGCAATCCCAAGTGTTCTTCATGTGAAAGCTAATAATGAACAATATTTTTGGTGTAGATGGCTATACTTTCTCGAATGTACCCTTGTAGAGAATGCGCGGATCACTTTAAAGAAATCCTAAGGTAATTTTATCTTGTAGCTCATTGTATCTTACTGTAGTCGGTTTTGATCACTCGTTTTCTCTTGGTTTGGTTCATGATAGATCGAATCCCGCTCAAACTGGATCTCAGGAGGAGTTCTCGCAGTGGCTTTGCCATGTACACAACACCGTAAATAGAAGGTAAACTAAAAGAAGAGTAGCGTAGCGAGGTTATAGTTAAAAAGGAATTGAAAACCTTTTGAGGATCTGAAATGAAAGAGTTAAGAAATAATGATAAATATGTACAATTCTAATTTTTTTTTTTTATTATTTTTTTTGCAGTTTGGGAAAATTGGTATTCCCTTGCGAGAGAGTGGATGCAAGATGGGGCAAGTTAGAGTGCGAGCAGAAAAGTTGTGATCTCCATGGAACTTTTATGGACTTTTAGACATTATATTTTACTTATTTACAACACATTCATTAACTACTTCTTTAGTATGGAAAAATTTATAATGTATGAAAGTTATTCCAACAAAATAAAATTAGAAGTTTGCAAAAATTGTTGATAGATGGGTTCGACTGATAATTGATAGTAGTGGTAATTGGTGGTTTTAAAAAATTTAGTTAGCTAATAGAACAAAAAAAAGTGTCGATTACTTGAAACTTAAATAACGAATTAATTGCTAAAACAAATAGTTAAATAATTTATGCTGATGAATTTTTGTTAAAAATTAACCATTCTTAGTGTTATAAACCAATAACACTTGTATTTATAGAAATAATAAAAGGTTCATATAGAGTGAAAGAGTAGTCTATAGTACATACAATTTAACTCGTGCTCAAATAAATTCCTTAGTTTTTATTTTCTCCGCCTTCCATACTTTTTGTCACGCAATTTGTGAAACGTTACCTTTAAAAACTTTGAAACAACCAAAAATCAAGTACTCATAATCACATCTTGGTTTGATTCAAGGGCACGCATAATCAGAGTCGGGCTTGACTAGAAGCCAATAAAACATTGGTTTGGGGTCTTTTATATGGTTATTAATTTTAGGAACCAAAAAGTTTGTAGAAGAAATTATATGGTGTTGATGGTAAAGGTAAACTTCAAAGCAAAGGTCCAAACTTTCATTTTGGATTTTTTTTATTTATTTATAAATGAATAATTAGTGGGCCCAAAATTTAGTTTGGCTTGGAGCCATCAAATTGTCAGGCCCGGCTATGCGCATAATTATATAATTATAGTAAATAATTACTTCATTATGCTAAATAATTTTATAATATTTTACACCAACTCTCCATGTGTATTATGTTTTGTGCTAAACCCATACTTCAAATATTCGAGTAAATATTGAATCTCAAGAACTATGCTTTTAGTTAAATATAGAGAATATTCTATTTCGGGATTAACTAAATTTGTATTTCTTCATTTACGAAATTACTTGTTCGAGACTATTTATAATATACTGTATTTTTGTATATATTGATATAATTATTACAGAAACAAATAGAGAAATTGTTCAAAATAGCACTTTTTGAAAACTTTCTGACCAAACTAGCATCTTAATAAAAAAAACCTCATTTTTAGCATTCATTAATGAGACAAAAGACTATTTTACCGTGATATAATTTTCCACCCACGATCTTAGAGAGAAAGAGAGAGAGGGAAAAAGAAGAAGCTAAGGAACAAGTATTAATCATGGCGGCTGCTGTATCAAAGAGATATTTCGACATCGATCTCTTCCCGGCCAGCGACGATCATGATTGTGTTGCCGGAATCCTCAACCGTTAAAAAAATGGCCGCTTTTTCCGATTAATCAGACGGCTAGGCGGTAGTCGGAGACCAGCCGCGGCGATTTCATCATATTCGGTGACCTAAGGCGTTTTCCGATTAACCTTGAGTAATCGGCGATTTATGTCTCAAAACCGCTTACGGGAAGTTAGTATTGCAACAGACCTTCCTTGAATCTTCAAATCTGATTGAGTCTTGCTTTCTCTTGGATCTTTAGGTGCCATTGGGCAGCTCTCAAACATCATTGTCAAACCAGATGAGCCCGTTGCAGATGTTCAAGAAAAGAGCTCGTCTGATCTTACAAAAGAAAGAAAAGGTCTTGAAGAGTTTTATGAGGAGGTGCCAGTTAGTAAACATGTTGCCGATGATAACTCGGTCAGTGTCACTGCAAGGAAATGCCCTGAAACATCTAAGAATATTGTATCGATTGAAACTGATTTACCGGGTGATGTTACTGTCCACTGGGGAATATTTTGGAATATGACATATGACATTCTACAGCGAAAAGACGATGGAAATGGATCTTTTGGAATATTCTCTCTGGATGGAAAGCTTGAAGGATTATGTTTTGTTCTCAAGTTAAATGGAAATACTTGGCTAAATAATAGGGGCGAAGACTTCTATGTCCCTTTCCTTACTTCAAGTAGCTAATTAATTAATTAGGTACTGTGTTATCCATTTCTCTTACAAAACTCATGATCAAACACGTTTTGGGATCACACAGCTTTGTTTTCTGAGACACATATGGATGGGGTTTTGTTTTGTGGATTTAGGTTCTGCGATTACTGGACCGATTGGGAAAGAGTGTGCGGATCTCTGGCCAAGGATTGCAAGTGCGGCTAACGCCATCGTTTAATCACTTTAGTGGTTATCTTCTTCAAACATAACTCAATGCAGTTTGAAAACGAAACATGTTGTTTTTGGGTGCTTTCAAGTAGAGACAAGAATCCTTTGTGAGCTTTCAGACATGGTCTGTAAGAGATTTTGCTTAGTTTTTCCAGTTTCTGGTTTTACTTCATGGAAATATTTTTATCTTTTAAGTAAAAGAAAGCTCAGTCTATACGGATTACATTGGACTTGAAGTTTTTAACAGTTGACTTAGTTGCATTCAATTGAAGTTAATTGACAAGACAAAGTCTATATAAAACCAGAATGTCAAAATCGAAAGTCAGAATTTACATTTCACACCACACCAATACAAAACATACATATGATCACTACAAGAAATGATCATTTTTCATCATTTAGGAAGGTTTTCCTAAATACGTTATATATGTTCCTAAATATGTTTTATTTCCAGAAAATATCATTTTTCATCATTTAGGAAGGTTTTCCTAAATACGTTATATATGTTCCTAAATACGTTTCATTTCCAGAAAATATCAATTTTCATCATTTAGGAAGGCTTTCCTAAATACTCCTAAATACGTTATATATGCTCCTAAATGATTCCTAAATACGTTTCATTTCCAGAAAGAATCATTTTTCATTATCTTTCTTTTTTTGTGTAGTCAAACAACAACACATGTTATAATGCTTCATTTACGCATGATAATCAACAGTTAATATAGTCTTATAGGGGGGTGTATTGAACTGTGGATTTTAAGAGATTTTTAGATTTTCTTAAAGTCCCTTGTTATTCAACTAAAGATTTTAAAATATCTTCCCAAATCCAGTGTTATTGAACATGAGATTTATGTAAAGTCACTCAAAATCATCTACAATCCTCTGTTATTCAAACACGAATTTGTTGAAATCATATCAAATCCACTGTTATTGAAAATGTTTTAAGTATTGGGATTTTAATGACTGCAGTGGATTTTAGATGATTTTAGGAGACTTTCTTAGTTAAAAATACAAAGATCCAAATCTCATGGTTTTAGGGGATTGTAGGAGATTTTAATACAAAATCATAACAACTTCTTTAAAATCAGCCAAAACCATCAAAATCATCTGAAATCTTATTAAAACTCAAATCACTCTAAATAGTCAGTTCAATACATCAAAATCATCTGAAATCTTTTTCCTGTTTCTTGTTCATTTACGAAGGCTTTCATAATTTAGTTATATATGTTCCGAAATAGTTCCTAAATACGTTTCATTTCAAGGAAAGGATCATTTTTCATCATTTGTATATTTCTTTCTAAATACGTTTAGGAAGGCTTTCCTAAATATGTTATATGTGTTCCTAAATACGTTTCATTTCCAGAAATGATCATTTTCATCATTTAGGAAGGTTTTTCTAAATACGTTATATATATGTTCCTAATACGTTTCATTTCCATAAAATATCATTTTTCATCATTTAGGAAGGCATTCCTAAATACGTTATATATGTTCCTAAATACGTTTCATTTCCAGAAAATATCAATTTTCATCATTTATGAAGGCTTTCCTAAATACGTTATATATGTTCCTAAATGGTTCCTAAATACGTTTCATTTCCAGAAAGGATCATTTTTCATTATCTTTCTTTTTTTGTGTAGTCAAACAACAACACATGTTCTGAAACTTCATTTACTTTTTAATAATATAGTCTTTTATAGTTTGTCTCTGCATGACTTAAGTGAAATCATACTTTTATTTTGTTTTTTGTTGATTTAGGAAGGCTTTCCTAAATACGTTATATATGTTCCTAAATGGTTTCTAATTACGTTGCATTCCCAGAAAAGATCATTTCAACATTTGTATCTTTCTTTCTTTGTGTAGGCAAACAACAACACATGTTCGGATGCTTCATTTACACATGAAAATCAACATGTAATATAGTTTTTTTATAATTTGTCTCTACATGACTTAAGTAAAATCATACTTTTTCTGTTTCTTGTTGATTTAGGAAGACTTTCCTAATAAATATGTTATATATGTTCCTAAATGGTTCCTAAATACGTTGCATTTCCAGAAATGATCATTTCAACATTTGTATATTTATTTATTTGTGTAGGCAAACAACAACACATGTTCGGATGCTTCATTTACACATGAAAATCAACATGTAATATAGTCTTTTATAATTTGTCTCTGCATGAATTAAGTGAAATCATACTTTTTCTGTTTCTTGTTGATTTAGGAAGGCTTTCCTAAATATGTTATATATGTTCCTAAATGGTTCTTAAATATGTTGCATTTCCAGAAATGATCATTTTAACATTTGTATCTTTCTTTCTTTGTGTAGGCAAACAACAACACATGTTCGAATGCTTCATTTACACATGAAAATCAACATGTAATATAGTCTTTTATAGTTTGCCTCTGCATGACTTAAGTGAAATTATACTTTTTATGTTTCTTGTTGATTTAGGAAGGCTTTCCTAAATGCGTTATATATGTTCATAAATGGTTCATAAATACTTTTCGCTCTCTAAAACTGCTTCTTCGTCATCCTGAATACCAAAAAAGAAGAAGTACAAGTTTAATAAATAAAATAAATCATTTCCTGGGGATCTCATAAGTAGGAACAAGAACTAGTTAGATGCTGCTACTCACTAAGGTGAAAGTAGTTGTTTCTTCTTTGGTGTTTGCTGATCCTTGATTGGTTAGAAAGATTGAACATAATATAGGAATCATCTCTTGTTCACTCTCTAGCAACCCTTATGGTTTTGTAATAGGAAAACTAGCTGAAGCAATTATGAAATCACTGCATTCCTCTTCTTCTTTTTCATTTGTTGTCGCCCCACACTCAATTTGGGCAGTTCAATTTTGCTCCCACTAGTATTCTCCTTCCATACACTGCATGTATCAATAGAAGGGCTTAGCTGCTCCATGTTGTTGTTGTTGCATGTTACTCTTCCTGCAAAAAGGATTGACCTTCATTTATCCGCAAAATGTACAAATTTATACTAGCATGTTGACTATCCAAATTGCCATTTTTCAAATTTTCAAACAAAGATTCAAAAGGTAGACTTCTTCAGATTTACATTTCCAAGGGTGAGAGAAAATCATCTCTCGGTGAAGAGATTCCAGCGAATGGGTGGAGAGATATAAGATGTTGGGCTCAATTAAACCATGTCCACTTAAAACTATCACTATTTGCAGATCAGAACGAAACTAGGATCCAAAAATCAAAGCGATAGTGTTATCATTTGTTAAGTTCATCAAAACCTGCAAATAGATAATCATGAACTAAATTGGTGCTATTCGGGCTACAGTTACTTATCTGCAAATAGATAATGTTTTCTCGAGTCGTTTGCGTACTTCAGTACATCAGAAGGCGAGATAGAATCTATAGCTACTAGATTTTGGTCTTAATTGAAGAATCAAAAACAAAATCGAGCAAATAAGAAAAAAAAAGGAATTAGAGTTTGATGAATTACCTTATCCCTGACTTCTCTTTGATGACTCCGTTGACAAACTCCGGCGACGAGAACTTAGAAAAGATGAAAGAAGGGAAGACTAGAGTGGAACTGAGCTAGAGCTGATTCTAGAAAAAAAAAAAAAAGAGAATGTGAGATAAAGCCGCAAGAGCTACTAGATTTTGACGAAGCAAATCGACGAAGAAGAAAGTTACCAAACGATTAGCAATCGGCGAAGAGAATCCTGACGATCTCCGGCAACGACTACAGCATGGATTATCCATTAGGGCAATGAATCATCAATGACACTCTAACAATTATTTTCCCTTTTTCATTTCTGATTTGTTGTTTTTAATTTAGTTTTTGTTATAATAGAGGGTGGTTTAGTTTTTTTCCTTTTAATGAATGCTAGTTTTGTGACTTTCATCTTTGGGTGCTAAATTTTTGAACTTTTAGTTTTTGAGTGCTATTTTGTAGAATTGCCCAAACAAATATACATCATTTATAAATAAAGTGAAAATCCTTGAATAATCGGAAGGCATGCGCAAATTTTGGTTCACAAGTACTTGTATTAGTGAATCACTAATACAAGTAAACAAAAACTGTATTGAAAGTAATAGAAAAGGAGGAGAAGATAAGAATGATACAGTGATAATGTGAGAAAAAAACTTTTGAAGAAGAATGTGTTGGGATTAAGTGGAAAGGACGATGTTCTAAGTCTGTAAAGTAGTAAATTATTAACAATACTTTCATACTTATTTGTCAAAAAGGGTTTAAATATGTTAATCATTCTCAAAGTTGGCTAACTGATATTGGTAATATATTATATTATTCCGGATAGATCGATAATCTCTGAAGTATGCTTCAAGTCACATGATCTTAAGAAACTTCGTTTATAAACAAATATATCCACAAATTGTATATAGAATACAGTAATGGATGGATATGGGGGAAAAATAAGGATGGATATGGATCTTACAAGATAACTAATAAAAAAACCTACTACAATACATGCGTGTAGTTATATAGACCTAACGTTAGCGTTCATATACTATACTCTTTTTAATGTTTTTTTGGTTAAAGTATATTTCTTTTTTAATTTCAAGTTCTGTCCAACAATTCTATCACAATGACGTCTAATGAATCGTCATTGCCATCTATCCTATTGTTAAAAATATATAAATCAAATTACTTTGAAGCTAAATGATCTGGAATATATTACTAAACTCAATTAAAGGATGCCATACTCTGCCCACCAAACTACCCTTCTTTTTCGGTGACTACTCGAAAACATCACTAACCGTCATGAGTCTATTTGATCATTAGAGTATTGACTGTGTTTTTATAGAAAATAATCGCAATGCTGAGTTAATTACATTGAGTATTACCCGAGACCATCGGTATCAATCGTATATTGCCGGCCGGAACGACTCTTTTTTTTTCTAAGAAGCTTGATACTTTCTGAAGCAGCCAATGGTCAAGATGACGCTTAACATGGTTTGGATCATCCTTCTCCCATTACAAGTACCATCTCTTCGAAGATTGGTGTTTCTTTCCTTTGCTCTCAATTTTGAGTTCTTCTGTTTTCTACTATTTCAATACCTAGTCCTAGTGGTATCTCTTTTGTATCAGACATCTTATGCTTTTCTCACTATTATTATTATTATTATTATTATTATTATTATTATTATTATTATTATTATTATTATTATTATTTATTTTTATAACTAAAAGGTGATCTGGATTTTTACCACCCGACTAATCTCTCTAGGGTGAGGGTTGCCGTCGAGTAGCATATTCATCGGGTTTTCAAATAGGTCTAAAGCATGACACCATTTTGACTGACCAAATAAGAGTGGTTAGATAATTTCGCGTTTGTGGAGAATCGATCTCTGGCCTAGACCAATATGGCAACTCCTCCACATGTGAGAACCACTAGCCCACTACCACTTGGTTAAGATGGCAATGACGATTAGTGATGTTTTCGAGTAGACTGCGATAATATTTGAGTAGACCAACATGGTAACTCCTCCACAAGTGGGAACTACTAGCCCACTAACACTACGATAATATTATTCAAGCCTAAAAAAAAAAAACAGTTAGTACATATAATATCTAGGAATGCAAACAATTTTTATGGGTATTTTGTCACTGGATCTTAGGTCTATATTATATCTGAAATAGACATAAATTTTTTTACCTGAGAATATGCTCCATCCAAATACGTAATGGTAAGAAATTTTAATCTCTATAATATTATTTAAGAATACATTTTTTTAAATGAATTTTATTTTGTAAGTTATTACATATTATCCCATTACAAATTAGAAAATATAATTGAAATAGGAAAATATATAATTGTTTTTAAAAATTATTGATCAAAATATAGAAAGTATTTATTTCTCATTAAAGATGTTATTTACTATTTAGTTTCTTAATTATTATGATATTATTAAATAATAATCAATCCATATATAGTCAAAGAAAACATATTCGAGATCTTGCAATATTTTTCACTATGATTATTATATTTTATTTGAATATATATTAAAATAAAAGTTTGAAAAATATTTTACTAATTTTATAAAGAGTCAGACACGAGAAAATTGATTTTTTAAGAGTTTGTGGAGTGACCACAAAACCCATAGTCATTAAATGGTGCATATTAGAGTTATATTTTCAAGATTATAGGTTTTGCGGGTTAGTCCGAATAATATTTTAGTTCATTGCAAAAAAAGTTAAATAGACAAGTTAGTCCGGGTTGATAATTTTATATATAATAATTACTTAGACAAACTGTAAAATTCAGATAAATTTATTTTTTCTTAAATTTCAAAACAATTTTTAAGAAAAAAGTATCCCGCGCTATATAGCTAGCGCGGATTAAATGAACTGTATTTTGAATATAATATTATTAAGTCGATGTTTAGAAATGTTCACTGTATATAATATTTCATTGAATATGAGCCCCTAATTGATAGGATCCAGTTCTGAAAAAAAAAATATACCCAATTTTCTTTTTAATAAGCAAAATAATATTGAGAATCAAAGAAATATGTAATCAAAATTTAATAGATTCAGTAACCTACTTATAAAGTTATAGGATTTGGAAAACAAATTTGTTTTCTCATGTTAGGGCACTTTTGCTTTCTCAATTTTTTTTTTCCACTTAATAGACTACTATTAAAAGCTCAAAAGAACAAAGGAAAGACATGCCATAAGGCCGAAACATCCACATGAGCCCAATAAACAGGTGAAAACACAAATTTAAAGACAAAAGCACAAAGGCTCAACAAACATAAAAAAGAAAACAGAGCATTACATCTCCTTCATAACGCAACACTTTTGTCATCTCAAATTTTATGGGTACCATTTTTTTTTAATTATCGATAATATTTGTTTTTCCCCTTATTTCTTATTTTGCGTGGTAAAATTAACATATATATTATAAACTAGAAGATATGTCCAAAGCTAATATAAGGTCCATTAGAGACATTTGGTGAACTTTTACGAGAAAATAATGAAACACATGATCTCGAAGATCTCACTACCATCTTTAGAGATGTTAATAAAATCGGAACAACATTTTATTTTCATAACTTCCAATTTAAAACAAATAACACGTTTATATAAAATTAATGTAGAGATATTTTTAACAACATTTCACTTTCACAACTTTTAGCTTAAGATAATCAAATTCACATAATAAATTAATAACAATTTATTTTCAATTAATATAAAACTAATAAAATATATACTGCCCAAATCATATTTTCATTCTGCAAAAAACGCAGTATACTATAATCATGTAACATTTATAATAAATTGAGAAAACTTTTAAAAAATATCACTTAATTCAAAATAAAAAAACTTTATCCCGTGTGCTGTAGCGCAGATTAAATCCTAATAAATGAAACATTGTACAGTTTAGTAGTTAATTTGTATTATTAATTATCGCAGTGTTATAACTCGGATACAAATCTGGTAGTGTATGAGTTATAGAAAAATAAGCAATGGAAACTTAATGCGAATAAAAAGAAAATCATTACACGCACGCTGTTGCTTTTTTAGTGTAATGAAGTTGTCAAAGTAGTTAGAGTGTGTTTTGTGTGTGTGAGAGAGATCAGATTCTTAAAGGCCTTTTCCTTTATTTGTTCCAACTAACAACAATCAAAAAGATGTCATCCCCACACCATATTCAACATGTTGGTTTAGTGGTTTAGCTA
The DNA here is from genome assembly GCA_002933935.1 of Eutrema yunnanense. NCBI lineage: Eukaryota > Viridiplantae > Streptophyta > Magnoliopsida > Brassicales > Brassicaceae > Eutrema > Eutrema yunnanense. The sequence continues at coordinate 1,365,233 of PKML01062198.1, read as the reverse complement.
AAAAAATTATTTTATTATAAGTTTTGGAAGACGGTTAATATAGTTTTAATTATTTTGAATTTTTGATAGACATATTTGCACAGATTATCACTTAATTCAATTTTCTTTATAAATTTAGCACTTAATTTTTTGTGTTTTGTTTTGTCTTTTAGCGTGTAAATGACAAAAATACCTTTTCACCTGTCTATCCATATATCGTCCACATGTGTACACGCCGTACTGTACAAGAGATAAATTGTCAGGAATAATAACAAAAAGCTAAAAAATTATGAACAGTAATTTAAGTAATTTAAGTGATAAAAAACTATCCAAATTTTTAAAAATGTTAATTTTTGCAAAAAACCATTTTTGATATAACGTAATCTCGGAGTTTTTGGGGTGTTATGTATCCTGTTTTCCAATCGATTAAGATACGTTTTTATTGGAAGAGTCAAATTTATATATTATAGGATTGCATTACCATTTATTTAACTAAAAATGTTATTATTATATGAAAAATATTTCACCAGTTTATCAAAACAATTAATCTTATTGTTAAACCCGCATGATGCATGGTTTTTTTTCTTCTATAAAACGTTTTTGTTGTTAACATATGATATAAGTATACTGATATTTTTTTAATGAGTAATTAAAGCTCTTTAAAGATTCAAGACGAGATCATTTCAGTATTACCATATCACTATTACTTATAAATAGGATATCGAGAAAAGAACGTTAATAGTTTGATTAATAAGAGAGTTGTTTAAGATAGCTTTGACTCAAAGCAAAAATGACTATATATGGACTAACTAATACTCACTCCAAACTTTGTTTAAGAGAGTTGTTTAAGATAGCTTTGACTCAAAGCAAAAATGACTATATATGGACTAACTAATACTCACTCCAAACTTTGTTTAAGAGAGTTGTTTAAGATAGCTTTGACTCAAAGCAAAAATGACGGACGTCAAGAGAGATGGTCTTTCTTTTCCAACGAAAACTAGAACAATTTGTACTTCTTATTTTGGTGGCAAACAAGACTAATTGTATAAGTCATGTAATTTGAATTTTATTTCTTTTTAAATAGAGAAGTGTTTGTTTTTTTTTTTATAAAGAAATGTTTGTGTTATTTTTATTCGGTTTGGAAGCTGTGCTAAAGAGTATCGACCGCACAGTGAGGGACATTCTTTTGGCTCGTATCCGTAGGAAACCATCGAACTTGTTGTCGACATGGTTCACGTATGACTAGTATTTCTATGTATTAGTTTACTTTCTTATTCTATTCTTTTGGGCTTTTTTGCATTTTTCTTTTTAGGTCCAAATTAATCATATTGCTTCGGCAAACTTTGTAAGGAACAATTCCGTCTTTTTTTTATATATAAACTAGTATGTGATCCGCGCTACGCGCGGACGTGAACACAATTTTGTTAATGGATTTGTCTCTATTAGCTTAAGAAATGTAGATTGTTTATTCTTAAGTTTTTTTTTCCTTTCTTAATTTTATGTTTATTTATATATTTGTTTAGTGAGTGATCCACAATTTGAATTTTTTTTTTAGTTGACTATTTATTCAATTAGTTGGTTTTTAAAAGTTAAGTTTTTGTCATTTTAAAGTTTAGAGAATTGTATATTTTTTAACCCAACTGAATACTAATAAAATAAATACTTCGAAATAGGGTTAGTTTTGTATAGTCTGAAAGTTACTTCGAATACTAATAAAAGAAAAGTTAGTTTTGTGAATTTAGAATTCTCCGAACTTTAAAAAAAATACTTCAAAATAAGTCACTGTATTTTTATCTATTTTTACCTAAAACCGAATACTAATAAAATGTTCAGAATTTACTATTATTCATCTTCGATGATCCAGTGTTGGTGACTACAAAATGAATCTAATTTTATTTGAAAAATGATTTAATTTTTATCACTAATTTACTATCAAAATTATCGTAGATGTATAGGTTAATGAGAATATTTGAGATAATATGAACCGATTTGAAAAAATATAAGAAATATGGGGTCGAACGTCGATTCAAACATTTAAAGAGAGAGAGAGAGAGAGAGAGAGAGTTCTTGTGAATAGGATTATCCTGTAAAAAAAATTATCCACTGCTCTAAAACCCTCGTCTTCTCCGATTTCTTCCCCCATCGCCGGTGAGATTTCACTTTCAATTTCAAACACAAAGGGTGTGATACGCGCAGACGTAGTAAACAATTTTTTTAATCTAATGGTATTTTATTTTATTTGGTCTCGTAGTTAATTTAATTATCTCTATCAACTTAAGATATGTGTATTTGTTTTTTTTGTTTTTAAATTATGATCATCTATGTATTTATTTATTGGATGGTACACATTTTTACCTCTTTTTTTCTTTGGTAATCAATTTTATGCAATTAGTTGCGTTTTTTAAAAGGAAGATATTTACATTTTAAAGGGAAGATATTTAAATTTTAAAGTTGCATAATAATTTTTTTTATTTTGTTTCATGTGAAGTTATTATTTTTGGAGTGTTTCATGTACGATTTTAACCCTATTTATGTGTGCAATATGTTTGTGATTCCTAAATCTATTTTTCTTTTATTTTTGTTGAAAAAGATTTTCATATATAACTGATTGTTTGAAGTCACAACATTTGTTTGATTTTATTTAGAAGAAATATAATCCATAATTTATAAACACTAAATTCTATAGTTTATCTAAATTATATAAATAAACTGATAAAAGTAAATTATTAAATTGAAATTTCTTTAGATTAATTCAATATAATATATCTTCTATTAAGTAAGTGTCTTTTCAAATTCTAGGAAAAACTATTGTATTAATGGATGATAATTAATATGAGAATTGAAATATATTTACATCACGTGATATATATTTTGCATATACAAAGCTTTTATTTTCTTCTCCTGTTGTAGTTACATTTATTTTATTTTTTTGTTAAAAATAATATTACAAAACACAATGATCTTAAATTTTCAAACTTAATTTTTATTTTTGTGTAAATACTTTTAATATGTTTCTTAATTTTTTTGGCTCTTATTCTCTTTTTCATAGTTATGTATAATTGTAATTATTATGTTAAGTATATCTTAATTTTATTTATTTGTCTCTTTATTAGATGTAAAACTTGCCAACTTATATTTTGCTTTATGAATTTAGTTACATATTTAACTTATTTGTTTAATTGTTAGGACTTGTTTGATATTTTAGTTTTTTTATAATATTTGCGATACAACTTAACCTAATTAAATATTTTTAAAAATTAAAATATATTATGATAACCAAATTTATTAAACCTGTTATTATTTCAAAGAACGATATTCATATAAGTTTATTATTATTTTCTTGTTTAATTTAGAATATGAATAATGCCTTTTCAAATTCTTTTCATAATATTAAAACCAAATTTATAATTAATATATGTATTTAGTATGTGTATTAAATTTTTGGGATACTGAGGTGGCAGCATGAGAAGAGAGAAAAGCTTAGTTTATATATATAGACTAGAATGTGATCCGCGCTACGCGCGGGCATGTTAACTTTTTTTCTTTATATATTTTATTTTTGATAGTTTAATACTTTACATATATTATTTTCAATATTGTTTTTTCTTATAAAAATAGATGTCAATTTATGCAATTGATTTTTTTAAAAAAGTTTGTTATTTTGCGTTTTTATAGTAGAAAATATTAGGAATCTCTAATAATGCATTTTTTATTTTAATTTATATCAATTAGAGTGTATTAATTATATGTTAATTGATGTCGCAAAGTTCATCTTTGAAGTGGTTACATTAAAGCGTAATGAAGACACCAAAGAGATAAAAAAATACACTAAAAGAGTTGTTTTGTTTTAGAGTTATTGCGGAAGGAGGTTAAGTGTTCGGTTCTGAAGCATATGTGGCGGATGTTGGGTTTATCCTTACTTAGAATTAGATATTGTGCTTTGGGATGGAGCTAGTTGCACCGAATTTTAGGTTTGTGGCTCTTGTCTTCCTCGAGTAATATATATTGTGTTTTTTCGTTTTATATTTTTTTGTTTTATTTTTTGTATTATTTCTAATATTGTTGATGTACGATTCTAATCGTCATTATTGTGTAAAATATGTTTCTAATTCTTAAGTCTTTTTTGTTTCCAATTTTTAAGTAATAAGTCTTCAAGTGTAGATAAATATGATAATATAACATACATATCCAAGTCTTGATTTATTATGATTTTTCACATATTTTTTATTTGTATCGTGTGTCCAGGCCCGACTCTAGGCAAGTGCTGAAGGTGCAAATGCACAGTGACCACTTGATTTTTGCAAAATTTTGTCATGTTTGAAGGTTTTATTTGTAAATATTTAAGGGTTTTTTATAAAAAAAAATTGTTTATATGCCTAAAATTAGAATTTTTTTTATAATATGCACATGGTCCACTTTATTAATGAGCCGGTCCTGCTTGTGTCATGTAGTAGCCGAGTAATTTTGATGCATCTTCATAGAGAAGATTTCTATGATTTCATTCGGATTGTTGTTTTGGTGTATATTTTTTCCTCGATGTTTATTTAATGATTTTATTAGATTCTAAATTTTGTTTTTATGTGGTGTTTAATTTGTAGTTGTAATTTTGTTGTGTCTATCAAAATGTGAGAGTTGAAATAACTTATCATATTTTGATATTTAAGCTTATTTTGAGGATATTTTTTATAAATTAAATATTAAAAATGTGGTAGATATCAATAGATTTTAATTTTTGTTGAAACTAATTATCAGCATGCTTTTTGTTTTATATGTATAAATAAAATTTATTCATGAATGATCTTAGTTATGTAATTAAAACCAATTGTTAAAAAAATAATAATTAAAATGATGTTAAAAAATGACCAATTAAAATTTGACATCTGGATGATGAGGTGACAACATGATAAGAAATTTGATTTATTATGATTTTTCACATATTTTTCATTTGTATCTTGTGTCCAGGGCCGACTCTAGGCAAGTGTTGAAGGTGCAAATGCACAATGACTGTTAGAGGGGGATTTAGCACTCCCCGGTTTAACCCGGTTTGAGTTTAAATCAGCCCAACAATCGACTTCAAGGCCCATCAAGACCAATCTACGAAATAAAAGGAAGTTTCCTTTTAATTAATAAAGTGAAGATTTCCTTTATTTGGATAAAGGTAAATCCCAGGAAGAAATGAGATTATCCTTATCAGCTTCAAGGAAAAAGGATAATTGCCAATACAAAGTCAATAAGGAAAAGGAAGAGCTAAGAACTTCAAGACTTATAAATAGGGGAACCCCCTATTCATAATAATCTCATAATCTGACAATCTCACAATCTCTCAAGAGAGAACTCAGACTAAAACATCATTTGTAACAAGAACTACATTTTGGCTTGATCCCTTCAAAGGGTACGTAGGCAGCCTTCACGGGCTCAGCTATGATTCTAATAAAAATAATTCTCCTAAAACCCTAAACTGAATTCGCCGATCTACGATATGTGCGAATTCTGGTTCCTTCAGTGACCACCTGATTTTTGCAAAATTTTGTCATGTTTGAAAGTTTTTTTGTAAATATTTAAAGGTTTTTTATAAAAAAAATTGTTTATATGCCTAAAATTATATTTTTTTTATAATATGCACATGGTCCACTTTATTAGTGTACCGGTCCTGCTTGTGTCATGTAGTAGCCGAGTAATTTTGCTGCATCTTCATAGAGAAGATTTCTATGATTTCATTCGGATTGATGTTTTGGTGTGGATTTTTTTCCCTCGATGTTTATTTAATAATTTTATTAGATTCTAAGTTTTGTTTTATGTGGTGTTTAATTTGTATTTATATTTAGTTGTAATTTTGTTGTGTCTATCGAAATGTGAGAGTTGGAATAAATTATCATATTTTGATATTTAACCTTATTTTGAGGATGTTTTTTATAAATTAAATATTAAAAATGTGGTAGATATCAATATATTTTATTTTTGTTGATACTAATTATCAGTATGCTTTTTGTTTTATATGTATAAATAAAATTTATTCATTAATGATCTTAGTTATGTAATTAAAACCAATTGTTAAAAAAAAAAATTAAAATAATGTTAAAAAATGACCAATTAAAATTACCAACACAAAACCATGGTTAACAATGGAGGCGTATAATAAAATTTTTTATAAAAAAAATCGAGAAAAGTAATCCTGATCTATTCATAATTTTTTTTTGTTTGTGATGGACTGTAGTTGATTTCCATAGTTTAAAACAAGTATTTACAATTCAGGTTTCATTTATGAATTCCTTCTTTTCTTTTTAAATCTATGTATGTCGAATGATTCTGAATTTCTTTCTGGGTTGATAAGATATGAAGGTGAATCTGTCGTTGACCTTAAGCAAGGTGATATCATAGTATGTAAGTGATAGAAAATATTTAATTGGTGATTTTTGTTCCGGTTTTTTTTAATGGGTTGGTAAGATATGAAAAAGATGAATCTATTTTCCGTCTTGCCTCTCTCTGTTTGTTTTTTATGTTTTGTTTTTCCATTCTTTTCTTCGCCTTAATGGCTGAGCATTTGGTAATTTTGTTGTGTCTATCAAAATGTGAGAGTTGGAATAAATTATCATATTTTGATATTTAACCTTATTTTGGGGATTTGTTTTGGAAATTAAATATTAAAAATGTGGTAGATATCAATATATTTTATTTTTTGTTGATACTAATTACCAGTATGCTTTTTGTTTTATATGTATAAATAAAATTTATTCATTAATGATCTTAGTTATGTAATTAAAACCAATTGTTAAAAAACAATAATTAAAATAATGTTAAAAAATGACCAATTAAAATTACCAACACAAAACCATGGTTAACAATGGAGGCGTATAATATAATTTTTTAAAAAAAATCGAGAAAGGTAATCCCGATCGATCTATTCATAATTTTTTTTGTTTGTGATGGACTGTAGTTGATTTCCATAGTTTTTTTTTTGTCAACAGTCATGATACCTAACCCTATTCGGTGAACCAAATCGGGGGTATCGAGTTTACATAAGTGAAATCTGATGGGTAGACTCGAGCACCTCGTGCTAACTTGTCTGCCACTGTGTTGCTCGTGTGTGGGATTTGTGTGATAGAGAAATAGGTGAAAACCTCCTTGCTCCTCTTGAACTCCTCTAACTGTAACGTAAATGTCGGCCACTCCTTCGGTGTAGACACCATCTTCACCAACTTTGAACAGTTGATTTCCATAGTTTAAACCAAGTATTTATAATTCGGGTTTCATTTATGAATTTCTTCTTTTCTTTTTAAATCTATGTATGTCGAATGATTCTGAATTTCTTTCTGGGTTGATAAGATATGAAGGTGAATCTGTCGTTGACCTTAAGCAAGGTGATATCATAGTATGTAAGTGATAGAAAATATTTAATTGGTGATTTTTGTTCTGTTTTTTTTTAATGGGTTGGTAAGATATGAAGAAGATGAATCTATTTTCGGTCTTGCCTCTCTCTGTTTGGTTTTTATGTTTTGTTTTTCCATTCTTTTCTTCGCCTTAATGGCTAAGCATTTGGTAATCTATCATTGAGATAGCGAAGCCCAAATTTTTTTTTTTTTTAAATACTGTACAGGTGGATGCTGAGGTGGCAGCATGAGAAGAGAGAAAATGTTTCTTTATATATATAGATTCACATTTTATCAAAAAAACATACTCAAAAAGATATATATATATATATATCTAATTTATCTCTAATTTCAAGTAACAATATTGGCGGTCTAAACCTCGAAAAACTTGTCAACATGCATAGGTAAATTGCCACCTCCACTAACAGTAACCTGTAAGAAACAAAGAATAGATTGCAAGTCAGTCTTGCAATCTTTCTTGTAAGATAAAATTATCTTGTAAAACTACCTTTGATATTCCAATTGAGGAACAGATTTTTTGGTGCACAAGCTTTTCAGCCAGCATATGCAATGGCCATAAGACAAACGCAACTACTCTAGTGCACAACCAATCCACCAAAGAAACAATATACATTGGAGGCTTTTGATTTTTCGTCAAACAGAGACCCTGCACACCAAAGCAAAGAACTTATCATGACTCCAAGCATCACAAATAGGAAACAAGCAGAAAATTTATATTAACCGCATTATTAGGCATGCAGCACAATATATAAAAGAGGACATCATACGAACCTCGTAAATTCTTCTCATCTCCATATATACCAGGCTGGCTCTGATCAATGTAAGCGCCAATAATTTACGAGCAACAGAGCTTGTTGAAATTTGCTTTTGAATCCCGCTGGAATTCTCGGAAAACAGAATAATATGTTTAGCTTAGAATCCTCTCGACTGCGAGAGATGGCTTTAAAATATGTGCATATGCTCATAAGCTCTTATCAGTAAACTTATTTCTTCTTCTTCTTCTCTCTCTCTCTCTCTCTCTCTCTCTCTCTCTCTCTCTCTCTCTCACTCTCACTCTCACTCTCACTCTCTCTCACTCTCACTCACTCACTCTCTCTCTCTCTCTCTCTCTCT
>PKML01062198.1:1338222-1356606 GCA_002933935.1 Eutrema yunnanense | reverse complement strand
CTCTCTCTCTCTCTCTCTCTCTCTCTCTCTCTCTCTCTCTCTCTCTCTCTCTCTCTCTCTCTCTCTGATATTGCGCTTCTCTCTGTCCTCCAAGTTCCCTCTGATGTCTGATTTTCTCATCCGAGAAACATACGAAACGCTGCGTTTTGAACGGATAAAGCTCATTAACATGAAAACTTTAACAAGGCCCATTAACGTAAAAACTTTGCCCGGCTCTATTCTCATAATTCCATTGACTCAATTCTCTCTCTCTCTCTCTTTCTCCCATTTCAGTGATTCTGAGGTTGAATTACTCGAATCCTCTCTCTCATATATACCAAATAAAGGTAAATTAACTTCTTTCGTTCTTCGTGATTCTTCTTCGATTAGGTCTTTTTGTTTCCTCGCCTTGATTTCAAACTGATGTGTTATTGGAATCATGTGGTTCTCTCCTGACTTGTTAAATGAGGGAAATTGTATCAAATTGATCTTTATAACTCGTGACGCTGATTGAGATCAGAAATTTCGTATTGCATTGGGGAATCATTTAAGGAAAATGGTTACCTCTGATTTCTAAATAAAAAATCATAGTCTTGATTTCAAATCTTCTATTCTCTCTTGCTCCTTCAAAACCAGGGTTTATAAGTTATTTGTATGTTGATTGAGATGATTTGTGTCTGAAAAAGATGTCTTCCAGTGAAGAAATTGTTGTGTTTTGGGATAGAGAGAACTGCAAGTATAACCCACCACCGAAACTCAAGGATGTGATAAACCGTATAAATTGGGTATCAAAGGGGTGAATAAAAGGTATCGACTTGCTAAGGAAGGTCATGTCGTATGTGGACATAAATGTCTCTTTTAGAAGAGAGATGAACAACTATTGTATGAAGAGAAGGGATTTGAGTAATCAATAGGGACATAACTATGGTGTGTGATGGATCAGATGATGAGAATGTTCATACTCATGGACCTCAACATCCTGCTCTTACTTATGAGAGGAATACCGACATAGCCGATATGAGCGTCATAGTAGAGATGTTGGGGCGCGCAGGAGAGGGTGTTTTGCTTGTCAACATTCTTTAGGAGTGGGCAAACACAAGTGGTTCAAGCCACAAAATTTTTAACGCGGGCAAATTTTGTGCAACGTAAAAAGAAATGGAAGAGATAGGAGTGGAATGAGAGTACAAAATGCTAACAAAAAATTGCTTAAGCCATTGAAAATGATACAAACGTAGAACTTATTATAGTTATATTTACATAGAATAGTTATATTTACTATTATAGTTATATTTACATAGAATAGATTATTCCAATCATCCCATGTAACCGTTGCATAGTCGCTAAAACTTTCCTCTGAATCCTTGCACTTTGCCGAATACATCTTAGCTTTAGGTAACTTATCCATTGCCCAAGCAATTTCACAGTCGCCTGATTTGACGAGCATGTACTCATGTAAACGACCGTTCAATGCGCGACCCAACATGTGGGTCGCTAGCAATAAGTCTTGGGCATTACCGTTTTTCACGAGCTTTCCATATTCTTCAACATGTTCTTTGCAACGATTAAATCTTTCCGTGGAGTGTACAAGTTCGATACCTTGGTTTGTTCTAAGCTCATATTCTTGTTGCCTAGTAAAAGTACCAGAAATATCTCCAATAATCATCATAGAAGAAATTTGACTACTCGGGTTCCTCCTTTGGATAGCAGTGGTAATATTGGCCTGTAATCTTACCACTGGATACTGTTGGGGAAGGTTGCACGTATGCAAGTCCCAGAAAACAGAAAATCCTCCATAGAAACTTAGATATGAAAAAATAAGCGGCAGAATCACTTTACCAGCGTAAGAGCTTAAACAAAAATCCCCTCTCCAAGCGTCCCTCTCACTTGAAGAACAATCTTCTCCAATCCGCCTCCAATCCAATCCAATGTACTGATAGAAAATGGAAATAGAGATCGTATAAGAGAAAAGTTCTTTTAACACAGATCTTCTTACATGTACGGTAGAGAAAAGTAGGGCAAACCTAGAGTAGCAGAGAAAAAGAGAGGGAGATTATCGAAGGAGAGAGAGTGAGTCGAATTGAGAATTCTCTCGGAAGGAGGAAGATGATTCTTATCCCAGAGACTCGAGAGAAAAATGGAAGAGATTCAACACAAGAAGGAGAGAAAGTCGGCAAGAGATAAGAGAAATGTTTTTTATTGGGCAATATTATGATTGGGCCTTGGGCTTATTGTTTGTATAAATTAGAGTTTAGATTAATTATTGTATATAGAGGAGTAACATCCCTTTGTAAACATTCATTCAGAAATAATACATAAACTCTGGATCTTTTATGGTATCAGAGATATGGTGATTAAATCTGATAGTGACAGATTTATGAGTCTAATACTTAAAAAAAATATAGAAAAAAACTATCTCACTCCGCATCTATAAGACTGAAATTAATAGCGTAAGTGTTTGCACGATCGACCATTAGATCACTAACACCTGAGATAGCCTCGATCAGATCTAAAAACGAAAATAGATAAATAAAATAACATAAAAAATCAGCAAAAGCAACTAAAAATCCAATCAAAAGAAAAGTAGACGAAGCTAACCAGTCAAAAAGAGAACAATATCCTTAAATATCGGATAATCGAAGGATATGTTTTCACACTTAGGAGCAATATAGCAGACGAAGGTTGTGTTCTTAAACACAACTTGAAATTTGTGTTGTGTGGGTCTCGGCAAAGCACTCGAATGAACAACACCAAAACCAAAAATCATAACCCAACGACCTTGGTTAACCGAATCCTCGTGAGTATGAACATTACCGCCAAATTCCTGGAAGATATGCGTGAGCCCTAAGCAAAAAAAAAAAAAAAGAACAACAAAAACTTACAAGTCGAAATTACCATAGAATCGCTTTCTCTCACAAAGGTGATTTACCCACAATCTTCTTCAACCTTTGTTTTCTTCTACAATCTTTACCGGACGGCGTCAACTCCGGCGTCGGATGTACTCCTTCTCTTTTCAATTTATTTTAATTTAGGTTTGATAATAAAACTGCAACAATTTGGGGAAGGCAGATTGGAAAGTCACGAGACGTTCGTGATAATTTTTTCTTCTCCTCTGAGAGAACCGTCGCTGATCCCCACAGTTGTTGTAACCACTATTTATTTCCTCCTTGGAATTTCCTTCCGGTGTCCATCTTGGTGGTGTTACCGGCGATATATCTCTGAGATCGTTTGGATTTACTCTTTGAATCAAATTACCCAATTTGGTCCAAGATTAAAGTGATGGTCTCAACGAATTTTACCACCCACCATCTTATGGTTTGGGTATGTAATTTGGATTTTCGATCCGGGGATTGGAGAGTTTAGGGTCAACGAAGATGATAGTTGGCGAATTTGGGATTTTAATTTGATTTTTTGCGGTGATTTTACTCTACTGAATATGGTATTACCACCATGTAAACCACCATGGACGGTTGGACGGTTAGGAACGGAAGATGCACCCTTGTTGTATGGCGACATTCGTACAGTTGTTGAAAATTGGCAGTCTCAAACCTTATTTCGATCGAAAGAATCAGTAAATTGGGTTTTTATTCGACGAATATCATTAGTTCCTATTTGGGAATGGATTAATGTAATACAACAAAGGAAAATATGGATCATAGCCACAAATGAAGATCGCATCAGGAATGCGAATTTGATGAAGAGAAATATGGATACTCTCTTTGCGAGTAATTTTTTTTGGAGAAAAGCATCGTTAAAATTATCTTCGTTGTTTTATCGCTTGGTATTCTTAACTATTTTATGTACTTTGATTTTTATATAAATAAAGATAGATGTTAAAAACAAAAAAAGGTGACTCTTCACAACTAACTAAAGGACAAACAAAGAGTTGTCCGATTGCGACATATCGACAACTATACACTAATTCCTAAAAATGAGATCATACCCACAACCATCCACCAATGTCACTCGATTGTATAAAAGGTAGTTAAACAAAACTGTACAAAGACATTAAAACAATCGATAAAGAGTAAACCACTATGAAATCCAGAACATAAATCACAATCGAACCCACCAGAACAAAGCAAAAACACGAAATCAAAAAATATGCAAAACCGTTCACCTTCTCATCACACAAAACCATTTCGATTCCCCCACCTTCAGCCAACGACTATCTCCGCAAACGCAAAATCTTAACATCAATCGCCCAGCAAGTGAATCCATGCCTTAAATCTGCGAGTGAATCCTTTGGAATTCTATACTCCAACTTGAAAAGGTTTTCTTAAAACAAAAAACGGATAGTTCTTACATATCATATAACAAAAGCATAAGATCTATTTAACGGAGCAGTCTCCCTCGGTAAAAACGCATAGGCTGACACACACAAAAAAACCGTCTTTTAAAGCGAGAAGGGGAAAACCCTCTATCGAGTAAACCAAAAAAAAATTTAATAAAGAAAAAGCACAAAAAAAGAGAGAAAGACGTAGTCAGCCTAAATCTGAAAAATCTATTAAAATGTAAGAACCAATAACCCCCACTAAAGCAAAACATATTCCGTAAAAACCTAATAATCTAGACCGATAAAACCGAACCACACTACGAAAACCACCACAACACTATTACTGAAACCAATAGACCAATAGAGACATGAACTACTTATACGCCAAATAAGAACACAACAATCGATCATATCAAACACAACCTCGATCACAACAAGAATCAATAACTCATAGCTCAACAATTTATCCCCAAGAAAAATTATGCTATAAAAGAAAATAAAAAAAACAATGTTCAGTACAAAATATCAAAAACACACCTCGGTCACAACGAAGGATTCCAAAAGAATCTTGACCAACATAACCGGTATCATATCAAAACAGCATAAGCAGCTTTCAGAGATCTTATATCGAAAAATCAACAATATCAATCATCAAATGCGGGAGAAAAAAAATAATATTAAAAAAATAAGAAGAATATATGAATATATATATATAAAAAAACAAGATCGCAAACTTGAAGCACACAGAATATATACCCCGATAAAGCAGAAAGGATGGACACGTCTAATAAATATTTCGAGAAGCAGAGCAATATGCGCGAACAAAAACGCAAATTAGTCTACCATTTAGCGACGAAGAACAATGAACAACACAAACGATCTATTTAAAACAAAGTAGAACCCAAAAAGTATCATTGGATCAAGGGAGACGATACAATGCCATCAAAACAATCTCACAAAGACTAAAAAGGAACGAAGCAAACGGGAAAACAATCAAACTCGGAGACGTGATACACACGAAACGTATACCTCGAAAGTGCGTAATGGATGCAATCATGCAAATATATCAAGAATCAAAGCCACCTACATGATCAAAAATCAAAATCAGTCAATCTATTAGCATAGAAGAACCACGAACTACACCAAAGAACGTAAAAACAAAAATATACATAGACGGCTAGAACTAAGAAAAACCCTAAACAACGTAAAACAAAGAAGAAGGTACTCTCGAGATACCGAAATTGTGGCAAACAAAAGCTATATTTATAACCCACAAACTAATCTAGAGTTTCAGCTTTTTTTTCCTTTTGGAAATACCTAAATTGGCTGCCGTTCCGAAAAACAAAACTGTCATCGAAACCAGAGGACAATTATAGCCCAATAAACATCCAATAAGGTAAGACCTAACAACAGTTTATGAAACCCAGTAATAATTTTGTTTATTTATTTAATTAAAAAGGTACTAACTGATTAAGAAGAAGAAGAAGAAGAAGAAGAAGAAGAAGAAGACAGTCAAGAGGCTTCTAAGCTAATCATACTTTCCTGTTTTCCGAGAATTGCAGCGGGATTCAAAAGCAAATTTCAACAAGTTCCGCTGCTCGTAAATTTTTGGCACTTACATTGATCAGAGCCAGCCTGGTATATACGGAGATGAGAAGAATTTACGAGGTTCGTATGATGTCCTCTTTTGTATATTGTGCTGCCTAATAATGCGGTTAATATAATTTTCTGCTTGTTTCCTATTTGTGATGCTTGGGGTCATGATAAGTTCTTTGCTTTGGTGTGCAGGGTCTCTGTTTGACGAAAACACAAAAGCCTCCAATGTATATTGTTTCTTTGGTGGATTGGTTGTGCGCTAGAGTAGTTGCGTTTGTCTTATGGCCATTGCATATGCTGGCTGAAAAGCTTGTGCACCAAAAAATCTGTTCCTCAATTGGAATATCAAAGGTAGTTTTACAAGATTATTTTATCTTACAAGAAAGATTGCAAGACTAACTTGCAATTTATTCTTTGTTTCTTCCAGGCTGGTGTTAGCGGAGGTGACAATTTACCTATGCATGTTGACAAGTTTTTCGAGGTTTAGACTGCCAATATTGTTACTCGAAATTAGAGATAAATATGTTTTTTTTTGCATCAAACAAGGTACTCTGTCCATATGTAAATAGACTTTGTTCTTTGCGCAGGCCATCGGTGTGAATGTTCAAAATGGATATAGTTTGACAGAAACCTCACCGGTTGTCTCTGCTCGGAGGCTTAGCTGTAATGTAAGTTTAAAGTTTAAACTCTTTCCTCAATGACGTTTCCTTTTGAGATCATGGGATAATAAGGTCTCATCTTGCACCAAAATGTTTGGGTCACAATTAGTCCAAAAGAGCTATTAAAGAATCCATCTAGCAAAATAGTGTATAGAGGCCATTACTATTCTCCTATATTCCTGTTTATATATCATTCATCATTGTTTTGTCTGTTTCTTTTTCTTAATATAATTTCGTGGAGTGTGTCAGTCAACTAGTTAATATTGTATTTTCATACTTTTTTAGGTAGGTTCTTGGCTCAGTTGGACTACCTACTAAAGATACATAATTCAAAATTGTAGATCATGAGACTGGTACAGTGGTACATCATTTTTTAGATTTTGGGCAATGAAAAAAAAACATGAATTTAAAAACTGCTAATTATGTTGTTCAATTCCATAATACACAAATCTATTATATAATAGGAGAGTTTTCTCTCAATCTAGGGTGTCCACCTCATCACCTCATTTACACCAAAAAAATGTAAACATTGAAATACATTTAAAACATTCATTTAATACATGTCTATTATATTTATCATTATTTTTATTTAATACAAATTACAAAAATACAAAACTTTGTGTAACAAAATAGAAAAGTGATCATTCGATATTAAGAATCAAAAAAATTGTAATACTAATTGGATAAAAAAATAATGAAATATTTTTTTGAAAATAATATATTGTTATATTATCAACCAAACACTTTAATTTAATATTTATCATATTTAAAATGTTAGAATGTGATTATGAAATTAAGAATGTAAAATAAATTTTACTACATATAATGAAAAAAAATAATTTATTCAATTTTGCTACGAGAATATATAAATTTTTTATAATAAAATTTACATCATTTGAGAGTCACAAAATACTATAAATTTGTGGTAAATATAAGTTTTTACAATTAATTTAACAAAGTCGAGAATATGTAAATAGGACAAAGATAAGAACAAATAAATAAAATTATAGATAAATGATAGTAGAGAAAATAAACATCTTATTATATAAAGTAGAATTTCTCTCAATATAAACTATCCACATCATCACTACAATCCTCTATTAATGGACACCACTTATGTAAAACTCTAATATGTACTAATTAAAGCTTCAACATAAGTATAATTATTACTATACAACTCCAAAACACACAATTTCACCAACTAACGAGAAAAATATATAATATTAATTATGATTTAAATTTTGAACCGGCTATTAACAAAATTAGTATATGCGAATGCATAAGTTTGGAAAAAAATAATGAAATAAGTGAAAAATGACCATATAGTAAGTTCATATTTGAAAATAAAATATTAAGCGAAAATACTTAATTTATAGATAACCAACTACAATTCAACGGAAAATACATATAAAATGAGTTTATTATCATAATTAACAGTATAACATCTATAAATTGATACTCGATAAATTAATATCTCGACAAATCAATACATTTTTTCGGACCCGAATTGGTTTCTCGGACAAATAAATATATCGAGGATTTTCAAAACCAAAACTTAGCCATTTACTAAATGATCGTCATAAATCTTGAAATGCTTATTACCCAATTTTTGTTCATGGAAGAGACTGAGTACCATTGAAGCCAATATAATAGACTCTGAGAATCGTTCACATATTCTTGAAATAAGAAAGATGGAGAAGTTAAACCAACTCTTACAATAACTTCACTCCAAGTTCTGGTGTCCTAAGAATTATCTTTGAAATCATTGAGGTTCCTATAAATCTACTTCTTCCCTCATTGTTCACAGATGAAATGGACTAAAGATCATGAAGAATGATCGCTATTCTAACTTCACAAAATTGCTAAAGCTTTAAGATTTTGTGAAAATTTGATTGATTTTTTACCTCATTACCCAGAACAAAAGATGTGTTTCTTTTGAAAGGATGTTCGTTGATCACATCAGCTCCATCTGCAATCACAACGCTACATATATCGTAATATTTCCTCTCCTATAAATCCAAAACAACACGCAAGATTTCACATTTTGAACACTTGAATCTGGTAATGATAATATACATAAAATTTTGAATTCTGAAATCAGATCTTGAGGTAGGTGCGAGCATCGATGAAGGAGTGAAAATGGCGGAAACAGATGTGAGAAGTGGAACCATGGCTACCGAAGGTGTTGAAAGTCACGACGGCCATCGAGGATCAACTATATGAGCGGGATTTGTTGGATTTTTAGAACCGAGAGAGAATATGTTATTCAGATATGGGGAACAAGGAAAAAATCACAGATATTTTGTCAGCGGTCTTTCACGAAGAAATCAATACTTGGACCAAAATATCTATTAGCATAAATGCCAAAACATTAGAAAAAATCTCTATTAGAGAGCGTAGCTAAAAACAACTTAAAACTATACATACATGATACAAGACTTTTTAGTCTCTTAAGGTATCAATACCCTCTTATCGATGTAATATAAGAGGTTATCGAATCCAATTGGGAATAGTCTTAATCACTAAGCATGCAAGGCAATTACAGCAAGTTAAGCTAAACGATTGTGGTTTTGCGATTAAGAATCCAAATTAAGCAAGTAAAAGCACTAAACAAGATTTGTAATTTAAATAATAAAAGCGGAACAAGAGACGAGGTTATTGATATAGGGTGATCCAAGCTCAATTAGTGGTGCTCAATTACTCATGAAGCTAATCCCTAGGCAATAGATCTCTAATCTAGATTAGTTCTCTTTCAAGCAACTAATCTCTATGCTAATTATCAAACCCATTAGCAAATCATCATTTGTGGATTATCAATTAGCAAGCATTAAGAATTATAACAAGATCAACCAAAGAAATGCCCTAAACAACTAATGTCTTAGGTTAGGAACATAAATCTCTTGTCTAGTTTGGTCTTGGCATTTCATCAAACACTTGGTGTTCATGAAATGCCCAATGATCTAGACCCACTCTTTCAAGCTAGATCTAGCATTAGGGACTCTAGACAAGAAGGAATATAAGATAATCTAATCCTAAACACCACTAATCAAACCTTAGATCTTCCTAATCAACCTCATCCCAAGATCCTAAAGACTACTCACTAATCATCATGGGTCTAACAAATCCTAGGAAGGAAGTGTTAAAGCTCATGATCAAGATGATTGAATGATTAGAAAGTAGAAGAAAGATGGATCAAATCAAGAAAACAATACTCAAATTAAAAGGATCAATCTCTTACAAATCACTCTTAGAGAGGGTTTTTGCTAGAAAAAGACTTAGCCCTCTAAAATTAGGTTTTTGGGCTTAAATACTAAACAGTAACGAACCGGGTCGACCCGGAACAAACCGGGTACCGACCCGGTTAAAGTGGGTAAAAAAAACTTGGTATCGATCGATACCCTCGGTATCGATCGATACCTATGATATCGGGCTTGTTCTTCCAGGGGTACCGAGGTCACTCCTCGGTACCGTTGCTCCGTATTAGGGGCCGATTCCCCCGGGACTCTCCTGTGGCAATGCCGAGCTGTGACACCGAGCAGGAGCATCGGTGTGATCTCCTGAAGCTTTTGGTATCGATCGATACCGAGGGGTATCGATCGATACTGGGTGTTTTTGGCTTTGGTCTTCGGTCGATACCGAGGACACACCTCGGTACCGTTGCTCGGTGTTAAGGCTTTTTCCCCCGGGTATCCCTGTGGCTGTACCGAGCTGTGATACCGAGCAGGAGCATCGGTATTGCCTCTCGGTATCGATCGATACTCGGCGGTGATACATCGGGTATCGATCGATGCTGGGTGTCGAGCTAGCTTTTACCTGAAAACACATCCGAAACATGCACGGACTCTCTAGGACTTAATGCAGACACACTAGACTCCTAAAATGACCTAAATGCTAAAGAAGTATCATGAATTATATGTAAATGGACCTAAACCTATATGAAACGGATGCTAGAATGATGCAAAATGTGATGATATCAATACATAAAGAGATAATTTTAAACTCTTAAATATGTACTAAAATCATTTATAATCAAATGTAAATGGTTTGTTTAGTTAATGTGTATATGGGCTGATGGGGTTATAATTGGCCTCAATATAAACTATAGATTCTGGAACAGAAATGTAATATTATACGTTCAACTAAATATGTAACTTATGAGAGATTTGAAATGGTGTTAAGAAAATATATATAAAACTATAATTAGAATCACACAGTAGTCAAATACTACATATAAACACATGAAAAAAAGAATAATATTTCAACATAAGTAAACAACATAATTAAAAAAAAAACCCGTTGTTATATACAAACACTAATAAGGAGAAATAACAAAACACATGCATATACACACAATGCAACTATAAACATAAACCGACTATTAAACTAAAATTCAAAATTAAAAAAAAAATTTCCTAAAAAATAGCATATAAACAAATTTATAAAACATGAATGTAAAATAAGCTCGCGCGAAGCGCGGGGGTCAATCTCTAGTTCAAATAAACGTTCGTCACCATTGGATTTGTTGAAGTGATGTTGCTAAAAAACATTACATAAAAGCTAGTCAAATAAAGCAAACAAATTGATGGAATATCATTATTGTTACGTTGACGGAATCACAATTTATTAAATTATAACTTACCTTAGACAATGTGAACACAAAAACTCATGATAACATAGTAGATTGTATGAACGTACGAACGTATGACTTTACAAACATATTTTCGTATAATTTTGATATATGAAGTATATATATAGAGTTTGAGTATGTTAATGACATTATGACAAACATATAAGTAGATTTTTATAATAATTTGTGTATATTTATTAAATATGTTTGTATCTAAATATAAATTATAATTAAAATAAATTTATATAGTTCTAGTAGATATATCTATATAATAAAAATTATTATTAAATTTATTTTTATAATATATATTATATTCCGAAAATTAAAAATTAAAAATATATATTTTTGTATTTGTAAATTCTCAAAATTCATGGTGGCATAATTGTCTTTTTAGTTAATAAAGAAGTTAGTTTTCAATTTTTTTTAATACATGGTTTAGTTTTCAAATATATATTTTTTGGAATATTAATCAAATTTCCTCTCTTTTTTTTACTATTTTGTATATAACCTTTTTGCTGATCAATATATAAATTTTACATTTCAACAAAAAGACGATTTTTTATTCAAAACAAAAAAAAGAAGAAAATAAACTTTGTGTACTTCTCATTATTTACAAGTTCACATTAAAATTTTATAATATTTTTTTAAAAAAAGAATCTACACTAATTATTATTTTTAGAATATAGTATAGTTCAAAATAAACATTGCGTACTTTTGCAACAGACTGCTCCGAGTTGGTGAAGATGGTGTCTATACCCGGGGAGTGACCGGCATTTATATTACACTTGGAGGAGTTCGTGAAAAGTAAGAAAGAGTTTACTTTTATCTCTATCTCACACATGACACATCTCACGCACAAACAACACAATGGCAGACAAGTTAGCACGGGGTGCTCGTGTCTACCCATCCGATTTTATTTATGTAAACTCGTACCCCGGTTTGGTTAACTGAACCGAGATAGATACTTAGATTGTTGATAAAAAAAAAAACATTGCGTCCTATATTTGGAAATAAAATGATCATACAATCATCTAATTTGGGAATATATGAAAGTAGCAAACACCTATCAAAACATATAAAAATGGTAGAATAAAAAATAATTTGTGGATAAATAAAATTAAGTTATTAGAGTTATAGTGAAAGGAGGACAAACAAATTAAATTATTTAAGAATTCATTTGTAAGTAACGAAGTTCTAAATACTAAAATCAAATCATGATTTGAAAGTAAAAATTACCATTACAAGACTTGAACTCGTGAATACAGAATCTCATAGAAGCTCTAACAACAAAACCTTTAACTAACTTAACTAATATTGTTATTGAGAATGTGGCCTAAGGCCATTGCCTTTTTCCCACCAATGGAGGCACGGCTCTGTTTATAAGGTAAAAAGACACACACACAAAAAGTAAAAAGAAAACAAGTAGTGTTTTCTTGTTTTGCAAACCAACGTTGAAGCAATCCATCCAGCTTGATACAATTACATATGATTTTGTCAATACTTCAGATATGATGAGATGACGGATACTGCTTTCGGCTGTGACGTCTACCATTTCTTTCATTCCATATATTATAAACGGTGGTTTGGAATAGAAGTCGGATCATAATAATCATGAGCATGAAACTGATCTAAGATTATTGATTAAAAAGTTCATAATTATAAATTATTAATTTAAAAAGTTATTAATTAAATAACGTAAAACTATAGACCATGATTGGAACTTAAAAGACCCAAACCAGACAAGAAAACAAAAAAAGTGGTCCTCTAGTGGATAACCCATGACTCCATTTTGCTTTTTTACTAATAAGATTTTATAATGTTTTGCGGCTTTGTTTTTTTTTCATACAGCGGTGGCTCCGATCGTTTGTACTGACGCACGACTTCAAGAGAGATGGTCTTTCTTTTCCAACGAAAACTAGAACAATTTGTACTACTGTTCTTCTTATTTTTGTGGCAAACCAGACTAATTGTATTAAGTCATGTAATTTGAAAAAAAAATTCTTTTTAAATACAGAAGTGTTTTTTTTTTTTTATAAAGAAATGTTTGTTCCCCCAAATAAAGATATTATTCTAAAAAAAAAAAACAAAGTAACGCATTATTTAAGAAGGCGTTAATGTATCAACTGAAGGAAATGCGATATATCACTTGTATTTTTAAGTTTGGCAATAATATTGATGATCCAACCATGTTCTTCAATTGGTTATAACTTTCATATATCATTTTCTAATAATTTTCTTAAAACACATTAAATAATCTCAATCATTAACATATCACTGGATCGATGAGGCATGGAACAGGATTTAATCTTCGCTTTAAAATTTTCATTGATTATTTGATCTTCCTCAACAATGTGACACAAAAGGAGTAAAAACTTGGAATAAAAAGGAAATTAATAATTATGAAGCATTATCTAATTAATTAATTTGGACTTAATACAAACGAGTTTCAGCTTCTTCTTTTTTTGATCCATTTTCCACACGCCTGAGTCCTGAGGCAGCCTCACAGGGTAACGCTAGGGAACTTGCAACGCTCATTTCCTAAAGAAAATAGTCATATAAGAGTAAGTAACTCATTCCATAAAGAAACCACAATTGCATATAGTTTCTTGTGAGACAATAAATGAAAGACTCACCAGGGTTGGTCGTGGTCTCACGCGCCAAGCCATTGAAGTAGCATCGAGAGCTTTGGTTCCGGAACTGAGCCCAATACGAGCTAAAAGCGTAGCTTGCGTGCCAAGTAACCGAGACCGGCGCGTAACACTCTCTCCCCGGCGCCAAAGCTGCACACGTGGCGTTGCTTCTCCCGCAAGCAAAGTTAAGCGCCTGCCCTAACTCCGCCTCGCTGGCTCCTTCGACCACCACACACCAAACATTCCCTTTGAACGGAACATTGTTACTCGGTTTAGGCAACGAACCAAAACTGTTGACTTGTCTTGTTCCGCTGAAATCGATTTCGTAGATCTGTGTACCGTCAGGGTTCAAAATCCCCCAGTGCCTCTCGGTTCCCGAACCGGATTTCTGGTTTTCATTGAACAATGAGAACAAAAACGTCGGTATAGGTGAACCGCGTCTAGCTGGTGTACCGAGCGGCGGGTTAGCAGTCATCTTCT
Organism: Eutrema yunnanense; assembly: GCA_002933935.1. NCBI lineage: Eukaryota > Viridiplantae > Streptophyta > Magnoliopsida > Brassicales > Brassicaceae > Eutrema > Eutrema yunnanense. Next base: position 1,342,362 of record PKML01062198.1, on the reverse strand, counting down.
TGATCAAATTCCGGTTATACGTCGCCGCGTTGAGAACATTGGCTCCGGTTTCGTCGATATCGCCGGCATTAGGCCACCCGGTTTCGGAAATTGCGAGCCTGATGTTTGGATAACCGAGCTTTGTCATCGCGAAGATAACCGAATCGAGCATCTGGTCTAGAAGATTAGTGTAAACAAAACCGGTTTTAGGATCGGTATAAGTGGAATTCGATTCGAACAGAGCGAAATCCAAATGGTTGTTAACCGGATCAGTGGACCAAGGGAAGTAAGGGTACACATCGAGGAAGAAGAAAGAGTTTGTCCCGTTGAGAAACTTCAGCAACGGCAGCATCACCGGAGCGGCGATTTCTTCCCGGAATGTACCATTCGACGGAGGAAAACTCAATCGAAGAACATCCATGGCGAGAGGTGTCCCGACTTTGATGTTGTGAATCCCTTTAGCTCTAAGAGAATTCACGATTTTACGCATCGCGGGGACGAGATTCGACCAGATTTGCTTGTCTTGATCGGAACTGTAGCTGAGGATTTCGTTTCCGACGAGGACGAATCGGATTCGGGTTTGTGGGTAGTAAGGAAGGACGTTTGTGTTGACCCAATTGTCTGCGGCGGCTTGATCGGCGCCGACCGAAATGATTTGGTGGTTAGGGACCATGATTGTGACGTAGAGATTGGTCTGAGAGAGGAGCACTAGGGTTTCTGGATCGGCGTCGTAGAGCTTGACGTGACCGGCTTTAATGAATTTGATTAGGTTGATTGATTGGTAAGGAGAAGGGAGATTGCTGCCTAATCTTCCATAGTTGATCCCAATCCTGCTCGCAAGTGATAACAATGTTTTGTTGTTCCCAATTGCATAGCAACATGAACCTGTAAGAAAAAAAAAGACAAGATTATGGTAAGTGAAAGTGTCTTTGATCATTGAATCTTGATGTATAAGTAGCAAGGAGACTTACTTGAAAGGACAAGGAGAGTGAAGAGGAACAGAGCAAAAGAAGCCATTGGAGAAAACTGTTGTTGAGAGAAGAGAGTGGTGAGTGGATTTTGAGATGAAGGAGAAGAGACTTGTTGAAGGGGTATTTAAGAGGAGATTATGGGATTGTGTTTTAAGGATTAAAGATATAATCACTCATGCAAGAAAAGCTTCTGATCAAACTATTAATTGTTTCTTCAACTCTCACAGTTCTTTGGTGTTTCTTTTTTCTTTTTCTTGGGTTTGTGTTTTTAGTTAGTATATGGATTAAAGAAGATTGGTTGGTTGGCTGGTTCAAAGGAGACCAAGAACGCTTTGTCAAATTATTCACTCAAAATCTGTAGATTGTTTTTTAGTGAATGTTGAATTTATTGCTAATCAAGAAAAATGTTATTTACATGAATTAGAGGAAGAAATATTGCTATATTATTACAACGGAATAATGTGCATTTTCCCAGTGTTGAGTTATATGTAGTTTACTTGATTCATAAAATTAATCCCGAGTTTTTTTTTTGAAAAAATCAACAAACATCAGACCAAGTAGATTTCATTTTTCCAGATCGTTGTTGAAAAAAAAACACTAACCGAAAGCAGAGATTAACATGAGAAATTGAAATCAATTAAATCGCAAAATCACATTAAAAATTCATTTTTTTTCTTCTAAAATTCACGATTAAACAAAAGAAGTTGTCCGTTTTTTTTTTTTGCAATAAATATCAAACCAAAAAAATTACCTGAAATGGATTGGAAACCGATATCGGAGAAAATTTGCAAATCCAAATTTATGTTCTTATAACAAACAATTCACAAAATATCAGTATTCGGTAGTGCAATAAAACACAACAAATTTAAAGTTAAATTGTAGAAACACTATTTCTACAACAAGAACAAACTCAATAATTGTAAAAAGATATTACATAATAGAATTAGACAATATAATACCAATATTGGAATTAATAAAGAGATCTGCATAGTCGAGACAAGTGTCTTTCTTTAATTATATAAACGCTTTGTAGTATGAAAGTTCAATGGTGTTCGGAATCGCAAGATACAATTGCAATTGTTTCTGATTTGCCTCACTTAATTTTGACTATATTTTGAAACAATATGTATGTTGAGATTTTCTTTGATTTGGTGTTATCCGATCGATTTTCTTTTTCTCGTATGTATCCGAAAAAATCTTCTTCTTTGCAGTTTTTCTCTATATTTGGAAAATTAAGTGAAAAAGTTGTAAGGTGAGTGATGAATCATTCAATATCTACTAGAGGAAAAACAAGAAGAAGAATCGAGAATTCTATTTTTATACATTAACATTTGTAAATCTGTTCGATGCTTTGTGTTTTTTTTTTTTTTTGTAGACTTTTATAATTACAATAGTTGGTTTTATAGGTTTCCTTTTAATTCTAATATTTTGTGATAGTAGTGGATAGGTTTATGAGATATTATTGCTTTGTGCATATTTTGTTCAAACCAAATGTGAAACAAATCCATACAATAATAATATAATGTGTTTCTCTGTGATGACACATCGGTATGTTTAATTATTAACTTATTATGAGAGCAGTTGCCCTACGTATTATTATTTTATGATAGCATATAAAATTTACCTATTCGCTTAGTGCCCAATATCATGAATTGTGTATTAAGTTTTTTTTTTCAATGATGCTTATAAAATGATATGTGATTGTTAATTTGCTGTAAATATATTTACAGTAAGCTATCTAATTGTTGCGAGGTACAATGTATCCGTGGCAAATAATCTTCTTTGAAGAGGTTGACCACTTAACTCCCTATCCTGGTGCAACATCTACACGTGATTGGGCAGAGTTGAGTTCTCCAAATGTGACCAATTGGATTTATGGAGTCTGATTCGAGACTATTGTTAGGGTCTCTTGTTTTCCTTTATGAATTAGGTTTAAGCTTTTGGTGTTTTTTTTTTTTTTTTGCATTAGGTTTATGATTATGTTATATTATAGATTAACATTTGTAAATTTGTTGAATGCTTTGTATTTTTTTTAAAAAAAAATCACTTTCGTAATTTTGATAGCTAGTTTATAGGGTTTCCTTTTAATTCTAATATTTTGCGATACTAGTGAATATGTTTATGAGATTTTATTGCTTTGTGCATTTTCTCTTCAAACCAAATGCGAAACAAATCCATACAATAATAACAAAATGTTTTCTCTACGAATACACATCGGTATTTTTAGTTATTAACTTATTATGGAAGTGATACATCTTAGAAAGAGCAATTGCCCTACATATGATTATTTATGATAGCATATGAGATTTACCCATTTGTTACTCCCAAATTTATCTTTTGTTTTGTACTTTTGTTATGAAAGTTTATGCATCTTGTAACTTTATTCTTACGAGAGTCTAATAATAATTCTTCTTATCGATAAGATCGACCATATCGAGATTAAAGAAAACATGAAGATCATGAAGAATATAGATATTTACCAATATATTAGTTTAGGAATTTTATATTTATCTCTAAATATATTATTTAGATTTATGTTTATCTTAATTTAGGAAATATAGATTACTTCTACCACTATATAAATTTACTAGTGATATGGCCCGCACCATGTGCGGGCTCCAAAGTATGACAAAGTTATATTATCGAACATGGAATCTGAAAATTATTTACAAAACAAATAGATGTCTTTAAGATCATGAATGTACCTACCAATTTGGTGGAAGAAGAAAAAGAATAGAAAGACCATACAAATATTAACAAATTAGGCGCAGCCAAAAAGAAACACAAAAAATATAATTTCTGTAAGTTATGTCATTTGATGTCTCGATAGACGTAGGTTGAGACACAATGTCTAAGAGTACAAATGTTAACATGATCTTACAGACATCTATTAAAAAACCGCTAAACCAAAATATGCTTTCTAACAAAAAATTAAACACGAAAAATCCACGATCAATTATTGCGAAACCCGTATGAAGACACAGAAGAAATTAACTAAAGATGTATTGTAATAAGATTTAGTTACTCATAATTAATCAATTATGAACATGTGAGCAATGGCGGCTCCTTCACTGGATATAAGGTATGAGATTAAAGGCAACCAATATCACCCCTTTTATATGAATTAATTTGTAAAAAACGTCTTATATTTTTTATTTTGTTAAGGTCCAAAACAAATATATTTGAAAAT
>PKML01062198.1:1268906-1337992 GCA_002933935.1 Eutrema yunnanense | reverse complement strand
ATGTTTGAGTATTTCGTAGCCTTAATCTTGCGCAAACATCTTTTAATAAGGATGTGATTGGCTCATGTTTATGAGGTGGTACCGGAACAACTATTATTAATATCCACCTAAAGAGCATAATTAATAGCTATCTAATATGGATCATTTGGCCTCAGTTAGACGCTAGCTTCTTTTCGAGTCTACATGCTATAAGGAACCATCAGTAAAGATAGATGAGAAGGTGATAGTGGTGATGATATTGGCGGTGCTACAAACATTAAAACGACCGCCCAAAAATGAGTACTTTCGCCAAATGTATTTATTGCCAAATCATACTCCTAGCGATTCAAGTTTTCTCCAAGGTCAACAACTTTTTATTGAATGTTTTACTCGTTACCACAACTGCTTAAGGTACACCTAAAGTGCTTACAAAAAAATTCAAGTCTTTGTGTGCTCACCCACATACTCTGTTTTGCATGCATTGTATGTTTTTAAAAACTATGCTTTTAAAGAGATAAAAATCTGAAAATATCATTTAAACACTACTATAAGGTCGTAGTTGACTTGAGGTTAAAACTTTGTTAAGAATTCGCATGGTGAGGTTAATGCAAGATATTTTGTTTACATGCTTTTAACCAAAAGGAGGTTGTTTAGTTTGTTACATGTTGATACATAAGTCTAAATTACATGTTTATGATCATGTAAATTTGTTAAGAATCCTCCTGATACCGCGAGATTTAAACTTTGTTAAGAATCATCATGATCATGTAAATTACCTGTTTACATGCTTTCTTTGGATGATCATTAAAAATATTTTTTGCTAGTGTGCCAAAACATTCAGTTAGATCATAGATATATTTTTACGCTAATCTGGTAGATAGATAACCATAACCATAGCAAAACCAACCAGAATTATCATATCCATGTTTTCCCAAATGAACAAAGCAAAATAAAAAAAAAAAAAAAAAAAAACGAAAACAAACGACAAACCAAACTAAATTGGTTTTCGAAAACTTCTATGTAGACAACATTAATGGTTTCCTTTTGTAACTTTCTATTTTTGTCCGTGATGAGGATTTTCAAACCACTCCTCAAAGTAACACTGGAAACGGCAACATAAAGATGTCCATGAGAGAAGACATGCCTTGGTAAAAACAAACTCACCCTTTCTAGAGTTTGTCATGGCTTTTATTTATAGTCATTGCAAATGCAAGTGATATAAGGAATTGTCGATGTCACATTCTAAAAGGGAACCATGTATCCATATGAGAAGCGAACATCCTAGGTATCAAGACCCTATCATCGAGACCTTTGTTAAACTTTCCTGTAATAACCCTAGGTTCGATAACATGATTAGCCATCTGAGTAACTATCAATCGTGTTCAATTGCACAATATACCTTTTGGATCAATGTCTCTGAGCAACATAATAAGAGCACCTACCTTCAATGCCAACTTATGGTTTGGAAATCCAGAAGTCTTGACATTGTTTAGGAACTTTTGCGTGTAAACCATGTCATATGTAGTATTTCTGTAAGGAGTCTCGATACTATCAGAACATAGATAAACTTTTTTATCACTTACCCAATGAACAAACATGGTTACGGTTAAGGCAACACATAAACATATATAAATACTAATGACATAATAGAAGACATGAAACAAAACGTATGTTTACCTCTAAAGGTAATGCAAGGACATACATGTCATGATTGAACGCCAGAGCCAACTGTTGTCCAACATCTTTTATTTCTTCAGTCACTTCTTCTGACTCCTCACCGGCTCACCCTGATTATCCTCCTTTTGGCTGATAATATTTTTCCAATAAAAAAAAGTCTGTGTATGAAGTGAACCTCAAGTTTCGTGACATTTCTTGATATTTCTCCCTAATCCAAACTGTAAATTCCAATGCACTCTGAAACTAATGAGTTCTAAGAAACTAAGAACGAATGAGATTCCTCACCTTTCACTTTCTGCAGATGGTCGAGCCCTGTCTTTAGACATGGGAATATTACACATTCTGCAACAGTAAATGTCATACCAAACGTTTTGAAAAAAAAGAGTCATAACTTTCAAAATATTGTCGATCAGAAATCATCTCGACCAGTTCATGTGCATCTCTCAGGATGGACACACTGCCTAGAAACTCGTCATTCAGTGAAAAACCACCCTAGACAACTCACCATTTGTATCCTGTTAAAGCCCTGAAATAAAACCAAAACTGCATCTCTTTCTGATCCCAAATCCAATCAAACCAAAACTCTTGTGACTCCCTTCCTCGTCTATCATATTTATGAAAGAAGATCCTCGAACTGAGAATACAAGATCTCCAAAATAACACGTAGAGAAAACCAATCCACGAAATAGACCTTTCCCTTCCTCGTCTATCATATTTATGAAAGAAGATCCTCGAACTGAGAATACAAGATCTCCAAAATAACACGTAGAGAAAACCAATCCACGAAATAGACCTTTCCCTTATTGCAATCATAGAATATCGCTTCGTTGAAAACGCTATGAAGAAGAAAAGAGCAATTTGATATGCGACAATGTCGAATGATGAAATCGGGAGATTAGGGTTTATAATAAACATTATTTATAGGCGAAGTTATTAGGGTTTGTTAGGTTTAGTAAGGATACACGTAATTAAAGAATCATGTTAAAATTCAGAACCGAACCAAGCGATCAATCCGAAGTCGGTTTTAGTAAGATATATTTTTATCAACTAACCGATCGTAAACCAATCCAAAATTACTAACTAATCGATCGAAATCAAAGAACTAATTGAAGTCGAGATACCGGGTTCTGGTTCGATTTAAGTTACAAAGACACATCATCAGGATATAAACGAATGAAAATAAGACACATAATCAAAAAAAAATCGATTGAGGAAGAATCGATGTGAGCACGCCACATCAGATTATGACTTCACAATCGAAATCAAATAACTAATTTTGATCTAACCGATCGTAAACCAATCAAAGAACTAATTGAAATCGATATACCGGGGTGTGGTTCGATTTAAGTTACAAAGACACATCATCAGGATATAAACGAATGAAAATAAGACACATAATCAAACAAAAAAACGATTTAGGGAGAATCGATGTGAGCACGCCACCTAAGATTATGACTTCACAAATAATAGTATGATGTATCTTGTAACTTTATTCTTATGAGAGTCTAATAATAATTCTTCCTAAACACATTTGTGTTCTTACTCTCATCAATTTATCAGAGTAAAAAACACAAATCATTTCATGTTAGCTCATATCTTGTTTAAATTATAACCTGACATTGTTGTTGCACAAAAAAAAAAACCTGACATTGTATACGCCCATCTATCAAGTAGCATTATCATATTCTAGTTTATTAAAGCTTGCGGTGTCGTACGAGACAAACAATTTCGGTTTAGTTCCCTAACCAGGTCCATTTTTGGGTTTATGGCTAGTTTAAATTTCTGTACCAAAAAAAAAAAACACAAAAAATTTAAATAAAGTCTGAAAAGGTTCTACAAGTATAATGTTCTGAAAGCTGTTGCATCGGACGTGTCAGTTAGACACAAAGAGGTCGTTTATTCAGGATGTCGACATAAATGAAATTGTTGATCTAAGAGAGGATGTCGAACTTCTTGGCTTCTAAACTTCGTTTAAACTTTCGAAGGGATACCGAAACAAGAATTCAAGAAAACAATAAGGACTCTATTTTCTGATTCAATCAAAATCCGTTTCACAATCACGAGTTAATAAGTTCAAATCTACCATGATACAACAAACAAACAAACAAATTTCAAATCTACCAAAGCTTAGTCAAAGTTACAATCTCCGAATTAAAACCGACACGAGAAAAATGTTAAAAATTTTGGATTTCCAACTCAAAATAAATTAACAATGAGTGAATTGACTCAAGTTTCTTATACACTACTCAAAATTTTTCTCAACTTCCGATATATGATATTTTTCAAACATTTTCTAGAGCTTATGGTTCATTGTCCAATAATCTCTATATTTTCCCTCCTAGAAAACTAAAATAAAAAGAATGCCCAACACTCAAAAGAAAAAGCCCAATAACTAAGTAAGAAACTATTAGACATGCAAAAAATAAACCCACTAGTATAAGAATAAATGGATGCTGATTTTGTAATATATTTTTTTTAACACCGCTGATTTTGTAATTAAGTTATCCATTTTGTGCAGTAAGAAGAAAATCGATTTTGTTATCACCGATCAATAATCAACATATAAAAAAATGTCTGCGTGGCAAACAAATTTTTTTTTTATCTTATCTGGGATGTAAACAACATTTTGACCAACAAAGATATATCAAAAATATGTGATAATAAGAATAAATAAATAAGATACATCTAGCAGAAAAACAAAAAAAAACGGTAAACGCTTTTTCTTTTTTACAACAAACATTTTTTGTTTCTATTTATTTAGTTTTTTTCATAACTGTTTTAATTTTTCATGTAGTTCATGGAAATTTTTAAAAGAGAAATTTCAAATAAAAAAAATCAATATTTAATATTTAATAAGATATTATTCCACCATGGAAAATATATCTGAATAATACTGTTAGAGTTATCATCATCATCTGTCTGAACGTGGCTTTACCCAATCGACATGGTTTCAACAACAATCCACTCCCTCATCGTTCTCTTCCTCGTCTTCTCCGCCGGCGTTCAAATCTCCGTCGCTGATGAACCGGAGACGGAGCCGGTTCCGACCCCATGGCCGGAGCAGTTCCACGCGTTGATGTTGATGAACAAATCTGGGTCCCTGGAGATAGTGGACCTCTGGTACGATTGGATCAATGGCCGTAACTTCAATATCATTCAGAAGCAGCTTGGTAAACTCACGTACGACCTTGAATGGAACAATGGGACCTCTTTCTACTATACCCTCGACGCTTCCAAAACTTGCCGCACCGTTCACTTCGAGGTCAGTGTGTCCTCTTAATTTCTATTTTCTCAGTCTGAATTTTTGGAATGTAATGTGGGTTATTAGGTTATATGTCTTGTTTATTTCTGTTTTTATGTTGATTTTTAAGAGAATTTTTAGTATAATTAAGTGAGAGAAGTACCAAAATCACCTACATTTGAAGCAAGAAGAACAACTTTGGGTCAGTGTCAATGTTAGTGAACAAGAACAATCGAAGAAGACGATGAAATGAACGAAGATTCCTGTTATTAATCAATCCTAAAGCGATCCGGTTTAGTCTTGAGATAACCGGTTCTTAATTACATTTCATTATACTCTCTAATACTCTAATAGTCAGATTAAATTGTGATACACTGTACAGTTTTGTGGCTTTGTTGCTAAATTGAAATACCCCTAAAGAAACCTTGGAGAAGCTGTCCTAAGTTTTGTACAATTTTGATTGTGTTTATGATGGAAACATAAGGTTCCACAACATTGTTTTCGATGATACGCACAAGTATTTGCCTAGGTTTGTAGATCTTTATTGGTTTGAGAAACATAACCGTTTTATAGTAAAGTTTCTGAGACTAGTCTTGGATTTTTGTTTTAACTATCAAGGTTGGAATCCTGAGGCCAAATTGGCTAGATGGAGCAAAGTATTTGGGTCAACGACATGTGAATGGGTTTCTCTGCAACGTATGGGAGAAGGTTGACTTCTTATGGTATTATGAGGATGTTGTCAGCAAGAGACCTGTTCAGTGGATCTTCTATACAGGTGAAGAAGTGATGGATAATATGGACTTATGTATAAGTCTTGCTTAAGATGTTATCTCAGTCACATTAACAAAATATCGAGAATGTAATTGCAGGTAGAGAAGCTCATGTGATGACATTTGAAGTTGGAGCTGTCTTAGAAGATGAGAAATGGCAGGCTCCTGTCTATTGTTTCCACAATGAGAAGAAGAAGAGTGAGTAGTGAAGAATTGTGTTTCATTCTAAGCTGCATGGAATCGGAAGCGGGTACGCGGAAGCGGAAGCGTTTAGAAGCGCGGAATCGAGTTTTTAAAAAAAAATAGGAAGCGGGTACGTGTTGGAAGCGTTTATATATATTAAACACCAAATATATTAAAAAATAAAATATGTTAAATAACAAAAATTCAGTAACTCAGTTTAAAAAAAAAAAAAAAAAACTTAAATCATAAATTGATATCGTCGTTGTTTAAAATTATATTTGCTTCATCTACTTATAGTTCACGATAAAATCAGAAGTTTACGGCGACAGAATGTTCAATCTTTTTTTTTTAATTTAGATTTATAATTATAATATATTATATTAAAGAAACAAATCATCAATTAGATAATATTTATTAATAACAAAATTTAGCCGCTAAAAATAATAAACAATTCAACTGCCGACAAAACATACAATTGGACCATAAAAAAGTTTAAAAGCCCAAAGAGAAGAGCAAGTGATCAGACCATGTCTTCGTCTTCTTCAGAAAACTTTTCGATCTGGTTTTATGAAATTGTCGGACGCTTCCAAATCCGATCAACTCGATTCCAAATCGGAATCGTACGATTCCCAATCGATTCCAAACTCTACTTTTCCAGAATCGCGATTCTCAAGCGATTCCGACCGATTCCGACTCCGATTCCGAAGCGGGAATCAGAGCTTTACCGGCGATTTTCATTATGTGTAGAGAGTTTTGGGCACCTTTCAAGGGGAATAAATATCAAACGGAGGTCATTTTGGTCTTTATCAATAACTTCTTATCCCACAGGCCTCTATTGGGCTTTACTATCTTCTTATGTGGCTAAGGAAGGTCTAATAAGCACCTTTTGATTTGGTCCACTAAACGTATCTTATGCTACAAAATTTCATTTTCCACAATTCTCTAAAAAGAAGATGTGGTTAGTAGTATAATAAAGACAAATTAATTTAGCAATTAATAAGGGGACCAAAGTAATAAGTTAAAAAGTTGATTCCGACCACATTCAAAGGAGAATCTATGTTAGTTTATTATTGATGATAAATTTTGGACTCCCAACTATAAAGCACGAGAATTTTTTATGCGGGTTGTCAGAAAGGGTATTTTGGTCTTTTCCATAACCATTCTCGTAATTGGCAACACCGTTCCGCTTTTAAAAAAAAAACTAAAGAGGATAAAGTCAAGAGACCAAAATGACCATTGCACATGTCAATTGGTTCCTAAAAGATATTTAGAACAGACCAGAAACGTAAAAAGATTTGTAGCCATTTTTTTGTTGGACCTTTTTGTCTTCTTATTAAAAAAAAAACAGATGTCTATTTCTTACGACTTTGATTTTAGACATTTACCACTAAAAATCTGAATTATATATGGTAGAATAATATAAAATGTTCTGCACCGCACGTAATGTTCACTCATGTGATTTACAGAAATTTACAGAAATTGGCGGCCACCCATTTTTTCACATGAATGAAGAAACTTTTTTTTTGAAGAAACTTTTAACACGTAAACCCCAGTTTTTTAAAATAAATAAACCCACTTTTATTCCTTTTAAAGAAAAAAGATGAAAGATTATGGGAACATAGTAACATGCATCTTTACACAATTTTATTTCTTTTTAAATGAAGTTGGATCTGACTTTTGGCATTCTTTGACCTAAAGTTGTAGACTTGTAGCTGTTGTTTCCAAATCAATCTCCAGCCCGATATTTTCTCTCCTTTCCCGAATATTTATATTTTAATACTTTCCCAACCATAAATATTTCCTAAAATATTCGACTCGGTTTTAAACTCTCTTTAGGCAAATTCGATATCGTTACAATATTGGAAGTTAAATTCGATATCGTTACAATATTGGAAGTTAAATTCGATTTTTCAAAGTCCTTTATTGTAATAATAATATTTTTTTCTAAAATACAATTTCTTCTCGTTTTATTTTAAATAAATTTTATTGTTGGTGCTTTAATATTTAATCTTCTTTCAATATTTAGATTAAAATAAAATTTTAAACAGTTAATATGAAATTATTATATGCAATATATAATTTTATGTTAATATCACTCAAAAACAAATATTTAACATTTACCGAAAAAATATATTTTTTTTTAATTTAGCTCAGTTAATTTGTTTAAAATAAGACATAAAATTTTAATAACTAAAAAAAAAAATAACAATCATATATTATATATTAATTTACTAAATTATACTTAATATTTTAATATAGTGTGTTCCATATTAAATTATTTTTTGAATCCGCACATGTAAATAAATGAAATAAGAGATGTGTGACTCGAGCTTATCAACAAAACAACCGCCCACTATTAATCCAAAATTTGAGCCATGAAAGGTGGCAACAAGTCTTTGGCTTCTATAGAGCTCCACAATTAAACACAGCCTGTAAAACTCATCACATGATCGAGACGTTTACATTTTTAAAGTCATATCCGTTTCACGCGGCAAATTTTGTGTTCTTTCAAAATGACAAGAAGATCTGTTATCATCTATGCGAAGATTCATAACTTAAGTATACTATACTAGTAGTTTTCAAATTTTCTTCTTTTTTGTTTTCTTCTCCAAAAAACAAGCTAACGTAAAATACAATTTCCCTTAAAAAGAATGAACAAATGCAAAAGCTCAAGTGGTCAGACGCAAATACAGCATATATGTGCTTACAATATATAAATATAATCATCATATCATAAAAAGAAAAAAAAAAGGGCAAAGCCAAAAGGAAAGACTTTGAAAAACAGAGTTTGGTGTCACCGACCATCAGTTGAATCGAACGTGTTAGGAAAACCAGAAGGCTTTGGAGGAATACTAGACTGTGTCTGAGAGTAAGAGAAGTCTCCATGGAACATTGACGTCGAAGATGTTCCTTCGTTTAGTTGCCATCTCTCTAGTGCTTGAGGTAAACTCATGTTGTTCACATCGATCCCGAAACTCTCTTCTTCTTCTTGGCACGACGGTTTCCACTTCTCTACGAGTGGGCCCAGTACGTTTACCGCGTGACCCATGTCTGGTCTCTGTTGAGGCTCACGGGCCGTGCAGTGTCCTGCTAGCTCAGCAACCCTCTGAATGATCTCCGTTGTTTCCTCGTCTGGCTCTAAGGTTTGGTCGAATGCTTTTGGGATGTTCTCTTTGTTGATTAGGATTCTCCTGAACCAGGTGACTAGATGAGATCTCTCGTCTGGTAATGAATCATCTAATGCTTTTCTTCCTGTTATCATTTCCATAAGAACCACTCCAAATGCATACACATCCACTTTCGTTGTTACTCTTCCAGTAGCTGCAACCATATTATAACACATCAATATCTCAGATAAAAGACTTAAGGCACATTGTGAAATTCAAATGACTTGACATAGGAAGAATCAACTTACCGGCGTATTCTGGTGCTAGATAACCGAATGTGCCTGCTAATCTCGTCTCAACAGAGTATTTTCCATCGGGTGCGTTCTTCACCAATCCGAAATCAGCAACCTTTGCCCTCATGTCGTCTCCAAGAAGGATATTAGAGGGCTTCAAATCTCTGTGGATGAAGCTTTGCTGAGCCAAGCTATGGAGATATTCCACACCTCGTGCCACGTCTAGAGCGATGCTCACTCTCTGTTTCCACGTGAGAGGAGAGTAGCCGAGTTCACCCCACTCAAACAAATGCTGTCCAAGATTTCCCTGTGGCATGTACTCGTAGACGAGCAACCTCTCGTTCCCGTTCACACAGTAACCCAAAAGAGCAACCAAGTGTCTATGCCTGACCTTAGTGAGCACCGCTATCTCGGCCTGAAACTCGTTCATTCCCTTATTACCCATTGCTGAACATTCCATTCTTTTAACCGCAGTCTTTGTTCCGTCGTGCAATTCTCCAGCATACACAACACCGAAACCGCCTCTGCCCAATATGTTATCCTCGCTGAAATTATTCGTAACCTGGCGAAGAACCTCCATCGGAATGGTTACGCTTCCAGCTTCAGGAAGGAAACGATCACTATTGTCACCACTACTAGGACTGTTCAACACATTGAAGTTATTGCCTCCATTCCCATTAGCATATCCACCCCCATTACCATTAGATGCAGCATCGCTAATCATAATCTTCCCGGCCTTCTCAGGATCCGTCCGCCTAAACTTCCCGTACTTCTTCTTCATAACAAATTTGTAAACCACAAATCCTAGAATAGCAAGAAAAACAAGAACCGCGACGATCACACCAATGATCACAGGAGCCTTACTACCACCACTACCACCAGAAGACCCACCAGGACCACCACTGGTTTTAGAACCAGTTCCAGGAGAAGAAGCATCTCCAGATTTAGTTCCAAGCAAAACGTTACCTGGCTTGTGATTAAACTTCACCGAAGGAGGGAAACTCGGTATTTCGCCGGAGAGATTGTTGTTTGAGACGTCGATTAACTGCAGACTAGTCATAAATGTCAACTCCTTGGGGATAGTACCAGTTAAGTTGTTGTCATTAAGGTAAATGCTCTTGAGAGAAGTGAGATTTGCAATCGCCGGAGATATAAATCCGGCGAATCCATGTTTCCCGAGATTCAGCGTGACAACATTCTTCCCACCTGAATCGCAGGTGACATAAGCCCATCCGCTACAAGCATCGTCTCCTTGCCAAGATTCAGCCAACATCGAAGGATATCCCAAACCTCCGGCCACCGCTAAAAGCGTCATCACCTGAGGACTACAGCTTTGTCCTGCTTTGGTAGTGCAGAAATCGTTGTGGTCCATGGATACTTTCTCAACCTCCGGTGGAAACGAAGGAAGAGGGCCTTGAAACTTGTTGTTGTCCAGAGAAATGTTCTTGAGGCTTCCGAGTGAGAAGAGTGAAGGCGACACGATTCCGGTCAATTGATTATCCCGGAGCTGAAGATCGAAGAGGTTCTCGCTTTTCGAGAGATCCGGGATTGCTCCGACGAACTGATTCTTCTGGAGCCACGCTTGCGACAACGACGTCATACCGGAAAGCACTTCGATCGTCCCTGACAACCCCGACCCCGATTGCTGATTGTTGATCCAGAGATTCTGAATCGAAGATTTCGCCAGCGACGGAGGTAAAGGCCCGGTGATGTTGTTGTAAGAGAGGCGGAGATTCTGGAGAGAAGCGAAGGAATCGAAAATGTCAGGCAAAACGCCGGAGATTTGGGTGTTGTCGAGGTAGATGGTGGTGAGAGAAGCCGAATCCTTGAGCTCCGAAGGGAAACTCCACGAAGTGAGGTTCGCGTTATCGCTCAGACTCAAGATCTGGAGGCTGGTGAGTCCGGCGAAAGCTCCGGGCTCAACCCCGACGAAAAGATTCTCGTCGATATAGATCTCTTGAAGAGACGAGAGCTTAGCGAACGACGGGATTTTGCCGGAGAGCTTGTTACGCTGAAGAGCGATGGATTTGAGCTCGGAGAGGGTCGAGATCTCGGGTGCTAAACCGCCTGAGAGAGATTTATCAGCGAGGCTGATCGAGGTGACGCGACCGGAGGTGCATCGTACGCCGGTCCACTTGCAATGATCGGTTGCTGACCAATCTGACGGCGGAGGACGAAACGACTTAGCTAAAGCGAGCATTGCCGCTCCGTCGTCAGCTACGGATGCGGTGAGGAAAGAGACGGCGAAGAGGAGGAAGAGGAGGAGGTGAGGCGTAGGAGCCTCCATAGCTCAGAGAACACGCGCGGCGCGTAGAGAGGAGGAAGAAGGAAGAAGAAGAAGGTAGGGTTTGGTAATTTTTCTGTTGATGTTGGAGGGGAGAGAGAGAGAAATAGAGAATGAGAGAGATGAATGAAAGCAAGCGCAGAGTGAGGTGTCATAACTCGCTATTCAACGGATCATTACTATTATAAACCTAACCATTATGGATGGATTCTGTTTCGAAAAATTATTTGGTTGTATAAAAAATAAAACAGAAAATACGCGTTTTTTTAGTATCTAATAAAATTTTCAATAGGGATAGACATTTTAATCGAACCGAACCGAATCAAACTGACTTAAACCAAATTAGTGTTAATATCCTATCATTTTGTTCTATTTCTTGTCAATCCGAATGGTTTAGTTCGGTTCGATTTTGAACTAAACTAAACCGATAAACCAATGTGTATTATAATATTTGATTAATTTAATTATATTAACTATTATTAACTAATACTCGAATGGTTCGGTTCGTCTTGATGAGTGATGACATCAAAGATAAGATATTATGATCGGTGTTGGGTTTTTTTTTTTATTCTATAATTAAGTTTAGTTTTGATACGATTGAGTTTTTAACATTTTTCATGGTTTTTAGGTGTTTGGTTTGAATTTAAATTTTTATAACTCATTTGTTTTTAAACTGAACTAAAACCAAACTGAGCTGAATATAAACCAAACTAAATTCGGTTGAATTCAATTAGATTTTTATTAAATCCGATTTAACCAAACCAAACTGAACCCAAATCGAAACCGAAATTAAACTAAAATGCCTACCCCTAATTTCCATAACGAAACCGTGTGTATATTTAAGCGCTAATAATTTGTTATAAATTATAACGGGATTCCGTTTGTAATAAATTTTAGTGATAATAGTAATTAAAAAAAGGTAAATTGATTGAGATAATTATTGAGGCGGGTGGGTTGTAATAATGGAGATAATGGAATTCATAATCTGTGTTTGGTAGTTTGGTCGGTAATTAAGAAAGTTGAAGCACAATTTAAGGAGGCAATAATAGAGTTTATTTATGTGTTGAAATGACTCTTAATGGCGGTCGAACCCGGAACCTATTGGTGGCGGAGGACCACGATCTATTCAGTTCGGTGCACTACTTGCTGTAGATTATTTATTTCCTTTCCACCATGATTCGAAAGCTCGCCTCGTGCATTTCCATAGACGGAAAATGTTTCATTCGTAATGTTTTTTTGTTTTTTTTTTAAAAACCGGAGGTAATCCAAAGGCTGTCTAGGCCCAAGATTAATCCTCCAGCAGTCTAGAAGTCGGGGTCTAAGCCAAGAAATTCTCAAACGTATCTGGTGACCAAGCGAGGTCGATACGAGGGGTGACATGTTATATAATATACAAATTCCAACTCTTTCAAAATAAAATATGTTTTATTTGGATGTACACCTGTTAAAAAAAAAAGTATGCAAACATATTTTAGTATGAACAACTTATGGTTACAATAGTATAATATGATTGAATTGCAAAAAATAAATGGTGGAAATAAGTTAGTAAATAAATGGAGGATACAAAGTTAACATTTCAAAACAAAAAAAATATGTTGTTAAGACATCGTTAGTTATGAAACATAGTTAGAAGATTGTTCAAAAAAAACATAGTTAGAAGATCTTTAAAAAAAAAAAAAATAGGTAGTAGATTATTATGTAGTTAGATAACATTTGATGGTGCAATTTGAAACAGAATAACTCTCGTAATATAGTTAGGTAAATAAAAATACAAAATATTAGTTCATCTATTACGTAATACAAATATATTTTATACATTTATAATTAATATTTGAAATAACATTTAGAGTATGATCTTCTTTTCGAAGAATCACATTCACAAATTTGTAGTCTTCAGTTAGTTTTGAACACACAAAAATCAACTAGGTTCTACCGATCAATCGCTTTACGAAAAGCAAGTTGATTGATCATACTGCAATTAGCTCTTTTCTCTTTGTTTTTCAAAACATTTGCCAATGTTTGAATTTGATATGACAACAATTTATTTGTATAGATGAATTCTAGTTGTAAATCAACAAATCAATGAGTCCAATTGTTTGCTCACATTTTAATAATATGGTTATAAGATTTTTTAGTGGTTGTAAATAAAGTTAATAAAAAAAAAAGGGTAGAGAAAGCTATATAGAGAAGGTGGTTATATTGTAAATTACGGTTATGCATATGATTTGTAACGAGCACTTGAATAGTATAATTTAGGGCAATTCTACAAAATAGCACAAAAAAACTAAAAGTTCCCAAATTTAGCACCCAATGGTGAAAATCACAAATATAGCACCAATTTTGACAATATTAGCACAAATTTAATATAAAAATGACTTATAATCATTTTCTAATGGGAAAAAACTAAACCCTAAATTGGAAATAATGAACCCAAACATAATGTTTAATTCTATTTTAAATTTATTTTTGGTAAATAAGTATTTTAAAATAATTAGTTGTGCTATTTTTGGCATTTTAAATTTAGGGTGCTAGTTTTGGAATAAAAAATATTTTTTGTGCTATTTGAGGGTATTTCTCTATAATTTATTACATATAAAAACAAAATAAAAAACTTGATGGATATATATATGGGTGAGATATACAAACACATAAGCACATGGAGCTACTTAAAATTTACGAACTATAATTATATGCTATAATTAATGTTTATCTCTCAACACTTAATTTATAGTTTTTTTGTCAACAAACATATAGTTTATTAAATAAACATACATACATCGTATTTTACTTTAATACTTCCTACTCAAATAGAAGACGAATAGAACTTGGTAACATGTTTAAAAAAAAGAGTCAATGAATTCTTATATCTATAAAAAAACTCTCAAAATATTTGCAAAAGAGAGGTTCTTTTGACCAAATTTATTAAGATATTATTTGAATATGATAGATGTAACTGGAATTTAATTAGGTTTTGGCATACAACCGACCTAGCTAATCTAATTTTTTATTGAAAAAATGTTGTCTACAACTCATTGGATTTCAAATTTGTTATAAAATTCAATCCGTTACTTGTATGTACATTTGTTTTAGTTCGCAAATAACATTTAGTTGGAATACATACACTTTTTCTTAGATTAATTGTTGTCTATAACATTTGCAATTCAATCATATACATGATTATAGGTTTAGGTCCATACCATTTATTATTGCCTACATTTTAATTAGATTGGCATTTTATAAAATATGTAACAATACTCAAATAATTTTCTCAAATGTTGATAAAATCGTAGTTTTTCAAATTTACGACTAACAATAAATTTATAATCTTACGGCTTTTTTTTTCAAAACCAAAAAACTGAAAAGTTCATAACTGGTAACAAAACTTAACCGTAATGTTATTCATTTTTAGTTTATGAACTATGTATCCTTCATTCAAATTATCAATTTCGGTGCATAGTTGTAGAAGGGGTCGATATATATAAATACAGTATGATCTAAGCAAGTAGAAATTATTGTACATATATGGTTATAATATAGTAGATCAATGTTTTTTTTTGGTTAAAGAAGTAGATAAATGAACCAAATTACTTTGGGCTGGTGGTAAGGAATGTCTATGTGGATTCTCCTAACCCGGCTTCGAATCGCTTTGGCCACCTAGCCGCACAATTTCTTAAACAATTGCGTGAACCCGGATATGAGACCTCCTGGAGATTAGTCTGGATCCAAAAAGTCTAGGATCACTTCAGAATTCAACAAAAAAAAAAAAAGGAGTAGATAAATGTGAGCATAAAAGCAACGGTGAGCTGTATGTTTTTATAATTATTTAAAACATCAATGAGCTGTGACTAAATCATTCTTACGAATCTTGGCGGCGCTGCTGGATTTTGGAAGAGAAAGAATAATAATTTGTTGTAAATCCATGCCTATCTATAATCTTGTGATTGTCATGTGTATAGAGATTTATGCATTGGCGTTGTATTTGCATGAATATATAGATTGCATTATCTGCTTTTATATATGTGGACGTGAGAAAATTGGCGTTGTATTTGCATTTGCATTATATAAATTGGCGTTGCATTTGCTTTTATATAAATTGGCGTTGTATTTGCATGAATATATAGATTGCATTATCTGCATTGGCGTTGTATTTGCATGAATATACTCCCTCTGTTTCAAAAAGAATGTCACTCTGACAATTTTCACACTTTTTAAGAAACAAGGTAAAATTCTTTCATACCCCTAAACTATTTATGTAATTACAATTATTTATTTAAGTTTCTTTTGATTAATTATATAAAAACAATCGTAAATCACAAAAACTCTTGCACTTCTATTTAATTGAGTCAACAATCATTATCATAATTAAATGCACTTAGAATTACGATTGACATTTTTTTTTTTTTTATGCCTTTCGGCCTCCGGGAGTAATCCTAAACCCAAAGGCCCAGACTAATCTCCCGGGTGGGAGTGACACAACCCACTTATAATGCTCCACTTGGCCAAGTGCTTGTCCTGGTAATTTCGCTCCCGCAGGGAATCGATCCCTGGCCTAAACCAACAGGATCGACACTCACCGCATGAAGGGAACCACCCGACCACCAACAACTTAGTTAATTACGATTGACATTGATATTAGAGAATGACACTCTTTAGATAACAAAATTTGTATTGATATTAGAGAATGCCACTCTTTATGTAACAAAAAAAAAGCTAGAATGACATTCTTTTTAAAACGGAGGGAGTAGTATATATCATGTACATACAAATGTTAATTATCTAACCAGAAATTTAGCAATCAAAACTAAATTGCTAAAGAATCAATCTTGAGACTTGAGAGTAACTAATGAGCAAAAATGACAATTAGTTTTGACTATAAGTAATTAATGACCAAAAAACCTTTATAATGACTAATTTGCCACGACCTTAACCAGAATTTAGGACTTTGGCTGGAATCTCTCTTTTTTTTTGTTTTGGTCGAAAGCTGGATATCTCTCTAAATTCACTTCTATTGTTGATTTTTCCATGAGTCTCTTATATTATAAAAATAATAAAACTATAAAAATATAAAATAGAAAAAAGAGAATAACAAGAGTTTTTCATTTGAAAATAAATGAGAATTTTATTAAAACACTGTTGTATCACATGTCTTTCCATAAATGGCTTAACTTTTATTATAAATTAAAAGTTTAATATTATATAAAAAATATTTTAAAAATACATTTTTTTACATTTACATGTCGATGTACGCGCCCACGTGAGACAAAATCACCAAATAATTCGTTTTTGTAATGTTTTCATGACCAAGTAATTATTTTTTGTAATGTTTTCACGACGCAGAACTTGTTCAAATCATTTGGTTTTGGTTTGAAATAATACTACAAGTATGATTTTTTTTTGTTCAAATGGTTATTAAACTGAACCGGTTCGAATGAAACAGAGTGAACAATCATGTTTCCGATAATAATCGAACCCGTCCCACTGGTCAATCCGGGTTTGGTTTGAAGTAATACTACAAGTATGAAAAATATTCCAAATGTAAAGGAGACAGATATTTCAATCACTTTAAAAAGGGAAATATATTATTATAGCCTATATTCATAATGGGCTATAATGGGCCTAGGTCCATAGTATTCTCTACGCCTTTTATACTCTTTCCCGCTAAAAAAAAGTCAAGCTTTACCTTCTTTCCCGCCAACTAGTTTCCCGCCACACAAGATAAGCCACTTAGTTTCTTCCCGCGAAATTAAATTTCAAAGAAACCTATTCTCACATCTCTCTCTCTCTCTCTCTCTCTCTCTCATTGTGTCGACGAAGAAGGTTTAACTATGGCGGAATCAAATCAGATCTCTCGGAAAAGGATGCGATTCTCGTCCTCGTCAGCTAGTGAGATCCGGAAATCACAGTACCAGAGCCGAATCGCACCCACCGGAAACGGATTTCGTGTAAACCATTCGCCATCTCTCGGCGGGAAAATCGATTCCAAAATCATTCGGACGTATCCTCGAGTCACCATCAAGGATCTGCGTCTCAGACGCGTCTTCTCACCGAGCTCGATCTCCAGCGACTGGGAGTTTAAAACCAAAGGTGAAAATCTAACCAATGAGCAAAACGACGAAGACCCTCGCAGCTCCAACAGTAAGTTTCTTGATCTTGCCTCTGCAGATTAATATGGGTTTTGAGAAATGTGTCTAGAGAATAGATTACGCTTTTTGAGAAATTATCTGGTCCGAATCCGATGATGTTTATTTTTTGCTGGTGAAAGAAGGAACCAAAGTCGAAGCAGAAGACTTCCTACAAACGACGCCACCTGATTCTGAATTGTTAAGTTTCTCGGCGGTGAATGAAGCAGAGCGTATCTGTGAAGAGATCAATGGACAAGCAGTGAAGAAAAGTGGTACTAATCTCTGCAGCAAATCGGTATGTGTTCTTGTGGCTTTGTTAAATCTGAGCTACTGTGTGTGTCAGTTGTTTAGCTTGTTTCTTGTGTTATGTACTCCTACAGGTTCTTCATCCATGTTCTAGAGCTAAGATATTCAAGAACCCTGGATCCTTCAGCTACAAGAGACTGCTTCCATACTTGATGCAAGCTGCAGATGGTATTTCTTTACTTCTGTAAAATGAATACTGAGTTTGACATGAGGAAGCTGGAATTTGATATGCCTAATTCTCAATTTGTCTCTACAGATGGAAAATCATGTTCGAAACCAGAGAAATCTTTTATCCAGAATCCTCCAAATATAGATTTGTCTTGTAACAAAGAAACTGTGGAAACTAAAATTGCTGTTACTGAAGATCCAAAGGAGGAAGTAAGTGGATTGATGACAGTCAAGTTTCAACTCCCTGAATCCACCAAACATGTTTCGCAATCCGTGGACCGAGTCTTCGATAAGCCTTCAGCCGGAAGCTTTTGTGGAAACACCAGCCCTTTGAAGAGGATTATAGCGTCTAGCCCCAACAAGAAATCTGTAAGATTTTCAATCCATGAAGAAGCTTATTTGTTGTATCTCATTTCAAGGATTGTTTCATGTTGGCCATTTCAGTTTTCAGCTTCAATTTTCCTCTTCTTTCCGTCTGTCCAACATGAGATTCTTTTTCGACGTGAAACAGGGATTCTCTAGGCGCAAGTTATTTAAAACACCAGGTTCCGTTAATTACAGAAGAATGCTTCCATATCTCAGAGATATTCAAGAAGATAATCCTTGTAAGCCTATTTATAGTCTAATAGTGATGTATCGATACAGTTAGGTTGAAGTGAAAAAAACTTCACAGACTGAGTATACTGATGGTACTTTATCTTTGCTGGTTTTTCTAGGCGTGCCTGAAATAGTTATTTATACAGATCACAAAAAGAACACAGAGGAGAATACTCCATCATCGATGTTAGTCTCCGACAATGAAGGGGCAGAGGAAAAGGTGACATCAGATGTTGCTACAGAATCAGGTATATGCTCTAACGAAAATGAAGAGCCTCTTCCTTGTGAACGTGTATCTGAATCTCCAGAAATGTCTGATACTGAAAAGGAACAAGAAACACAAGTTAAGCATGTCATCCCAGACACTGAAAAAAACTTGGGAACTCCTCACAGCGTTTTGGGCTCTGAGGTGCCATTATCATCTCCTCTTGTTGGTTCAAGAAGTTCAGTTGAGGTTGCTACATCTGCATTGAACAACACAGTTATCGATGTGGGCGAAGAAAACATAAATGGTGTAGAGGAAACAGAAGCTAAAAACAATGCAGATCAACTAGATGCAAATAGTTCGAATTTAACAGCTGAGCTGCTTGACCCTTCAGTTGTATCGGGAACTCCTCCTTCCATTTCTCCATCGAAAGGGATTCTGAAAAGAAGTATAAGAGGGTGTAGAGGGATATGCTCTTGTTTGAACTGCTCCTCCTTTCGTCTAAACGCAGAAAGAGCATTCGAGTTCTCGAGGAATCAGTTACAAGACACTGAAGTAATGGTTTTGGATCTAGTTGAAGAAATATCTCGCCTCAGGGATATGTTGGAGAAATGTGATTCAGCAGATCACAATGGCTCCTACAAAATTCAGGTGTGTGCAGAACAAACTTCATAACAGTTTTTTTAGTGGTAGAGCCAGAGCAATGTCTTTGGTTTATCAGTTTAGTTGTGAAATATGCTCAACTACACTTATTCTTTTGCCTGTTGGCACAAGTTGTGATAGACTTTTGTTAAATGGTCGATAAGTTCGTGCAACTTTTTAATTTGGAAACTTAAAAGTGTTCTGCTCTATACAAATGTGCATATCTAAAGACGTACACAATTGAATCTGAAATATGTTCTATTTAACAGGCTGGAGAAGCTACAAAGAAGGCTTCTGAGGCTGCAGAGCTTGCAAAAGGCCGCCTCCACCAGATGAACAAAGACCTTCAAGTTCACTGCAGAATCCCCGTGAGTTATCTATCCAAAACGAAAATCATTCTGCTTTATGCTATAAGACAACATCTAGTTGAGGCTATTAAAACACATGATTCTCACTCTCTATGTTTGTCTCCAGAACGAACAACGAGCAAGAGTGAAATTCGCTCACTACGTCCACGAGAAGACGATCCTAAAAGCATCCGAACCTGACAACTTGGATCCCTAGATCATCACCCTGAAGCAAGTAGGATCCTTTTTTGTAATGTCACATGTCTAGAGATTATCCAGTTTCATGTTTACTAATTTGAAAAGTGAAAGGTATTATTAGCTGTCTCTTTCATTACGCAAAAAAGAGAGCATAGATCAAATTGCCGTTATACATATAGTCCATGTGATCATATTTATTATCTGTTATTTCCAAAAATGTCACCTCTTACTTCAATGTGCATACGCAAGACTATAAAAGCAAGTTTCCTGTGATCTCTTACCAAGTTGCAGATAAAAACAACATTGTGTTACTTAATCCACATGTTTGCCTGTGTGATCTTTATTTATGCCTTTTAATTTGGATTGTTATAGATGGAAAGTCATATTTGTATAAGTGTTCATACTTCATTATTGTTAGTTTTGGCTGCCAAGAATTTGATTTTTTTGTGTTTTAATAAATCTGTTGAGTACACTGTCCCTGAGTCCCGTGACACATTTATTGACCCGTAGAATGAATACGCATTGGAAGAATAAGCAAAGCAAATCTAATGAAGAAATCAATTTATTACAAAAAAAAAAAAAAACAACAAAGAGAATTTGCACTAAACAACAAAGAGGTTTTAGACTCTAGACCTCCTACACTCTGGTGGGAATCCTTGAGGAAACCTTTTAAGATCAGAGCAATAATCATAAATCATAAAATACTTTTGAACCCATCTCAATCTCCTTCTCCCGTAAGCATTAAGCTCCTTAGCCACCACCACCTGAGACTCACCATTAGTGAATGAGCTCTTAAACTTAGGATCACAGAAAGACGAGCCTGAAGAGACTGTACAAGCCGCAGCGTTAAAGCCTCTGTAGTAAGCGGTGAAAGGAGCCTTGGACCAATCAGTCTTAACCAAACCACCTCTCGTGGCCCAATCATCAGCATTCCATAAACTCGAGTAAATCCTCATTGGCTGCTTCTTAGGAAACGGAACACCAAGCTGCTCTGCATTGTTGAATACTCTGATTGGAACATTATCCACCATGAATCTGAGACAGACACAAATGTTAGAGACGAGAAAAGACACACAAAAAAAAAGTGTTGATTTTTAAGATGGTTTACATGATGTGTTGAGGTCTCCAGACAAGAGAATAAGTGTGGAAGTTCTTGGTTGGGTCGAACCAGAGATAAAACTGTTGCTCTCTGTTTCCTTTGCCTTGTGCAAAGACGTTAGTGTGAAGAACATAAGGCTTCCCTGTCTCGTTACCAAGAAACTCAAAATCTATCTCGTCGTGTGTTGGTCCTTCCGACGACAACTGCAACATTTTACATTATTTTTTGTTAAGAAAACCAAAAGTTTTAAGTCTTTTTTGTTTGTTTTAGAGTGTGAAGAAGCTTACGTAGTAGGCAGTGACGGTTCCGGCGGAGTTACCAGCGACGAGTTTGAGCTGCATATCGATCCTTCCGAACAAATATTCATTCTTGGATTTAAAACCCGACCCGGAAACCCGGTCTAGTGACAGTGACAACATTTTCCCTTCACTGAAGATTTTGCCTCTGTGTTCACCCCAAGTCAAGTCGAACTCGTCGTTGAAGTTACCGGAGTACACAGTTCCGACCATTGTCAGAACAAGAACGGTCACCAACACGGTGAGGTTCAAGGTTCGACCCATTTGTGGAGGGGCTGTATGTTGGAAATGAAAGTTATGGGGTTTATTTTAGTAATGGTGGAAGAAAATGGTTTTTTTTTGTATGTTTTGTTTGTTCGAGGAGTTGTGATGTGAGATTGGGTTTGCAGAGGTGTATATATATAGAGGTATGAAGCAGTCTTGGGAAGCCAACTACAGTTGTTTTCTACAAATTTTTTTATTTTTTTTCCCTTTTTTAGCATAAATGATCAATTTCTTTCTACTTTTGAGTTTATAATTTTGTAGATTACGGATCCTTAAACCACAAATTAATAAAGAAAAAAAAAATCTAAATCTAAAATGACAGGTGAAGTAATAATTATTTTACTCAAATTTTTGATTTTCTGACTCATCCACGATCTTGCATCCATGACTATGCGGGTACATTTCAGATTTACAAAAAAAGAACGATCTTGCATCCATAATTATGCGGGTAAATTTCAGATTTACAAAAAAAGAAACAGTTGAATAAGTATACCAATAGTTGAAAGTAACTTATTGTATAAAAAAAGATAAAATGTGGCTTATTATGTAAATCACCCCATTCTTAATAGCAATAACAGTTATGTAAATTATAAAATTATCCAAAAATTGTTTATTATCATGTTATTGTTATTTTTTTAAATATAATTTCTAATAACAGTATTGCCTTTTTGGCTGGGTACTATTTTATTTTTAGATTTATATGTTAAATCACATCCATATCATTTTAGATAGAGTTTTAATATGTACATGAGATTTAATAAGGGGAAAGTATTCACCGGTGATTTACATAATAAACCATATTTTGTTTTTTTCTTACACAATAAGTCACTTTCAACTATTGGTATATTTATTCCACTGTTATTTTATGTTTTTCATATTATAAAAAAATTAGAAAACAAATCAGGTGGGATAATAATTTTTTTTTCCAGATTCTTGACCATCCACGATCTTGCATCTATGACTATGTGGACAATTTCCGATTTACAAAAAAGCAAAGTGAAACATTTGGTAGTTTGATATTTTACTCTTACAAAAATATACCAAAAATTGAAAATGGCTTATTATATAATAAGAAAGTGTAAAAGTAGTTTATTGTGTAATTATTTCTTAAGGTAAGTTATGTGAGTTAATTGTGACTGTGAAACATATAATCAATTTGAATACACAGTTTATTGGTTGAATATACATTTTTTAATAAAAAAAACTCAACATATACATTTTATCTATATATGAATGTAATATTTTCGAATTTTGAAAAGAAAAAAAGAAAGAGAAATTGAAAAAACAAAAATGAAAGCTGTCGAAAAGAAAGAAACAAAAAAAGAGAAAGAAAGAGAGGAGTGCGGGACAGAGGAGAGTGATCTATCAGTGAATAGCTGTTGCCAGCTCTGGTTCTTCTCCCATCAAACCTGGAGCCTCTTTCTTTTTTGCTTTTTCTTTCTTCGGATTTAATTTAAGTTCAAATTTCTATTACAAAAATTAAAAACATTTAAATTTTATTAAACAACAACAAGGAGAAGAATTATGCTTTGGTGTATAAGTTAAACTAACAAGCTAAATGTTACTTCTTTTTTTTTTTTTTTAATAATGAAGAGGTTCTGAACCGAAACCCGTACATTCCCTAGGTCTGGACCAATCTTTAATATTTTTACTCGTCCTAGCTACCACTCGATCTTGTGACTTTTTGAATTACTTTATGATACATTTCCAGTGGAATTATCGACTTCTGATTTCTATGTGTTACTTCAAAGATACAAGACATGATATTTTATGTGTTTTTTTATTTTTTAGGAGATATTGTGAATGTTTTTTAAAGAGAAATTGCAACAGATACTATAAAATAAAAACAAAATTAACTCTACTTTTTGACCATAACTGTTCATCTTAAAAAAGACCTTCTCACCCCCATCTTTTCCAACTAATTACTTTTTGTTTTTTTTTCTTTCTCTCTCATCCATTTTTGCAGAAGAAGAAGAAGAAGAAGAAGAAGAAGAAAAAAAGAAGAAGAAGAAGAAAGAAAAAAGAAGAAGAAGCGGACGCCGGCGACGGAGGCGAGGACGGCGGCGGCGGCGGAATTGACTCCGATGGGGGCGACGCCGGTGAGAAGAAGGAAGAAGAAGAAGGAAGAAGAAGAAGGAAGAAGAAGAAGAAGAAGGAAGAAGAGAAGAAGACACAGGCGACGGAGGCAAAAACGGCGACGCCGGCGAAAAAGAACCCGACGCCGGTGACACCGGCGTCATGAACAGTGTCGCCGGATTATCATATGATAACTGAATTAACACAATAATCTATTATATGATAACTGGTTTAACATTACAATTTCATAAAAATGAACATGATAACAGAGGTTAACATGACAATGTTAACGATAGTAATTATATGTTACCGATGTTAACAATGATAATTGGGTTAACATTGTTAAAGTTAACGATGTTAACTGAGTTAACATGATAATGCTAACGAAGTTAACAATGATAATTGGGGTAACATGACAATGTTAACGCTGATAATTGAGTTAACATGATAATGTTAACGATGTTAACAATGATAACTGGGTTAACATGACAATGTTAACGATATTAACAATATGTTTTTGGGTATGAATAGTGATCGTTAAATGAACAGTGCGTCCGTTAAATGAACAGTGTCGCTGGATGGCATTTTTGTGATTGTTAAAAAAACAAAGGATATTTTGGGTTTTCTCTTTCTCCTCACCTAATTTTCAAATCAACTTCTAATTTTTTGGTCAACCTACCATATACACCTAAATCACCCATGTTTAAAATGGTAAAAGGTAAACTAAGAAATGAGATTTTTTTTTGTAGCTTTAGCTGAGAAGAGTGAGATTTTTCCGCTAGCAAACCAACAAAGCATTAAAATTAAGGTGAAGGTTTTATCCAGTTAAAAGATTACATGTGATATGGTTTCGAATTACTTTGGTATGCTGATTTGCTTGTTTCTTTGGCGTTTTAACTGAAACAAAACATGTTACTATTACAATCGTTACTCCTATCGTTAGCAGAGCTCCATCATTGTCACCACATCAATTCTATAAAGTGGTTATATCTCATAGCTAAATCTTAAATATAATCCTAATCAAATGAAAATCTTATACTAATTCTAACGAATAACGAAAGCCTCATACTAATTTAAATTATTAAAATATTACCGTTCCATTTGTTTATATTCAGGTCCAATACAATACAAGACAATATATGAATGCACTTGTGGACCTCTCACACCTGCTTCATGTCAGGTGTCTCTTCCCATTAATTCTCACCTCTTTTGTTGAATAGTATACGTTTTATTATATGCTAAGATTCGAATTCTAAACGCAACTCTTCCAAACACGAGACTCTAATCCATAAATTTGAATCGATATTGGCTTTCGGGTTAAGAGATAAACGTAAAATGTTTTTAATGGGATATGATAACTTCCCTTTAACATTTGGTACGTACGTAGATCGAGTTCTAATTATTAGGTTTAGAGAGACTTGTATAACAAGTTATTGTTGGAACTCCTTTTTGATGAAATAGTTTTAACTATTTTACCGATGAATTTTCTGATAGAGACGTCTGTCGGAATAACTAGATTTTAGGAATGGTAAAATTGTCGCTGTAAACACATTAATGTAGTGTATTTATTTGTCAAAATCAAAATTGATTTGAATAAGAAATAGATGACCAAAGTATGTGACTTGGAAAACATGTAAAACTTTAAAAATTTGTTAAGTGTAAAAACTAAAAACTAACAAATGTCCTACAAGAAAATTTGAGCCAAAATTCTCTTGTATATATAGTGGAAAAATCAATACAAGGTACACAAGTTGTGGGTTTATATACTAAAGCCGCTCGTGATGTACACTAATGTAATCATTTAATAACATTAAAAACAGCATTATTTTAGTAATTTCTACTAGTTTATAAATCTTCAGATTTAGTTCTACATCGTTGGCGTCCTAAACACAATTATGTCCAATATAGATCAAATCTCAACAAATGTGATTCAGAAAGAATGGAAGAAACCTAATTAGATCGAGACATGAACAAGTTCTAATTAGTTATGCTATGTGGGTGGAAGACAGTGCTTAATCATTCTTAATATACAAACGAGATGCTATGTTATACTAATCCATCGAAAGAAGATTACAAACCCTTCATTTTTTAATGGATTATACTCATTATACTTTTCACTAATTATTCCTCTTTAAACAAAATTAACTACAAGTGGGGTACCTTTATAGTGTATGAATTAAATCTGTAACCAGATTTATCATTATTAGTTTGATCTCATTCATTACCCTCTATTAATTAGCATTTGCATTTTCTTGTGTGCACATGATGAAAAATAAAAACGCTGATAAAATTGTCAGAAAGTAAAAGTATACTCATAACTTACCTTTTTCATATTAGGCGAGCGAAGTTGATTTAATGAAACATAAGAAAAGTCCTTAATTTGATTAAATTAATACCACTAAATCAGTATATTGTTGCATGGAGAAAAACTAAAAGTGGAACAAGGTAGTACTACAGAAAAATCAAAGAAAAAAATATGAAGGAAAGTAATTAAAACGTAACGATAATCGATTTAGATAATTAAAACGAAAAAGGAAAAAGAAACTGACACGAATCAGTACATAAACACGTGAAATTGAAAACATGGTTTGCAGATCATAAATCCGACATTAGTCACTATAAAATCTTAGTGTTCTGTATTTTATATTGTTTACTAATTTGTGTACACGCTTCAACGTTCTATGCAGATCTTATCTGCTTCAATAGCGATCTAGCGAGGGATAAGATACAACGATAATTGTAACTTTGACCAAAAAAAACAAAAAAAAAACTGTAAGAAATGTGTTCAACATTAAAATATTAGTCGGGTCGTTGGTTCATCTTAGCTAGCTAGGGTAGATTTATGAGAAACTTTATTATCAACGATACCTTTTCAACACGAAATTGTTTAGAAAATGTGAATATCTATTTTAAAAATTAATGTGTAATGCCTATATTTATATAGGTGTATATTTTTCAATGAAGGCAAAAATTACTAAATATAGTTGAATGTTAACGTTTACAAAATGAAAATTTATTAATTATAATCAAATTATAACACAAATGAAACAAACACTTCTGCTATAAAGATATTTATATATAATTCTAATGAAAATATAATTGTATATATGTGGTAAAAATAATATGTTATTGTAGGTAGTCGAGTGATCTTTTGGGAATAAATAATCTTCTTTTGGATCGGTGAATCAGAGAGTGACACGTATTATAGTAGGCTAAACATTCACTTGATTTTAAAGCGTACCACTTCGAGATGGTGCGGTTACGAGGCTAGGTGCATGGTCGAACCTTAGGATATGGTAGGACATGTTATATGACGTGTCACTGTAGATTAGACGGCCACTTAATCTAAAAGCGTACCACTTAGAGACGGTGCGGTTACGATGTTAGGTGGTCGAACCATATGACATGTTAGGACAGTGAAATGAACCACCACTTTCTCCCCAAACCGTTCTCGATTAGCGGGAGCGGGAAATAAAGAGTCGAGTGATCCCATGGTAGAAATGGGTTACTTTTTCCTGAACCCGCCAACTCGTGCCATGTTACCTGAAGAGTGCGATAGTAGGAAGATGAGTAACTCGGACATGTACTTGTCAACTTTCCGTCTACATCACCACATACCGGGCATCAATGCCCATGAAGGTATGCTCTCAGATAACCCAGAAGTAATACCCGAGAAGGTAAGAGAAATCTGATACCCCTTACCAGGTTATCGGGAAGGTAAAAGAGACTTATTAAACACGAGTATTTCACTATTTTCCTTCCATAGATAATGCTTTGCGATTCGAATTATTCCCCCCCAAACACTTAGCGAAAGATTCAGACTACGCGGTTTCAGGGTCAAAGACGGACGAAAGCGACGTGACATGAAATCTCGAGAGGTCTGCAGTATGGGACGAGAAGACCACTCGGCGCCAAACCCGCGAGACACATAGCAAGGACAACTCGGCGTAAGTTAGAGCCGTTAGCGGAAAAGTGTGGATGCAGGAAAAGCACTTCAATATGACGTACAAAGAGCCACCTCAAATGATCCACCCGCTCGACCCGAATTACGAAAATACAATCCGGGGCAGGTATACTCTATAAAAGTCAACTACGCTCCCCGAGAGCAGGGTATAGACGATCATTCGCACACACTCTCACATACAATCTTTTGACCTAATTTAATTTTTTTCCTTCACCAAAAACTCTTTTTCTCTTTCGGGGTAAAAACTCTCACGGGTAATCCCTGAATCGATTCTGATATTCTGTCTCCAGTTACTTTTTGGCCGGAATCACCTTAAACTTCTCATCTTTCCCATCTTCTTCACCCTAAAAATCTTCAGAAATCCCATAAACTTAGTGGATCCATCCTGTTTTTCGGACCCTAATTAAGTCACTTAGCCGTTCAAACCCGTTTTTCGATTCTATTCGGATCCAAAACCGTGGTCCTTATCTCTCTTATGTACTGACTTGAGCGTCAGAGAGTTCTCGGAAAACATTCTCAATCGTGTTTTCCGAGCACCCAATATATTGTTGTATCGATGGATTAATTTTCTAAAAAGACGAAAAAATCCTAAAATATGATCTATGAATTATGTCATTAATTAAAACTTCAATAACGTATAGTATTTAGTAAGTTTTGTGGCAAACTATAGACACAATTATATCTTATCATTATCATTGCAATGACAATATGACATTCCAATAGTATTTTTTGGGTAGAATTGTAAACTATACAATGGAACCTATTCAAACCAATGGTTTATTAATTTTAAAATTCTACCAAAAAATAATAATATTGGAGTGTCATTACAATAATAGTAAAATCGATATTTAATGTTCTCTATAGTTTGCCACAACACTTACTAAATACCAAACGTTCTTAAAATATACCATGGTCCATGAAACCTATTGAAACCAATTTTAACAACAACAAAAAAAAAACTATTGAAACCAATGGAGTTATACGTTGAATTATTGTTTGGCTTTGCTCCAAAAATATTAAATAAGGAATGGTTATGGTGTTTTGTGGTCCAAGCATCCATTTTGAAAAATATTTAAATTTTGTTTGACTATATATATGGATTATGGGTAAGGCGAAATGTCATGACTCACGAGTTCAATGCCACTCTTTTAAAACTTATGGATGCATGCAGATTCATCGAATTTGGAATCGACACATTATCTTTGGTCTTCCTCAGCCATGATATCAAATTGTGCTACTCGTCGCACACCCGTATTATGTAAACATATATAACAACATTAATTTTATTATTATTATTATTTATAAGATTATTATAAAATTCGTATGCAATAATTTGTAACTTTACTATAAAATTCGTTTCTTCCATTATAAATTTGACAAAATAATGTATAATTTTAGCATAAAATCCGTATGAAATAATTTATAATTTATATAAATATATAAAACAGTAAGTCTTATTCATTTTCAGGATTCCGATTACTAGCATCATCAGCATGCAAAATAATTATTTCATTCGAATTGAGCATTTAAAGTGTTTTAAAGGCTTCAACAGTATCACATGTAAGATATTGAAAACATTATAGATTCATTATTGATTCAATAGAGAAACTCTCTCATAATACTACTCAATCGATACTTGCAATAGTTCATGCTCTGTGGTATTCAGTGCGGATGCAAACTCTTCCATTTAGTTTTAGAAGAAAAACAAAACAGAAGTATTGGTAAAAAAACAAAAACGAATTAAACACAAGTTGTAATTGACCCGTTTTATGGTAAAGTCGTGTCCTTAGTTACTAGTTGTATTGTATTTATGAAGTTTGTTGCTTTGAGTATTTTCATAGCATTTAGTTTAAGATTTGTTGGCAATGAACTAGGCGAATAACATAGCATTGCATCTTAACGAACAGATGCATCTTTTGTAAAAACGTTTTTTTGGTTTGAATAAATTTTACATTCACTTCAAAAAAAGAAAATAACATAGCATTGCATGATTATCGAAATTTAAATGAAGAATCAAATTATGATTGTACTCTAATTAATGATTCCTAGCCATAATCATAATATAATAAAGTAATAATAAACTTACATATAAGCATTTTGAAATATAAAGTATAGATGATTAACAACCACCAAATCAACATATATGCACCGGCGGTGGTGGGTCCGCAGCCTCCGCGGCTCCTTCACCGACTTCAAGCTCTGTCCCGTTATCATTATCTCTCTCCATACCTTTCGGTATATTATATTCACATATACTTATATCTTATACATGCGTTTGAAATCATATGATATAACTTTTTCCTTGTCACCCATATATGTATCATGTATCATGTATGCATCTGTGTATAGACTCGAGGACATTGTCGAAAGTTGAGGTCACCAGAGTTAGTACTCTTAGAGAGGAAACAGTATTTTTTTTTGTTTTTGTCGTAAACCATGCACTAGTTCATCGAAAGATTCGTTTTTAGCTGCATGAAAAGGAAATGTTGTATACTATTTAGGGATTTATTAAGGGTTAGTTGATCAAAATTTCTATATGGAAAATGCGTGGAGTTGAGAAAATCAAAAGTTGGTGAGAAAAGCAGTCAATCAAGAGTAAAAGTGTAAAACACATGAATTGGTAAAGCGTGAAAAAAATAATTACTAGTGATCACTATGATTTATTTGATTTCATGAAACTCAAAACATAAAAATCCCAACCCAAAGAATGGATAACTAACTATAATCCTTTTAACAAGAAAACACATAATTGAGGAGTAAAGATTACGAGATATTCTTCAAAACTCTTGAAAAAATCATGTTTAAAATGTGGACACAGATTGGATATCTGAAATTATTGAATACCCAAATCCACAGCATACCACTATTTGGATTCAGGTTCGTAAGTTATGAAAATTTAGATTTCGAATTTCTGTAAAATATCAAAATAGTTGTGGACATATGGATCCGATTACGATGGATCTACAATTTTACGATCCAAATCCAGACCTTCAAAATATTCACATAATTTAGATCATATTAGATTGCGAATTCAAGATAATAATTATACCATTATGCTTAATATTAATTACTTGATCGATCTACTCTTTCCTTTCAATTTCAAAAACCTTTTCGGTTTTACAAAATAGGTTGGAATATATACACGTAATAGATTAAATGCCCAAATGTTTAACGTAAGATTTGAAGAAACTATGATAAATATATGTTAAATTTAATGGACTATGAATATATATACAGATGATGACTCCCCATACTAAGTTAGTAAGTAGTGTTGGGTTGCTATAGAGTTAATATAGTATTGTTACTATACTATCATTGAGAAAGTGCCTTCCGAACCTTTTTCTAATTGTAAAGAAAGTTGCACCATATTTTGGCTTTTCATTTATTATCTTCCTAGATCAGAATCTATTCCCTTCAATGCATTGTGCATATGCCCGATGTCTTTAACTATATTATTCTTAATGTGAATTATTATTAACTAGATTAGCACCCGCATATATACATGTTTAAATTTTAATATTTTATAATCCGTAAAAAAATTAAAATATTTGGATAAGGTTTTAGGCAGACAAATGGCCAATTAGTGAAATCTCAATAAGTAAATGTGGTCGAAATTTAACAAAGGGACATGGAAGGTAACAAGTATTAGTTACATGTTGTAAATATTGGTCTCAACTTGATAACCAAAAAATCAAATAAGCACTGACGACATGAATACGATCAGATGTTTTTTGTTTTTGTTAAATAATAAGGTCAGATGTTGTTCAAAAATTTGATTTGTTCAAATTACAACGGCTTAGAATCTTCAAATAGGCCGGCCTTTATACACCAAACTTTTCACATGACTACACCAACCTAGTTCACGGACGCAACACCACTCGCATAAAACACTTATTAGTCATAATTCTTGTTACCTTTTTGCATCAAAAAGTTATTTCACGGCATAAGCCAAATTGCATTATTTACCAATTTCCACGGTTTAGAATAGCATCTTGGTTCGATGCAGATTTCCAAATTTATGTTACCTGAAAGAACGTTTGATTTGTGCCTATAGCATCTTCAAACACTCCCAAAACTGAAAACACACAACTAGCTACTAGATGAAAGATCACATCTACACATCTAACTCTAACCATGTGAGTTGGAAACTTACTTAGCTCGACTTCCTCTCGTTCGCCTTTGGGATTTTCTTGTATCCATACGTGTTTATGTCCACTTTCTGTTGCATAACCTACAGAAAAAAAAAAAACCACAAAAGTGTGAGGTTTCATTAGAGCCTCTCTACGAATAAATACAAACTACACGCTCCCACAAGTTTAGGAAAATTTAAAACATATATACCTTAAGCTCCTCTTCGATCGATATGTTTATAAGCATTGATAGGTCATGTTCTTGAAAGCGCCTTTCTTTCCTCTATGATCTCCCATT
The DNA here is from genome assembly GCA_002933935.1 of Eutrema yunnanense. Taxonomy (NCBI): domain Eukaryota; kingdom Viridiplantae; phylum Streptophyta; class Magnoliopsida; order Brassicales; family Brassicaceae; genus Eutrema; species Eutrema yunnanense. The sequence goes on along the minus strand of PKML01062198.1, from coordinate 1,305,746 downwards.
CTTGGTCATCTTGTACCTTTGCAGCATCCTTACTTAATAAACCAAGTTCATTATAAGATATACAAATTCACATAAGACAAATACTAACAAAGATCTTATCCAATGCGCATTAGGAAATATTGACCTGGCTTGAAGGAGGTGGCTGAGCCTAACTGCTCCTAATACCGTGAGAGATATCATTGGAAGTCCGTATCTTATAAACGGGCTTCTCCTACCCAATCTTTTAAATGGAAGCCCTCGTAGTTTGGAAGCAGCTAAAGAGGGGTTCTCTGAGCAATTTTCATTATTGTCATGCTTGTATATTCAAAAAAGCAAAAGCCTGCAAAGGAGAAATTATGTGTTTGTGAAGTCAGCTTAACATAAACACAAACTCAAGAATGGCTTATAATCACTAATTATAATAGTTTCTGAAGCATCATACAGAGTGTTGCTGTAAGAGAAGCGTCTCAGGTTGATATATTATAGATTTATAGTTATGTAGAAGAGATTAATTAAGTACTCAATCAAAACAAAGTAATCATCAAGACATGTATGCGTAATCCACATAGACTATGAATAACACCAAATTCTTAATACAAAACTGAGGAAAAACTAGATGCTTTGTAAATTGGTGTGCATCTAAAGATATAAAAAGAAGCTCATATGCAATAATCCTATAATTTGCTAACATTTTCATAAATTAAGAAATGATATAATCATAACCTAGAAACCAAACGATTCAGTCAAAGCGTTACAATCATCCCTAAATCCCAAAATCCGAAACGGTCAAAGAATATTCAGGACTAGGTCGTGATAAATCTATGCGATACACTAAATCCCTCGCTGATTTTTTTACCGGCGATGGCGTGCGTTGACCGGCGACGGCAGAGATTTTGACTTTTTTTTTTTTATAGTTTTGAGTATAAACTTATTAGTTTTCACTGAACCAAGCCATACCTGATTGGTTCCTTCGAAAACCGAACAACAACCGCGAAATTCTGGTTCCGGTTTATCCAGTACAATAGTTTTCTTTAGGCCTAAAACTTAAAACGAGAGTTGCTTTGATAATTTGATTTTCCATTAAATAAAGAGTGACACGTCTTTGTCGTATATCCGAGTTGAAAATGCCGTTTTATACCATGATCCAAATGAAGAAGACATGCTTGAGAATTGTCCTTATATATAATGATTTAAATAGGTTGGTTTGAGAGACTATATATCCAGTTCGATCGGAATTAAAGAATCAACATGGAAAAAACCAAAACAACGTGCTCGGTTTCTTTTCGTAAGGGTATCGGCACATACATTTAACACACGAGGGATATAAAAAAATACTAAAATAAGTAAAAATGGAATAAATATGATAGAACTCTTAAATTTCCGAAGCCAAACGGGTCATTCTTCCTCATCCTCAATCAATTTAGCCATCTAGAGGCAATCCGATTCGAAGAACATCACCAATTCTCCCATCATTTGTATGGTTTTTATGGCCCATAAAAATGTATGAAATTCAGCATGGAAGAAAGATAAAGTTCGTTCCTTCTCAAAATGGAGAATTGTCTATTTGAATCAAAAGTTATAGTCAAAAAGTTCCCGAAAAAATTGAGATCTAAAGCATGTTAATTTTCTCTAGGGAAAATAAAATCCAAAAATTAACATTTAAAACAAAAAATATCCACTAGAAAAAGTGATTAGTGGAATTGCTACGATACTGTTACAAAGGAGGCAATGTGCAAAGTTTTTTAGCAACTAAAGTCTAATTAATGGTTATAACATTTCTGCCTAAAGAAATCCTTTTTTTTTCAACTAGACTATAACATGCCGACCTAATAGCTCAACACCCCATATGAGGGAAGAGTGTAAGAGCCGAACTATCCATACAGATGATATATTAGCAGAGGTGTGGACAAATGGACATGTGATTTCTTGTGATAAAGGATTTCTTTAGACGAGAGAGCAAATGGACATGTGATTCCGAAGAAAACATTGAATCATGTAACATATAAAAGACAAAATGATAGTCCAAAAGCTCATACAAAAATCGATATCAATTATTTTCTCTCTTGCATACGAGATACACATATAGATGTTCGTGAGCTCTTTATTATTCTTTTTTCCTCAAACATGCTACATTTATATTATTAATACTTGTAAACCAACATCAGGTTTCTCCTTTTCAACAATTTACAATAACATTTAGATTTCTCCTTTTCAACATATATAGATGATGTTTTTTTTTTTTTTTTTTTGAACCTTAACAATTAACATAGATGATGTTTCCGAGAATTAACTGTAATAGTTTACTTAACTTCAGATGTCATGTTTTTTTATATATATAAGATGTGATTAGTATCGTCTAATATTACAACTTAAATTAACTGGACATGAACAAGAAAACGATTGATAGAGATAAGCCGAATTATACATAAACTCATAAAGTATTTTGTTTTTTTAACTAGAATAATACAGTAATTAAAATTGGAAAATTTTAAACAGACAGACATATATATAGTCAGTCATATATAAACATTAAAAAAAAAAAAATCCTTTCCCTAAGTTTAATTTATTACTCAGTAAATATACTTTGGTATATATATGAGTTACATATTGCAAAGAAGACTAATACTTCCTCTGTTTTTTTATATAAGAGCTTTTAGATATTTTGTTTTGTTTATTTTTATAAGAGTTTTTTACATTCTCCAAAATTTAATTAATTACTATAACTTTATCTTTGCAAAAAAGTTTTTTATTAATTCTCGTGCTTTTAGGAAAAACCCCTTATATAAAAAAACAGAGAGAGTATAACTGTAGCAGTTATAGCGGTATGTGGAATTCCATATAGTGTTCCAACAGTCACAACGAGCATATTTTGGAAATTCACGTGACTTCATTTTGTTTTCACACATCTTGCTTCCATTTGCGCCACATTTTCCAGCGCCAAACTTATAAAGTCTGCACACCTGTGCATTCACCTCTACAATTTTCAAACAACCACACACACAAAAAAAATTAATCGTGGATAAATATTTTAGCTCAACAATTTTTTTTATTATTATTTTGGACCATAACAGACCAGTCTAATAGTTAAATACTTCCACACATAGAAAATAGATGGAGTCGAACTCGACACCGGTAAAACGACAACAGATGTATGGCAACCATTGACACACTTGCTCATTCTTGTTTAGCTGAACAATTGATAGTATAAATTTCGTAAAGTTTAATTGCTAATTTTATTTTTTCAACACAAGTTTTTTTTATAGGAATAATCAATGTTTTCATAAATAAAAAAAGAATCGAATCAAAAGGAAGAATATTAGATTACAACATGGTTCAGAACGAGGAACAAGAAAACACCTAAAACTATGAATAAAGTAGCAGACTTCATAACTCCAAAAAGTTAAGAAAAAGTTGTTTAAGTTAACTACAAAGAAAATCTTGTTTTTCTTTAACTCGTAGTAACTATATACTTTTTCTTTGCCAATACTCATAATATATATACTAAACACACACTAAAAATAGATCTTTCTTTTAAATTAGGGGAAAAATAAAAACTTAAAGATGAAAAGAAAATGTTGGGCCAAGTCAACGAGATAGAAAATATATGTAGTTTATTTTTTGGAATAAATACGAAATAAGGTTATTCAGAAATGTTTTGTTGAATAGGTCAGATTTTATTTTAAAAAACAAAATATCGATTGTAGCAACAATATATGGCTAGTAGAAAACACTTTTTTTAATTAAAAAAAAATTATAAATAAGATTTTGTTCCAAAAAAGATTTACTTTCTAATTGAATTAAAATTCTATTTTGGATGGTCATCAATTGAAGCAATCCACAGTAAAAAAAAACCTACATATGAAAAAAATAATTTCGTGAGATCGAGCACCTCAAACCAAATAGTTCAAAGGTTGAAAGGAGTATGTCTACAAAAGAAGAGAACACTGGTCACTCTGAAAATGCCAATGTCATCTTGATAAGGTCTAAATCCATTTTTTTCACAATTATCCACATAATTTACTTCTTTAACTTGAACTTCATCATTCTCATAAGTAATGGTACCACAAAACTCGGTGGGAGAAAGTTTGATGGGATACGAAACCTTATCATTCACATTTTTGAACACTACCATCTTGTTTGGAAAGTCTATGTTTGCACCAGTGGTAGGGTTAGACGTTTTAACCGAATCCGAACCCGAACCCTAATCCGATCCGAACTAGAAAAATATCCGAACGGATCTTAGGGTTTAAATACTTTGGGTTTCGGGTAATATCCGAACCGAATCGAAACCTGAACTACAAACCTGAATTACCCGAAGTAGCCAATTAACCCCTTTTGTTATACATAGGGCTGGACGTTTTAACCGTACCCGAATCCGAGCTCAAACCCAACCAATTTATGAACTTGTACTTGTAGATATATTGGGTTTTGGATAAAAATATCCGAACTTCAAGAAGAAGAGAATTTAAAAATGAAGAGGGAGCTTGCGGGTTTGCCTCACCAACTTTCTACCAAACCTCTTTGATCCGAAGTTGACACGTGTGTAAAACTATTGAGACCACCAAGACTAAGTTAGTAAACTGTTTTTAACTCACAGTCGCGAATCGAAGAAAGTTTCACACTTTCACTCCACAAGACGCCGAAATAAAAAAAACGATAAGAGATGATTTGCGTTAGAGCTCGGCCGCTATTTTCCTCGCCGTTTTCTCTCGCTTTCTCATCAACAACCAAACAGCCCCCAATCCGTCTCCGTCGTCTCCCTTTCTCCTCCTCCTCCTCCTCACGCCGCCCCTTCTCCGCCGTTGCAATGTCTTCTCCGAATCAGATCATCGAGCACATCGTCCTTTTCAAGGTCAAAGACGACACAGACTCCTCCAGAATCAGCTCCATGATGAACGGCCTCAACGGCCTCGTCTCCCTCCACCAGGTGCTTCACATCTCCGCCGCTCCTCTCCACCGTGTCAGATCCTCCGCCTCCGCCTTCACTCACGTCCTCCATAGCCGTTACGGATCCAAGGAAGATCTCAACGCCTACGCTGCACATCCCGATCACGTCCGCGTCGTCAAGGAATCGGTGTTACCGATCTGCGATGACGTTATGGCTGTTGATTGGATCGCCCATGAAGTCCCCGGAACCCTAGCTCCGCCTCCTGGTTCCGTTGCCAAAATCACTTTCCTCAAGCTGAAAGAGAATCTCCCCGATGAGGCTAAATCGGAGATTCTGGATGTGATCAAGGGGCTCGATGAGAAATTTCCAGGGATTGGTCAGATCACTGTTGGGGAAAACTTCTCTCCGGCTAGAGCGAAAGGTTTCTCGATTGCATCGATTGCGTATTTCAAGGATCTGGCTGAATTGGAGTCTGTGGATGATCAGACGGAGTTGGTGAATTTGCAGAAAGAAAAGGTTCGTGATTATCTCGATTCCACCATTGTTGTTGAGTTCGTGGTGCCTTCTTGCTTGGTTTCTGGATTGTAGAATGTATAAGACGAAGAATGGTTTCTGATTCTGCTTCTTAAATCGAGAAAATGAGTCCTAAAGTCTCAGTTTTTACATAAAGTCTCAGTTTTTACTATTGAATTGTCTTTGTTTTTGAGAAGGGTTTTGCTTTTGCTATGCATATGCATTTGTGTTGATGCAAGTCAGTTCCGATTATTAGGAGAAGCTGAGAAATTTACAGCCAAAAATTAGTTAAAAGGAGATTTTAAATCTTGATTAGTTTGATGAGTAGTGAGATCATCGTATGGTTGCAATAGAATCTGTGTATATATCATCTTACTGTTATGCAATCTCTGCTGGTCTTGCTGCAATTAAGTTCTGGTTTTAGGAGAAGCAGGAAATTTATGTACTTTCAGGATCCTATAAATGTGTTTCCAAGTTCCAACACCATCTTTTTCGATCTCTGTAATTGTGATATATGTACGGGTTTTTGTTTATTCATCTAGAGTTTTAAAACCAGGGAAAGTTAGCGTGAATATAAGGAATTTGAATACGTTTGCCTGTTTTGTAATACTACCAGATGGTTTATCTATCGACAATCTGATAATATTTCATCGGTTGATTTTCCATTAAATTGGCATTGGTTGTTACTAACTTTGCTTAAACTCTTAAATCTGATATGACTATGGGCGGTGACATTTGAAATCTGGGATGGTGAAATTATTATGGGTTTGATAATCTAACGCGACTAGGCTTGACTGTAGGGCTGGGGAAAATATTCGTTAAATCCGCTTCGATTTGGTATTCGTGCTGATTCGATTCGAAAAATCTGGATATCCGTAAAATTTCGGAGCAAAGCAAATAGTAAAATATAGTATCTGTCAAAAACGAAACAGATCACAAATATCATTTTGAAAAATGACGGATATCCGCTCCGCTCCGTATGTTTATAACTATATATTCATATATGTAATTATGTATATACATATTTTTCTCTTGAGACACATTCATTCTGGTTAATTTAACCCATAAAAAAAATGGACAGAATGGGCTTACTAATCAATTTTTGCTAAGTATCAGCCCAAAATGGGTTTATTAAGATTTTTTTTTATCTTTCACGGAGCGGAGCAAATAGCCGTGGATATCTATAAAAACTTTGGATATCCGAATTTCCGGATATCCGTAAATTTTCGGATCGAAGCGAATCACAAAACCAAATATTCGGACGGAGCGGAGCGGATCACAAATACATCAAAAATTCAAGTATTTGCTTTGTATCCACCCCTAGTCTTGAGTATTCGGATATTTGGGCTAGATCTGGATCGGGTATTCTAGGTTTCAGGTATTTTGGCAAGGGGTTAAGATATTGATTGGGTATTCTTGAAATTTGGATTGGGTTCGGTTTGAGTTATTTGATTGAAGAACATAATTTTTTTTGGGTACGGTTTGGTTTTTATCCAAAAATATCCAAAATTATTCGGAAATATCCAAAATATCCCAAAATCGGGGAAAAACCTGTACTCGAAATATACTTGAAATATCCAAAATACTCGAAAAAATAAATGATATCTTCGGGTTTATTGTTGTAATTTTGGTAATATCAAGTCTAAATATAATTAATATTTTTGGGTATAGAATTATACTTCGGGTATTAGGTATCTATTCGGTTTTCGGTTCAATTCCAGTTTGGTTTAGAATTTTTTGGGTATAAGAGTTTAGTATCCGTTCATGTATTTTATCGGTTTCGGTTTGGTTTAATACTTCCTAATTCGGTTTAGTTCCGGTTTGATTTTTCGCTTCCTAGTATTTTGCCCAGACATTCTAACCAATTCGATTTTGTTTTTTTTAAAAAATTGGAAATTAAAAAAATTGGAAGTAAAATTAATAAACAGAATCCACGGAGGAAAAGGAAAAGAGTACATGAAAGGGAAAACTCAAAAAGCATAAGTAGGAACTAGGAAGATAGGTTTAAGGGGCAAACGTGAAAACAATAATCATGAAAACCCTAACTTCTATTTAGAAACCCCCATCGAGCCGCTCTCTACTTCCTTGGGAGATCAGATCACAAAGAGAGAAACAAATGGTTCTGTATGATCTTCCGGCGGATTTGGTAGAGGAAATACTGTCTAGGGTTCCGGCCACATCTTTGAAACGATTACGATCTACTTGCAAACGATGGAACGTTCTATTCAAAGATGGAAGATTCACCGAGAAGCACTTTCGTAAAGCTCCAAAGAAGTCTCGTGTTCTCATGTTGAAGGAATATAAGATTTGTTCAACGATCGTCGATCTCAATGTTGTTCCTCCGTCTATAGAGTTCAAAGACGCACTTGACCTAAAGGATTCCCATTCTAATTCAGAACAAGTTGATATAGTTCAAGTTTTTCACTGCGACGGTTTGTTGTTATGCACCACCTTGGACAATAAACACATGGTTTGTAATCCGTGTTTAGGGGAAACCAGGTGGATCCAACCTCTAACTGGTAACTTCGGATACTCTAGGTTTGCTCTAGGATACAAAAACAAAAAAACTTGCCGTAGTTACAAAATCTTGAGGGATTGGGTAGATTACAAAACAAGCAACCGAGTTTATGGGTTTGATATCTATGAGTTTACCTCTGATTCATGGAGAGTTCTTAATGCTCCCAGCGTTAACATCTTCAAAATAAGATACAATGGCATGTCTTTGAAAGGGAATACTTACTGGGTTACTTATGATGGCATAGACCACTATTTACTCAGTTTTGATTTTACAAGAGAGAGATTTAGACGTCTACGTCTTCCGGCATTTCAGAGTCAGGGTCAGTATATGGCTCTATCAGTTGTTAGAGAAGAACAACTCTCAGTGTTATTTCAGAGCTTTGGTGCATCAGAGGTGGAGATGTGGGTGACCAAGAGAATTGATAGTGAAGCAGAGTTGTCATGGAGCAAATCCTTTGCAGTGGACTTACACAAATTTTATGTTTACACGAGTCTTTTAATCGACGAGGAGAAGAAAGTGGCATTGTGTTGTCAAGTTAATGATGGCTACAGAGTATACGTTATTGGAACGGATGGTAAGTATTACACAGAAACCCCTGATCTACAATATAAAAAAAACAAACCATATGCACTTAAATGTTGCCCATTTATTTTCAATTATGTTCCAAGTTTGGTTCAAATCCAATAAGGTCGAGGCAAAATTAGAAAAGAGTGAAAACTACTAGTCAGTAAAAATAAAAATAAGTGGTTTCTTGCAGCTCTTTTTTTGTTGTTTTTTTCGTTTTTGTTATATAGACAAGGTCGTTTGAATAATATAATGATTTGATTTTTATGAATCCTTTCTTCTTTGTGTTGTATAGTTTTGATTATGTTTTAAACCCAAAAAAAAAATAAAAAAAAATTGATCCGATGATGATGTAAACCTGAGAAGCTTTGATTATTGAAGTGGTTCAGTGGATTCCTTAAAAGAGAATCTATAGGAAACAAAACGCAGAGAATGCATGAACTGTTTCGAGGGTTAAATTGTTGTGCATTTAACATGTGACAACAAGACTCATCTTGAAAGCTGGTGTAGACAACTACTAGTGGGAATTTCTAACTGCATTTGTAGACAACTACTAGTGGGGATTATGGTTAGGATCAGTCTGGAGGAAGACAAGGTGCTAAGCTTATCTCAAAGGAAACTATAAGATGAAGGTTCCTGGTATGCTCAGATTTAACAAAGACGCAACAAGGAAAAAAAAGGCTAATCTACAAAAGAGAACAAGAACTTGGGATTAGATAGGCTTCAGTGGCTTAAATCTGCTGATATTGCAACTAATAATTAGCAGGCTCTTGTATTCTTATACCTGCAGAATCAGTTGGAGGGATGAGAAAGAACCAGTTTGCAGAACAAAATAGTGTTGAAGTATACTGTGATTCAAGAAGAAGAACCAGTTTGTTTAAGATCACAGTTCATCTCAAAAAGGACAGAGGATACTCTCACCATGATGCAGTTGATAAGATTGCAGAAGAGTGGAACAAGCAGCATTAGAGCTTATAAAAACCTGACTAAATCGATCTATACATATGCTTAAATGGTTTGATAGTCAAGAAAAAAAAATCGATCTATATACATATGCTTCTTTTTTTACTTAGCTCCATCGAGCCGTTTTTCTTTATCTTAGGGAGAGCAGATCACAAAGAGAGAAACAATGAAGATGTCGGATATTCTGTCGGATTTGGTAGAGGAAATACTCTCTTGGGTTCCGGGCACATCTCTGAAACGATTACTATCTACTTGCAAACAATGGAACGCTTTATTCAAAGATCCATGATTCTCCGAGAAACACTTTCGTAAAGCTCCAAAGCAGTCTCATGTTCTCATGTTGAAGGCAGATAGCCTTTGTTCAATGAGCGTCGATCTCAACGTTGTTCCTACATCTGTAGAGTTTAAAGATGCACTTGGCCTAAAGGATCCCCATTCTAATTCAGAACAAGTGGATATAGCCAAAGTTTCTCACTGCGATGCTTTGTTGTTATGCATCCCCAAGGATTATAAACATGTGGTTTGGAATCCGTGTTTAGGGGAAACCAGGTGGATCCAACACAAAAATGGTTACGATATAGGCTGTTAGGTTTGCTCTAGGATACGAAAACAACCAATCTTGCCGCAGCTACAAAATCTTGATGTTTTAGGAGTGTTACCAAACAAACAAGCAAGTTGGTGGATTTGAAATCTATGAGTTTAGCTCTAATTCATGAAGAGCTGTTATTGCTCCCAACTGCCTCAGAATAGACATATATCGTGGCGTGACTTTGAAGGGAAATAATAAGTTCAAAGCAAGATTCAACTCTCGAAGCACATGGGTACTCACAAGAGTCTTCGGCCAAAGTGGAATTGTATAAAGGAGTATGGTTCTCACCCTCAACTCCAAAGTATTATATGTTCACATGGTTAGCAATTCATAATAGATTATCAACTGGAGATCGTATGGTGAATTGGAATGTTGGGGTGAATCCTAGCTTGCTCCCTCTGTCAAGCTCTCGAGGAGACGCGAAATCATATGTTCTTCTCTTGCACTTTTTCATCAGAAATCTGGACACGTCTGACAAAGGAACTACTAAAAGATTGTTTCACAAAAGAGTGGCAAACCCTGATTCATATTATCTCAGACAATAGCAACGATCGTACATCCTTGTTCTTACTAAAGTATGTGTTTCATACAACAATACACACAATATGGAAGGAGAGAAACAATCGCCGTCATGGCGAAGACGCCTCTACGGCTTCTCAACTGGTCAAGTTCATCAATAAAACATGTGTGCAATCGTCTATCATCGATCCATGAGTTGTGGAGACACGAAATTGGAGGGAGCCACTCAGCTATGGTTGGAAGCTCAAGCATAAAGTGTAGAGATAAACCATTTCTAAAATTTCAGTTTATAATCGACTAAAATGAAACACTTATGGTGTAAAAACGTTTTTTTTAGATTAAATAAAATTTTACATTCATTTAAAATATATATATATAGAACTGTACCTCACTCTCAGGTTCTTGAATTCAAGAAGAAAAATGAAAGAAAACAAGTTACAAATCAACATTCTAAAGCAGAATTTAAAAAGAATTCAAATGAAAGAAATTACCTCTTCTACTTTGGCAAGGTTGACACCCCTATTTGATTGATATGAATCTTCACATTAACCACTGCTTAGTGGACATCAATACTAGTGCTAAATGCAGATTCTGATGCTTACATTGCGACTATATCACTAGTGATAGGACCGGGAACTTTGGACTATATCACTAGTGATAGGACCGGGAACTTTGGACTCTGAACCCTTCCTAAGGTTTATCAACACCCTTTCAAGTATATGTTCAATTCCTATTTCTTCTACTAGTGATAGGACCGGGAACTTTGGACCCTGAACCCTTCCTAAGGTTTATCAACACCCTTTCAAGTATATGTTCAATTCCTATTTTTTCTACTAGTGATAGGACCGGAAACTTTGGACTCTGAACCCTTCCTAAGGTTTATCAACACCCTTTCAAGTATATGTTCAATTCCTATTTCTTCTACTAGTGATAGGACCGAGAACTTTGGACTCTGAACCCTTCCTAAGGTTTATCAACACCCTTTCGAGTATAAATCCGAATGTTCAATTCCTATTTCTTCTACAAGCTCTTCCTAGATGTTATCCATTCTTTTATAACCAATATCATTACTCAGAACTCTTCTCTCAAAAGTTGCTCTACCCACGGTTTTCATCAAAGGTGACTATCAAAAACACTTGCTTTGATGGGGCCCGTAAGAGGTCCCAAAGATTTAACATGAAAGAGAAAACATCACAAAAGCTTTGATGGGGGGCACGTTAGAGGTCCCAAAGATGTAAGATAGAACACAAGAACGTTCTCTCAGTCTCAATCGTAAATACTTAAGAAAGATGGAGTCAACACTTAGGAAAGAGGGGAAAGGTGTGGAGACTTGCTTCTGGGAGAAGAAAGCTCTCCCTATTAAGGATTGAAAGGGGAAATATAACATACATAAACTAAACTAAACACAAAGACTTGCTTTAATATGATAATCAATCTCAATATGGAGGTTTGGCTTTCTCGTGTATGCACCTCTTCTTTCAACTTCGTTCTCGGCGACCAGGATGTGAAACTCTGAATCAAACATATTGTGTATGTCGATATTCTTTGTGATGCTTAAGTTAACTGTTTCCTCGATCACTTCACGAGTCATAGTGAAGCCTAGATTAGACAGGACCCGTATTGCATTCGCGGTTCTGCAAATGCTTTGTCTAGTCTTAAGTGGAATATGGCTTTGCTCTCTTCTTGTGACCATGGGGGGCGTCTCGTCCAGAATCATAGGATCTCTTACTTGGACATGTTCCCCGACCCAAATGAAACCATTGCGGCCCATAATCAAATTGATCCCAAGACTTTCCATGTAATGAATGTGATGCTTGGTTCTCTTAACCAAGTAAGCATCGACCTTGAGAAGCTGTCCCTTCTCGAGCTGCATGGATTCATAAGATTTTAGAGCAAGAGAGTAGAAAAATGTATATATAACTTTGACTACGTGAGAGAATTACGAACCTTCCCATACTTATGACTTATATTAGCTTTTAGATCCACACTGCCATTGGGGTACACTATGCCTACTTCGGCCTATATAGAGTTTGTACAAATATGAAAGATGATGGAACTTTTTTGTACAAAGATATTTAAAGATACTCATATAGGACTTACACAAACGACATCATCTTCTACAAGGATAGTCCGCATATCCACATATGTTTTTCCACTCTGCCAAAACCGACAAAACTTATATATATATCATTGAAGAACCCAACAGATATATAATTTGAAAGCCAAACAATTTGGAGGTATTAGACTTAAGAGAATGATGATATTATTGATGATTGTGTTCAGGAGTACATGAGTACATGGTTACATATATAGAGAATAGAGAGAGAGACATAGAGAAGATGGAGAGGAGCGTATGAGAGGAATGGGGAAGAGTAGTGGGGAGACAAGAGTGGGAGACAAGAGGAGGAGATGGTGGAGAGAATTATGGATACAATATATTAATAATACAATACTCTAATAGGAGGATCGATCAAACTGTAACCTGAACAGCATCACTGGGATTCCCGGATTTACGGGTCAGTACTCCATATCGAGGAGTGTTGAGGTCCACTGTCCAACGTAAATCAGCAACCTGAATAAGATAAAAGTCATGATTCAGCAACTGCGCAATCTGATTCCAAAACCGAAATCACCATCACAGAACACTACCTCAACGACACGGCCTACCACAATATATTGATAAACAGGAATGTACCTAAAACGCAGATTATTGACCCATATAAGCTAATCTCAGATTATTTGATTCAAAACCAGAGAGGAATGAAATCAGAGAGAACCTGGCTCGCAATGGGCGTACATGGACGTGCTTGTCCACGCGTTCCACAACTCCACAGAATATCGCCTGCAACTCACCGTCCGGAGAAACTCCGTGTCCTTTACTGACGGGACCTTCGTGGTTAACGGGGATGGAGTCGGAGAGGACAACAATGTCGTCAGAGTTTGACAGAGATTCTAGCCGCTCCATAGCTCTACCATACCTGGATTTCTGCGTCTGATTCAATCGTAGCTGAAGCTTTCTCATCGCCATCACAAATAAACAATGGTGGCTGGATAAATCAAAGTTAGGGATAGAGAAGAAGAAAAACCCTAATGTTTTTTTTTTGAACCTAGAGAGAGAGAGATCTAAATTCAGAGGAGCTCGTTTTCAAAGTTGGCATCTGCCAAATAAACCCTATCGCCGCTAAGGAAGAGAAGACGGGGAAGAGTAATCTTTTTTTTTTTTTTTATAAACCCTAATGTTCGTGGGTGGTTTATAAACTCCTGAGTTTATAAAATCAAAGTTCGGGATAGAAAAGCAAAAAACCCTAATGTTCGTGGGTGGCAAGTCACTTTTTTTTTTTCCTGAAAACTTATTATATTGATCACCAAAGTGTTACAACTTATAGCAAAACCATCGGATTACACAAAGCCGGTGGATGTTTTACATCCACAGAGACAAAGCCGGCGGATTATAAAAATCCCCGAAAACAAAGCCGAAAAATGATTTCCTGGAACCGAAGATTGAAGACATTAATACAACTACAATACAAAAATTAAACTAAGACGGCCATAAAACATAGATCAAAGAAATTTTGTTTTCTTTGTTTTCCAAAAGTAAACTTTGGTTTCCAATAGTTTTAGAGCAAGTCACAAGAGATATCAAGTAAAAAAAAAAATAGATTTCTTTTCAATATATTTCTTCATTTTATACATCAAAAATAATATTTAAATATATTTTTCTTTTTCTATTTGATTTGTTAATTGCTTTTTTAAAACTAATTTATAATTGAGAAATTCCTCAAAATGACATCAAAACAAGTTTATCTGCCTAATCTACCACACGCTGAAAAAGTTGTACTCATACCATTTTTTATTAACACAGTGACTATTTTGTTACGCCAACGCAGTATTTGTTTAACTGGTGCTTCGGTATGGACAGTGCAGGATTTGTTTTATGCTTTTCATCTACAATTTCCATTGGTAAACTACACGACAATACACTAGTACAAACCACTAAGTATCATCATTGATTCTACATTTTTCAAAGGAGACATTGATTAAGTTAATAACAAGATGTCAAACAAGATTATTCATTACAAGGCTAAAGGCTTTAAACGCTAAACTGTTGACATAAACAAAATCATAAAACCACTTCTTCTCTCTCTCTCTCTCTCTTTCTCTCTTTCTCTTTGTCTCTCAGTCTTGATCAAAGTTGAATGATGAGATCGGAAATGAGAAAATGGAGAAGCAATGTGCACGCAAAAGCTGGGGTATGGTTTTACGATGCTCCAAGGATATCACCTACTCCTGGGTTTGCTCAGTTGAAACCTCAAAACCAGGCGGTATAAACACAATGTCGTCCCAGTTCGACGTTGCGCTTTCCTGCAAAACCAGATTCAACAAACTTGTCATTCTTATAGGACCTAGAAATGAATAATGCATTACAGAACTTCTGTGGTATATACTCTTTGATTGCTTACCTTCATCCCCTTGACAATTTCTTCGAAAACTGCAACCTTTGGAATATAATAAAATCATGCATTTCAATATGAGATGAGAAAATTATGGATTAGAAAAGCAATAGGGAAAATAAAATGACATCAGAACAAAACCTGAATATCTCCCGGCTTCAGAGCAGGGTTAAGCCGGTTCTGTTGGCGTGAAGCTCGTATTAGGGATTTTTCCAAGTCCTCCTGTTAGAACTCAATACAGATTCAAGCTTGCCGATCATGTAAACCAATGTATGGACAAAAGTGATAATTACACAAAGAAAACGTGGTCGTGTATGTAAGTTTAACCAACCTTTCTGAAGAAAACAGGGCGATAAGTCTTGTTATCACTTCGTAGAATCAAGCTCTTTGACTAAAGCGAAACAAGTCAGGTAGATCGACTAAAAAGAAGAAAAAGCCAAGTCATAAGTTTTTGAAAGCATTGGTTCTTTTCGCACATTACCTGGAAAACTGGAACACCATGGAAGTCTTCATCAGTGAAACCAGCTGTTTTCCTTTCCTGTATATATATATCATTTACTTATAAAGTAAGCATTGTGCCTAACCAAATGCTGAAGAGAAGACTGAAAGGCCAAGTCTGTTCTCAGATAAATAACGGTCTGTACTTCACAATCTCATTACACAACTTCTACGAAGATTTACATCCTTAAAACCTATATGCTGCAAAGAAATCCTATACTACCAGAAACGATTCTCTCTTTATTCACTCTCTAAATCTATGTACAGAAGACAACCGAGAACAAATCGCATCAAAGAACCAAAGATAGAACCCTAGGGTGAACTCTCATCAGCCCAAGTCAACCCTAGACCAAAGCCAGAATTCCCTCTCCTTCTGGCTCTATTAGCTCTCTAGTTAACCGACTCAACTATAGTTGCTGACCTATCAACAGAGCTAAAATCCATTACAAACCAAACCACCTTATGCACTAAACTAACAACAAGGCTTCTCAGTAATGAATGATGGCAACAATGTTCAGACAGCTGTACCATGTATGGTGACAAGCGGCTAAGCTTTTTGAGTATCCAAAGATATATGTTCTAATGGCAAATCAACTTACCTTGAGGGCATTTTTAACTTGAGTAGACTCCGGGATTAACCTAAATGCCACACCATTAACTTTTAACTGGAACACCTGCAACAACAAACAACACACACGAAAATCAGCAAAAGCAAAAAAACCAGTGAACTAAGTATAAAAAAAAAAAGAGAGCTAATTGATTTCGAAATTGCTTTACCTTGCTAAGAGCAAGAGCTACAACCTTGGAACCTTCTTTCCTCATTCGAGGGTCCATCATCTTCATCTGTTTAAGAAGCGCCTCCGCATCTTCCTCTTTGCAGAACAATAAACCTAGAGATTTCCCAGTGGAAGTGCCTGAAACCAACACAAACTCCTCATTCGGATTACTCAGCGCGTAAACAGGAACTCCCGCCAACCTCTCCTCCATATCATCAGCGGATAATCCCGCACGGCGAATCGGAGCCGCCGCCGCCGCCACATGGGTCTTCGCGCCGTCGTCAGAGATTCTAGCCCAGACGGGTGCGTTACCAGAGCGAGAAACGGAGCTGAAGCGCGAGAATCCGGAATCAAGGGCTTGTTTAGCTTGGTCTCGCAAGGAATCGAGAGCAGAGAAGATATTGGGATGCTCATCAGAAGAGTTGTTTTTGTTGTGGTTGAAGAGAGGATTAAGTGTTTTCGAAACGTTCTTGAGTAAATTGGAACATTGGGTCTGAATATTCGAGAAGGATTCTTGTAAATTTAGCTGCTTTTGCTGGAAAATGTTTGAATTCATCTTTCTCGGGAAAATATGCTAACCAGAGTGGTGAAGGGTTTTGCGAAAAAAGATTGATCCTTTGATTGAGAGACTATTATTAATCCTCTGTTGCTAGACACATTTACTGTTATCAACACTAACCACTTATACTCCGCCACGTGTCTATACTTTGTCTCTTTAGTTCTCTGTGAAGCTGACAAGTGCCACGTCACCTTCATCTCCAGTCTCTCACTTTTCCCTCTCTCTCCTTATCCAAATCCGTTACCATTGACACTTTCATCTTCTTCTTCGCGGCTTTTGCTCTGCCGCGCAACAATGGCGGTTTTCGGCGGCGCTAATTTGGGTTCTGTTTCTTTCTCCTCTCATCTATTCGACCAACAGTCTTGTTTTCTCTCTTGCCCTCTTCGACTCCTCCCTTCTTCCTCTGCTTCTTCTTCTTCTTCAAATAGAAATTCTCTCCTCTGCCTCGTCAAATCCTTCTCAGGCTCCGTCACCGCCGATACTGATACGAATTCCGATCAATCCTCCGTCCTTTCCCCCACCAATTCTCTTCTCCGGGATGCCTCCGACGACGCCGGACCCGCTCGGGTGCGTTTTTCATGGTTTCTCTGTTTACTTCGAATCAAATGTTGTAACTTTTTGATGTGATTGACGATAATTTCTATTAATGAAGTAGATGTCTAGCGATTGGAAAACGGCAAAGGCTTATTGTAAGAGTGGTGAGACATTTGAAGGTGAAGTCGAAGGCTTTAATGGCGGAGGCTTGCTTGTTCGTTTTCATTCTCTTGTGGGTTTTCTTCCTTATCCACAATTAAGCCCTTCACGTTCTTGTAAAGGTAACTAAAGCTCTCTCTTTTTTTTTTCCAGAATATTTCTTTTGTAAGTGTCATTGACGGTTTGTGTTTCTTACATTGAAGAGCCTCAGAAAAGCATTCATGAGATAGCTAAGACTTTGGTCGGTTCAACACTTCCTGTTAAGGTAATTTTTTTTAAACTCCTTAAAGTGTTCCAACAATTTGGCTTTGAGGTTGAATCTATATATATGTATAGGTTGTTCAAGCTGATGAGGAGAATAGAAAGTTGATTTTATCTGAGAAGTTAGCACTATGGCCAAAGTATTCACAAAACGTTAACGTTGGGGATGTGTTTACTGGAAGAGTAGCTTCTGTTGAGGACTATGGTGCTTTTATCCACTTGCGCTTCGATGATGGTATATTTGCATTAACCAAATTTTGTATTGATTGCTTTCTTCTTCCTCTTCTTCTGAGCTTGTGACATTGATGGAAATATATGTGTGTGGTGGTGATATAGGTCTTTATCATCTAACCGGACTAGTGCATGTCTCTGAAGTCTCGTGGGATTATGTTCAAGATGTTAGAGACGTACTACGCGATGGTGATGAGGTTCGGGTCATAGTCACGAATGTCGACAAGTGAGTTTCTTCATTTTGGTTACTGCATTTTACTAGTCATACATATCTTTTAATCAAGAGTTGTTCCATTGCAGAGAGAAATCAAGAATTACACTATCCATCAAACAACTGGAAGATGATCCTCTTCTAGAAACATTGGACAAAGTGATTTTGAAGGTAATTAATGTGAATGTGCATCTGTTCTCTTGTTGGTTCAAGTGTGATTTATAATAGACATTGAATATTATTACAGGACAGCTCTACGGGATCTCCTTCGCTAAGCTCGAACAATGGGGATACAATAGAACCTCTTCCAGGGCTGGAAACAATACTTGAAGAGCTATTGCAGGAAGACGGGTATAGACAAAATTATGATTTACTATTGCAGTCTTAATGAGTCTCTCTGCATAGCATCTTCTTAGTATAAGTGAATCCTGACTAGATTGGTTCACTCCTGGATTTGCAATTGAATCCATATATATATCAATAGCTATTGCTGGGCTGATACTTTTTGTAAACGCATGATGAGATGGAGATTGTTGATTGCATTAGTTTAGATTCAATGTTTTAGGCAGAACCATCTAAAGATTGAAGAACATCCTGGTTTCAATGTGTAAAAACTACATCTTGGTCAGTCCTTATATTCATTGCCTAAGAATTTATCTCTACATTGCAGAATAGAAGCAGTGAAAATCAACCGGCAAGGATTTGAGAAAAGAGTGGTTTCACAAGATCTTCAACTTTGGCTCTCAAATGTGAGTTCTGTTTTCTTGATATTCCAATAAGCATAACAAACTATTGTTTTTGCTATGTTGTGAAAATTTCCCATTCGTTGCATCTCTACTTCGCGCAGACACCGCCTTCTGAAGGGAAGTTTGTTCTTCTTGCCCGTGCCGGAAGACAGGTAGCTATCCCCCTGAAACTTCTTTTTCATGCCTTACAGATTGATTCTTGGTTTGATTTAAGTGGTTAATTCAATCATTCAGGTGCAAGAGATACACTTGACAACGTCTCTGGATCAACAAGGAATCAAGAAAGCGCTTCAGCGAGTACTAGAACGCGTCCCCTGAGGAAACCTAAGAGGCTTGCTTCTTGGCCCTAAATCAGCTCTATATGCATCTCTCAACTCTTGCCCATCAACACATTTGGTCACTCTACTTTTTGATTCTTCATCACCACAGGCAATGTACTTCAAGTGGAATCTGCTAGTACTTCAGAAAGCTAAAAAGGGCAATGCAAATTCATTTGTATGTTGTAATGTCACACACTACAATATATGTTTATACTCAAAATGTTTTGGTTCACATTATAAATTCAGTTAACATACAACTCAGAATACAAAACATCAAATATATATTCAAGATCTAACCTTGAAGTCAATTATTGACTTTTTGACACCAAAGAAACAGCTGACAAAATTTGCATGTTTTGGTAAGTATCTTTATCGTTTAATCAATAAAATAGTCTCTTAACCAAGAATGATTAAACATGATAATTAAAATCCTTTTTATCCTTTTGTTTGTTTCTTCCCTCCCACAACTTTCCTGTCTCTGCCATGCACATGCTCTCTCTCTCTCTCTTCTTCTTCTTCTCTCACTCCAATGATTACAGAGGCCAGCCTAAGCAGCCTACCCACTTTCACCATCTAATGTTCCCACATTAACATAAACCCACGTAAGATTCTTCTGCTTTTGAACTGTAAAATTCACTCTTTTTTTTTTAATTTCTTTAATTAAATTTTCTTATCATTACTTTCCCTCTTTCTTTTCTCTTTTGTCATTTTCTCTTAACCTCATTCTTCTTCTTCTTCTTCTTCTTCTGCTTCTTCTTTGTTCAGTAAAAAAGTCACCGCCTTCTCTTTCCTCTTTCCCACTTTGATTGATCAATCATTCATTCTTCTCCGTTTCTAAATTTCTAAGCTTCTTTCTTTCTCGTTTCTTCTGCCTCTGCAAAATCCTTCCTGACCCATTTCCTTTTTGACGAAAACAAACAAACAAAAAACCCAGAATTGGTTTAGCTTGTTTTGCTTACATTTTCCTGGGAAATTCAATCTCTTTCTCTCGTGGGTATAAGTAAAACACTGTCACTTGTTCGGAGTCTGAGAAGAATCAAACAGAAACAAAAAAAAAAGTTTGGTCTTTTTGTTACTTCTTGTGTTTCAAAAATCTCATTTTTGTTTTCTCCAGGAAAATCTCTCAATTTCCCCATGTAGAAGCAGCTTTCTGTCTTCTTTTCTGATTCAGAATCTCATAGTCATCTGGGTTTTCTTCAGAACTCCCAGAGAGTTTGTTGAAATCTTCACTCAAATAGTCTCTCTGCTCTATAGATGAACATGGACAAGCAAACGGAACAAGCCCTAAATTACTTACCTTTGGGTCAGAGCGATCCCTTTGGCAATGGCAATGGCAATGAAGGGACGATCGGCGATTTCCTCGGAAGATTCTGCAATCCTCAAGAGATTTCACCATTGACTCTACAATCCTTCTCCCTCAATTCCCAGATCTCAGAGAATTTCCCGATCTCCGGAGGGATCCGATTCCCGCCGTATCCAGGGCAATTCGGATCCGATCGTGAATTTGGGGCTCTCGGGTCGCAACCAACAACGCAGGAGAGCAACAAGAGCTCGTTGTTGGATCCAGATTCGGTTTCGGACAGAGCTCCAACCACGAAATCAAACTCCAGGAAGAGAAAATCGATCCCCACTGGGAATGGCAAGGAATCTCCAGCTTCATCGTCTCTTACAGCTTCCAATTCCAAGGTTGTGATTCAACATCTCTCTTGCTCTTACACGCTTTGTCTCACAAGTGTAGACTATTATAGGAAACTGTAGCCTTCTTGATTCATGAACAAATTATGGATAAGAGAAGAGAGTTGTGTTTTGTGCAGACTTTATCTATAACATGACCTTTAGTGTGTTCTTGAGATGTTTAAATTCTGATGAGAAACGGGTTTATTTGGGATTTATGATCAGATTTCAGGAGAGAATGTTGGATCCAAGGCTGTGAAGAGAAGCAAGCAGGATGAAGCTGGGAGCAGTAAAAACGGAATAGAGAAGTGCCATAGTAAAGGCGAAAATAAGGACGATGCTAAGCCTCCTGAGCCGCTCAAAGATTATATTCATGTTAGAGCTAGGAGGGGTCAGGCAACGGATAGCCACAGCCTCGCTGAAAGAGTACTAACACCTTCGAAAACCGATCTGTTTTTCTTTTGTCCATGTTTCCGTTCAAATTTACAATGTTGATGTTTTTTGCTGTGTGTTTGGTATTAGGCAAGAAGAGAAAAGATCAGCGAGAGAATGACGTTGCTTCAGGATCTGGTTCCTGGTTGCAACCGGATCACAGGGAAAGCTGTCATGCTTGATGAAATTATAAACTATGTGCAGTCCTTGCAGAGACAAGTCGAGGTAAAATTCGAGATTTTATATAAAATGTTCTTGAAATTGGACCCGAGTATTTCTTAGATCTAAAACTCGCGGTCTGTTTTATTTCAGTTCTTGTCTATGAAGCTGGCAACTATAAATCCAAGGATGGAGTTCAATGCTAATGCTGCTTTATCCACAGAGGTAAAATTCTTCTTCTGAAGCTTCGATACAATGTTGCTCTTATCGAAATGTTCTGTATCAATAATGTGTGCATCTGTATGTACAGATGATTCAACCAGGAGAGTCTTTAACGCAGTCTCTTTACGCAATAGCTTGCTCAGAGCAAAGACTTCCATCAGGATACTATTCTCTTGGCAAGAACATGCCCAGATTCTCAGACACACAATTCCCCTCGAGCGATGGGTTTGTTCAACCTGAGGTAGTTACCAGTTAAATGTCAGATTCTAGAAAACTGCGTTTTGGTGTATCCTAAACTCGACTTGCTCAATCCTTTTGTGTTTCTGATTGATTTCAGACACCGGGGTTCTGGGAAAATGACCTGCAAAGCATTGTTCAGATGGGTTTTGGAGATATCCAGCAACAGAGCAACAACAACTGTAAGAAAAAAATTAGATCCCATTGAAAAACATTAGAACCAGTCTCTCATGCTAATCTCTTTTATCTTTTTCTATGTTTTCAGGTTCTGAGCCAACACTTCAGATGAAGCTTGAGCACTAAGCTCTGATTAAAAGGTGTTTGTTATGGTGATCTCTCTGTACATACAGAAACCAAGTAGTGATGGGTACGGAGTGAAACATGTGGGAATGAGTGTTTTACTATCGTTTCTTCTTCGTTGCTTGTGCATCTGTTGATTTCTTCTGAACCCAAGAACAAAAACAAAACAAAAACTTCTTATTATGTAAAAATCTGACAAGAACCTTTTCTGGACCATCTCTGTATTATTTACAATTGTTATGTATCAACCTGTAAGAAACGGGAATAAATTTGTTCACTTCTTATATATATATATATATATATATATATTTTTTTTTTCTCACATTTTAGACAAAAATATAATTGATACGAGCGGATGACAGAAGTTTTCACTTTGAATTCATAGAGACGTAACCAATTGTGAGAATTTATATAATAAAATTATCTACTGTGTTGTTCTAACAAAATAATGTGTTGTTCTAACAAAATAATGTGTTGTTCTATATGGACAGAAATATTCGTAAAGTAATGAAATTTTTGCTTGGAGGATGTGATTGATTGGATCTAATTCTGGCCTGGTTTGGTGAAGATCACACCAAATGTGTTCGGAGCGTCACAATGAGTCCAAAGTAAAAATATGACTGACTAATTTTGGAAGCTTGATGGCAAAGTTTATATATTACTAGATTAGGATATGCCTATACGCAGATTTATATTTTATAACATATGAAAAAAAACCATAAAAAAAAAAATGAAAAACAAATCTCCAACCCAACTTCATTTTTGGTTCAATTCTTCTCCAACTCAACTTCATTTTGGAGCAAAAAATGGAGTTTTTAATACTTGACTCCATATTTGGAGTGAAGTCCAATTTTTTTTGTTCATGACTATTTTTAACTCTAAAATAGAGTGGCATTAGAGTAAAATTCAACTCCATTTTGGAATTGCTCAATTTTAAAACAAAAAATGGAACAATACATTGGAGATGTTTAGGATAGGACATAGGGCAAATGCTGATGCATATTTTGGTAACCCGATTGCTCCGTTATTAAAATAAAAACCTAAAATGTCTAAATAAAAAACAAATTACGTACCAAGTATTATTTTTACAACCTAATATTAATACATAAGAACCAAAAACTAAAGACTTTCAGTAACTGGAGTAATCACAAGCACCCCAAAAACGAGTAGTAGATAACTATTGATTAATCCATAAATTACTCTAAAGATGATATATATATAAAGTTGGGAGTGTGGATGTCGAGGAGTTGACTCCGAAGAAGTTAGTAAATATAAAAATGAAATTTGAAAAAGGGTTTCTCTAATTAATCACACAATTTTGAAGTAAAATACCAAATCTATATATTGATTTATATTCAGAAACCGTCTTAAAGTCCACTACATTTTCCCCACTGCAATCTTTTTTTATTATTTTTTACAGAATCTCTATTATTGTGATAACTCAAATTCTCTTACAAGGAATCTAACAAAATACATCTTTCAGATGAGAGATGGATGAATATATTAGCGATGAAGAAGAGAAGAGAGATTGAGAGAAGAGTTTGAAAATGAAGAATATATTGTATTTTTTCTTAATCCCATTCACTGTACATTTTGCTCTATATATTATATGCTATACAACGACATTTACAAATACAAATGGTTAAGTTAATCAAGTGATTTAAACCAGCTTAAACCGATCCATATACTCCAATAGTCCCCCTCAAGATGTGCAGAATATGTTGTGAATGCTCATCTTGGACTTAAGATGCTCAAACTGATATGGGAACAAAGGCTTTGTGAGTATATATGCTACCTGATCCTCTGTCCGCACATGAAGTAATTTTAGTAGACCCTTATCCAAACGTTCCCGAACCGTATGGCAATCCAACTCGATGTGTTTAGTTCGTTCATGGAAAACAGGATTGGTAGCTATATGAATTGCTGCAGTGCTATCTGAGAAGAGAATAGGAGCTGTAGGTGACAAAACTCTTAAATCACTGAGCAAGGTCTTCAACCAAGCCATTTCACAAGAAGCAAGAGCCAAATCTCTATACTCTGCTTCAGCACAGGCCCTGCTCAATATTATTAGGGATCCTAAGGCAAAAAAAATTTTGGACCCTTATTTTGTTTTTTACGTGTTATACTAAATTTTTTAAAAAAAAATTTGTGTAATGTTTTTTGTAGAATTGTTTTATAAAAAATAATTTTATGGGTCTTTTTCGATCTAAATTTTATTATTTTATATGTTTTTCTAATAAAAAAATATATAAAAAATTGGGGCCTTTAATTATTAGGATACGGGGTTGGGCCCTGGGGCGGTCGCACCCCTTGTCCCCTATGTTAAGCCGGGCCTGCTTCAGCAGAAGACCGGGAAACAGTTGGTTGTTTCTTAGAGCGCCAAGAGATCAATGAAGATCCAAGAAACATTGTAAAACCAGTAGTAGAACGTCTACTGTCAGGACATGAAGCCCAATATGCATCCGCAAAACCTTTGAGAGTAAGATCAGAGGATGCGGAATAGAAGAGACCCTGACCAACTGTCCCTTTAATGTACTGCATTACCTTGTATGCAGCTTTAAGGTGAGGAGTGCGTGGTGCAGAAGAGTATTGATAGAGTTTATTCACATCAAAGGTGATATCGGGACATGTTACAGTCAGATACATCAATCGGCCTACCAAGCGACGGTACAACTCTCTGTCATCAAGAAGATCACCATCTGTCTTAGGCATCTTCAAGTTCGGAACCATAGGAACAGAAGATGGTTTGCAGCCTAACATACCAGAGGAAGAAAGAATCTCCAATGCATACTTTCTCTGGCACAAAGAAATACCGTCAGATGATCTAGCAATCTCCAGCCCCAAAAAATATTTAAGAGGACCCATATCTCGTAGTTTGAAGCTTTTCTTCAAGTCCTGTGTAACTTGAGAAGCAGCAAGATCATTGGTGCTTGCGATGATTATGTCATCAACATAAACAAGAACAGCCACAAAATTATCCTCAAAACACTTAACAAACAGAGTGTGATCACCATGAGCTTTGATGAATCCAAAATTCAATAGAGCTGCAGAAAACTTCTTGAACCATTGCCGTGAAGCTTGTTTCAAACCGTATATGGATTTCTTAAGCTTACAAACAGCATTTTTAGGCAATGAGTCCCCCTTTCTAGCAGCATAACCTTCCGGTAACTTCATGTAAATCTCCTCCTCGAGATCACCATTGAGAAAAGCATTGGATATGTCTAGCTGTGTGAGAGTCCATTTCTTAGAGGCAGAAACCTTCAACAACAACTTGAAAGTAGCCATTTTTGCAACTGGAGAGAATGTCTCATTGTAGTCTAAGCCTTCCTTTTGAGTCTAACCCTTAGCTACAAGTCGAGCTTTGTACCTCTCAAGAGTACCATATGCAAGAAATTTCAATGTAAACACCCATTTACAACCAACAGCTCTCTTCACTGAAGGCAACGAAGTAACATCCCATGTATCAGTTGACTCCATAACACCAATTTCCTTGTCAATTGCCCCACACCACTCTTTGGATTTTCGAGCCTCAGCATAAGAACTTGTGATAGGGATTTTGGTAATATTGTTAATATATGACATATGGGAAGAAGAGAGTTTTGAATAGGAAAGAGAATCTGAGATGGGATATTTAAGATCATAATGAATAGAATAGCAATGATAATCCTGGAGATGGGCAGGAATTTTGCGTGTTCTTGGAGTAGAAATTTGTAAAGATGGTGATGGAATAGGTGGAGATGGAAATGAAAAAGGTGGAAAGTGATTATTGATACCTGAGGGCTGAGAGTCCAGTGGTGTGAAAAAATCCGTAGAAACCTCTGTCTTCAGATCTTTAACCAAGCGAAAACACAACATTTCGGGAGATGAAGATGTTGTTACTTTCCATGTCCATCAGCTTGTAACCTTTATATCCTGAAGGATAGCCCATAAACAAGCATGCTCGTGATCGCGGTTGAAACTTGTGTCTCTGTTTTGGTAATGTGGAACCATAGCAGAGACACCCAAATGTTCGTAGAAGACTGTAGTTAGGAGCTTTGCCAGTAAGAACCTCATGTGGAGTCTTGTTTGAGAGAAGCTGTGATGGAGTCCTGTTGATAAGAAACACAGCAGTCAAAACACAATCTCCCCAGAAAGCTAGAGGAACCTGAGACTGGAACATGAGAGCCCTTGCAACATTCAGTATATGTTGATGCTTCCTTTCAACCACAGAGGTCTGTTCAGGAGTCTCTGGACAGGAATGGTAAGATATGATACCCTTTACTTGATATAAACATGTGAACTTTAGCTCTGGTGCATTATCGGACCTCACAGATTTAATCTTAGCCTAGTACTGGTTCTCAACTTGTTGAATAAACGCAGGAAACACAATGATAACATCAGCTTTGGTTTTGAGTAGATAAATCCAAGTGGCTCGGGAATGATCATCCACTATGGTCAAGAAATATCGAAAACCATCAACTGTATCAACTGAAAAAGGTCCCCAAATGTCAATGTGTAACAATTCAAAAGGAGAGTTACAAATATTATTTGGAGAAGGAAAAGACAGCTTCTTCTGTTTAGCCAAATGACAAACATGGCAATAAGTTGAGCCTTTATTCTTGTACTTAGTAGTTCCTAAAATCTCTGCAAGTGTGTCCAGCCTTGTGTAAGAGGGATGTCCAAGTCTCCTGTGCCACATACTGATGTCAACCACTGCATTAACTGATGCTGTCGAAGGTTTAGTATCCAACATATATAGATTGCCAACTCGTCTACCCTGAACAATCGTCAATGCCTTGATAGGATCCTGGATTTTACAAGAAGAGTGATCAAAGACAACACGTGAGCCAAGGTCAGTAGTCAATGAGCTTATACTGATCAGATTCAGACGAAATTCTGGTATGAATAGCACATTCTTGAGAGAAATGTGTTTGTTGATCTGAACGGTTCCCACTCCACTGATTTTGACAGTAGAGCCAGTAGGTAAATTAACAGCACTCACAATGTTAGTATCTAAAGATAAAAAGATATTTCTATCATGAGATACATGATGAGTTGCTCCAGAGTCAATAACCCATGTCTCTCTGGACAAAGTATGTTGGGAAACTGTCAATATGCCAACAAAACAATACGTGGAAGGTGAAAAGGAGATACCAGAATGATCATTTGCAGACTTAGAGGAACTAGCTTCAGTAACACCACCTGTTGGAGTAGAGTGGAGCTGAGAGCTGAAAAGAGCTATGAACTGTTGAATCTGATCATTAGAGAGATTTCCAATCATAGTCTCCATATTAGGCTTTGGAGTGTCAGACAGAGAGACTGCTGCTGTGACAGGCCCTTGCTTCTGAAACTTATCAGGAAACTTTCCTTTTGGTGTGAAGCCAGGTGGAAATCCATGTTTCTTGTAACATCTTTCAGCTATGTGTACAACCCTATTGCAGAAGGAACATATAGGACGACCTTTATTGGGACCAGATTGAACATAGCATATGGCAGAGTCAACCGTTGGAGGGACAACATTTTCGAAAATCTGAAATGCAGCAGGAGGAGTAATGATGTTGGAGAATCCTCTTTGACTGTCATCTTGATCCAAAATGTTGTAAACCTCAGATAGGGAAGGAAAAGCTTTCTTCATGATGATTTGCCTGCGTATTATTGCGTAAGAGTCATTAAGTCCTGCCAAAAACTTAACAATTCGAGCTCTCTCTGCCTTCAGTTGCAGACGAGCAGCCTTTCCACAAGTGCATGGATCATCTGGTTCTTCAGTGCTCTCCAAATTATCCCATAGAGTCTCCAGTTTAGTATAATAATCAGAGAGAGACATGGATCCTTGACGAAAATCCTGAATCTCATGAGTAAGATTAAAAGTTTTTGGGAGATTCATCATATGAAAACGACCATAGAGATCACGCCAAATATCCGAAGCATCATTCAAACGCAAGATACTACGGTAGATCTGAGGTGAGACAGAATTCAAAAGCCACGATTTCACCATACTATTGCAACGAGACCAGAGGCGAAAGTGGGATTCTGATTCAAGAGGACGAGTGATAGATCCATCTAT
Organism: Eutrema yunnanense; assembly: GCA_002933935.1. Lineage (NCBI taxonomy): Eukaryota > Viridiplantae > Streptophyta > Magnoliopsida > Brassicales > Brassicaceae > Eutrema > Eutrema yunnanense. The sequence goes on along the minus strand of PKML01062198.1, from coordinate 1,277,400 downwards.
GAAACCTATCTTATTCTTAGCATCAAGAGCAATACGCATCGCAGCATTCCAATCATCATAGTTTGTACCATCGAGCTTCAGAGAGATGATAAGCAAACCTAGATGATCATCATTATGCATATAAAACGGAGATTGACTTGGATCTTGAGAATCCGGCATTGCAATAGCTCGCGAAGCTCCAGAATCGTGAGAAAAGACCACTGGAGGAGTAATCGGAGATGGATCTGCAACATCGGAGGAAGATCGAGTAGATTTTTGAGCTGACTTCGAAGTAGAACCCATCGTAGTCTTCGATCGAGTAGATCGTCGCGTAAGGTTCTTCAAAGACACCATCGTGAGCAGAAATCAATCGGCGGAAACGAATCGAAATCAACAATAGAGGAATCAAGAGCTTGATGGCTCTGATACCATATTAGCGATGAAGAAGAGAAGAGAGATTGAGAGAAAAAGTTTGAAAATGAAGAATAGATTGTATTTTTTCTTAATCCCAGTCACTGTACATCTTGCTCTATATATATGCTATACAACTACATTTACAAATACAAATGGTTAAGTTAACCAAGTGATTTAAACCAGCCTAAACCGGTCCATATACTCCAATAGAATACAAAAATGTATAAATTGTAAAATGAATTTGTAGGATATAAGAAATACAATGAGAAGTTTGCAAACTTTAGTTCTATATCTCACAGAATCAGATCAGACCCCAACAATGTCTTGTTTTTTTTTTCCTATACACATTACAGAAAAAAATGTTGTGGAAACGAAACTATATGTTGCATCGGTCATATCCGGAGAACCAAGAAGGCTCGGCGAGCTTTGACAACTCTGCGTCTTTCTTGTAAAATGGCTCGAACTCTTCTCTCCATTGCTGATCACCAGAAGTTGCTGATGGCTCATCATATTTGGCAATAGCATCGCCACTAAAAGAAGCTTGCAAAGATTCTATGGGATTGTGTGACTCTGCAATGTGTTGTTGGTTGAGAGTGCTGATTCCGGTTTCGTCTTTCCTCTTCAATTTATCAATCTGTTTATATGCTTCTGATGCTTCATACTCTGCATCCATTGCCCGTTTCTGCGAATACACAAGCCAGAAAGGTTAAGTAAAAGTCATATGATAGTATTGATAACAAAATTGCACAGATATGGGTGAGATTTTTAAATGTTTAGAAATTTACCTGTGCAATTTTCAATCCTTCTTCAGCTTCCTTAAGTCGAACAAGCAACTCTCCTGCTGCTTCAACAGCTTCAGCTGTATCTATTAGTTGTGACTGGAGACTCTTGTTCTCATCCCTGAAGTATTGTGCCTCCTTCTCTCTTTGCACCTTCAAAGCTGAGATTTCTGCTGCAAGCGCGTTTATGAATCTGGACTCTGCTCCCTTCACTCCTGCTCTGGCTGCTGCTTTTTTAACGTCGTCTATTCCTTCTCGGATCCTTCTGTGTCTTGCTAACAATTGTATATGCTTCTCTTCCAGGTCTGCGTATTGTTCAATCATACGTGCATGCCCCTGCATCGCCATCTGCATTGCTTCCGTCAACTCTTCTGTACATCTTTTCTCGGTATCCAGCTCACGTTTCTGTTTTACCATTAGCTTCCTATTGGTATCAAGCTCAGTTCTTAATTCCTCAGCTAGAGAGATCCAGTTGCTCTCCGCTTCAGTCCAACGAAGTCTTTCCTGTTCTAGTGCCTTCACAGGACACTCGTCCGTTGACTCAGGAATGGTATTAAGTGGAGGAGCCTGATGAGGCTCACATGTGTAAGTCAGCTTAAGCAGGGAACCTCTTTTCCGAGATGATGTAAGAGAAGTGTCAGTGTAACAATGTAGCTGCGCCTTTAAATCTTGAATCTCTTCCAATAATACTTCCCTTTCTCCCATATCACCATAGAAGTTCTTGAAACTTTCGAGCTCTTCTTGTGCTCTTTTTAATTCAATCCTCGTCTGCAATACTTCAGGGTGGTTCTCATACATGTCCTTCAGAAGCTGCAGCATTATATGTTAGGAAACTTTTCTGCATCAATTCAAGAATCTTCTAAACAACGGAAACCCCAAAAGTTTACCTTATGCTCATGCATGAGAGATGCAAATTCTTCATCCAGGAAATCATCTTTAGATAACACGCCATCCATGAGGCTTTCAAGGCGAACGATCTTGTCCTCCCTTGTTTGTCCTATGATGGCATTGCACTCTCTCTCATGTTTGTACTGTTGCACCTGTTTAATTTGTTAGAGAAAGTTAGAAAGGTTCTCTCATTTTGTAGAAACTAGAGAAAGCTAACAAAACCAGAACATAAGCTAGGATCGTACCAGCCTATTAAGCTGTGATATTTCCGAGGCCTGCTTAGTGCAGAACTCTTCCAGAGCCATTTCTCTTCTGATAGACCCTGCTAGAACCTTTTCCACTGCCTGTAAGGTGCAGAAAACTCCCATTATATCGTTACACTATACAAATGCAGAACGCAACGCAAAAAAAAACCTACTGTAAATGAAATCCTTACTTTAGGAACTTGGAAATTGGACTTCTCTGTAACTTCTGAGTTGTCAACCGGCACTAACTGGAGATTTGAAATGTCACTTGTTTCTTGGGCATCACATCCTGCTATGCATTTGCATTTACTGCACAGTACTTCTTTTGGGTTCTCTTCCGCTATAATATCTGCTTCGGGATAAGTTTGCACACCTACATCAGCCTTACTTACAACTGTTGAAGGCTTGCATTCTAGAGCTTTGTAGGAAAACCCGAATGTCGATCGTCTTTGAGCGGTACTCTGGCGATAAGAGTCAAGAAGTTTCATGCCTCTGTGGAGGCTAGCCGCCAATTGCTTAGTGGGCACAGGAAAAGCTTCACTTTTTAGTGTAGACAAAGCACTAGATAGGTTGAACATCTCACTGGACATAGCCGGAGAAGGTTCCACAACTTCTGTAGTTAATTGGTTCTCTCTCTCAAGATCTTTTTGCGATGCGGTGGACATTGATGATGTCCTCAAGCTTTTCCTGCTATTTCTAATCCTAGGAGAGACGCTCTCAGTGGGAGTGGTTAGTACAGGAGAAGCACTTACTGGATCTATACTGAGGCAAGGTGACACAGGATTTACTGAGAAGTGTTCTGTATCATTTGAAGTATCAGATACTGATGCAATTGCAGAAACAAGAGCTTCGGGAACCAAGTCTTGACATGATGGAACATTCTCCGCCGTGCTTGGTGCATTGCCATGGCTTGAGTCGCTAATACAAGAATGAAGAGAATTGGTTGTTGAAGCAGGCTGTACACTTGAACCATGATCCAGAGTTTGCTCAGTTGCTTTGATCTGATCTGTGATGATGCCGGTTTCTGCCACAGTTAACACATTATCAGTAGCCGCTGCCCCATGGTTCCCAGTTTGGCAACTTGCATCCTCCATATTAACATCTGTATCTTCAGGAAACTGCTTTCCTGTAGATTGGCCATCAAATGATTTAAGGTGGGAGTTTTTGTAATTTTCATCCTTCAGGGCCACAGTTTGTAAGGATGAATTTATTTTCTCTACTCTGCTCATCTCCTGATTGTTCTCCTCGGCAGGTGGAGATGACTGCAAGCCTATCTGAGCACAAAGCCTTTCAACAGCCTCCTCATCAATTTCCATCTCAGTATCCCCATCATCATCTCCATTGGCTAATGACTTTGGATGACTCAGGCCAAAGCTTCTTAACAAACTCATACTTCTACGCGCATTCCAGGAAGTGGTATAAGCTGCATTTGGGTTGGTTGGGCTGTTTCCATTATTCTTCACCCTTTGCAGTTCCTCCTGCACAGTTTACATTAGAAGTTACATTCACATTTGTGTAATTGTATTTATATTTTATGAGGTAATCAAAAGAATGCGTACCCTCAACTGGCGTATCACTTCCCGCAAGAAATTTACATCATCCTGCATTACTTCATTGACAACTGCCTTGTTCTGTATCGACTTTGCACGCTGAGCAAATCTCAAGGTGCTGAAGGTTTCACTTCTACAACTGCAGTTTATGATGCATTTTTATCTTGCAGAAAAGTGGAGGATGAAATAATTTCTCAAAGAGAAATGTGGGTTCTCGGTTTACCTTTGCGAGGGAGAAACTGCGCAAACCATAGCTAATTTTGCATTCCCACCAAGAGACTCCTGTAATAGAAATGTCAGCCTGGAATCTCTGTAGGGTATATGCCTTTGCTTCCCTGTTTGTGAAATTTCTGCGAGAATGTTGATCAAATTCCTGCAAGTAAAAACTCGTACGGTTAACATTTATCTACGCTTCTCAGTTTCAGACTCTGTAGAATCACATCTGTAAAATGTCAATAAGAAAAATATGGCATAGAAGTCAGAAGTTACGACCATCATTTTCAATTTTTGTTCCTTTTTCCCTTAGTTTTAGTCCTTGTTATCAAAAGTCCAGATTCAAATGCATGCTACAGCATCTAACATACTCCCTAGATAAACAAAATGCATTATTGACTGGAAAAGAACAATCAACAAGCAGCCTGATCAACAAGATTATTCTGATCTTACCCAAGTTGAGAAAGTGATCGATTGATATTCCCAGCTTCCTTCAAACGTTCTCCTGCTGCACCAGTTGATTTTTGTCTTTCGGAGCCAGCCAAATCAACAAGATTGATTCTACTTGTTTTGAAGCTGCTTAGACCATCTGCAGCACTCTGTTGCATTAAAATTCTGTTAGATATCGATTCCCCATAACATTATAATAAAAAATGAACTAAATAATTGTTAGACTAGTAAGCATCTGAACCTCATAGCCTATTCTTAAAACCTTTACAGTCACCAGTAAATATGAATAATTTAATAAAGGAGAACAGCCCACCTTGCAGTGAGACTCAACAACACAAGTAAATACACAATGCGACCTTGAACTCTCTGCATTTACACTTGTTGCACCAGTCCTTCTGTTAGCCAAGCCCTGCACCAGTTTCAGATGCAAGCATTACTTTGACATGCTATATAAAGATCTTTTGTAGATCAGTCATGTTCTTTCTGAACTTTCGATGTGCATAGCATCGCTAACAAAGCTGAAACATTAAAGTCCAATAAACAGTCTTCCAAATTCCTGTGGTGTGGCCACCTTTTGTTTGTAACAAAGCAAAGTTTCGCATCCCATCTTTTAAAAGTTAAAAATGGTATCACACCTAGAAAACCCCAAGTGTACACGTTTGAGAAAGCACTATAGAAATCTGTGTGGATTATTTTCCAAAGAGGAACATGGTATGAAACGGTGTAACAAACCTTAATCAGAAGCTGTGACAAATCCTTCAAGTTTTTCACGTATCCCTCGGTTAGATTTTCAACATAAACACCGGACTTGACATCTTCTCTAATCTGGTACAATATTAATTAAAACGATGAACACATGTTCTTTTACCTTAAAATGTAAATCAAGTTGAAGTTGGAAGTTCTTTTTACCATCAGATTTTTTTGGCTCGGATCCAAAAGATCTGTTATTTGCTCGTTGTATATCTGCATGGAAGATGGGAGAGAGAACAATAAGTATCAAGCTTTGAGAAATGAAAACATCAACCACACCCATAAACTATAGTAGCATCCACTCATTCAACCTCGAGAAAAGAACAGCGGCACTGGTAATTGAGCTGCCTTTCAGCGTGCTTCACTTGCTCCTGCAAACAAAAGAAATCAACTTTTGAATGTGCTGCCTCTTTCACAAGATGAAACGGACTGAAAGTAAACAACACCAAACATCACCTCACTGATACGGGCGAAGAGCAATTCAAAGACACGTGGAGTCAAACCTCTTTGGTCACCACTAAGGTGCTCTTCCAACAGTCCGTTTGCAGGACCCCACATGGTATACGTTTTCCCACTACCAGTCTGATGAAAAGTGTTTTCATGATAAAAGTTCAGAAGTTAAAGTCGCAATCATCTGGTTAAGATATTGCAATTCAAGCCTAAAGAAACACATTGAAAAAATGATAAAAACCTGTCCATAGGCAAAAACAGAACTGTTAAATCCAGCCAGACAGTTTTCTACAAGAGAGGCTCCCACAAGCTGAAAGATTTCATCCTGCAAAGAATACATGAAAGATAAGGAATTAGCCCTATCTAAATCATGCGATAATGACAACTCAATCACGAAAACTAATTTCTTACCTGTGTTGACTCCGGGTCAGCAATTGAGTCAAACGTGAAAGTATGTTCATTAATTGTGAGGGCATCGCTGGAGATCTTTTTTACTATCATCTCCTCTTCCTCACCTTTGCTTGGAGGCTTCATTCTGACTATAACCTACAAAACGAGACAAGGGCTCAAGTTGAGACTTGAGAGCTTACGAGGTGCCATCAAAATTGTTGAAATATGCAGCAGCAAAGACTTCAAGATGGTTTATCAGAAATCATTTGTCACTCAGCCAGTAAATCTCTTGCATTTCTCCTTAATCGAACTAATTGTAACAATTAGCCAATTTTTAGCCAAATGAAACCAAAACCTTCTTAAAATAGGGATTTGATCAACTCAACCAAGAGATTAGGGATTTGATCAACTCAACCAAGAGATTAGGGATTTTCGTCTGACATTCTCCAATTTCTGAGCAAGAAAAAAAAAATCAAAAGCTCAAACTACCTTGACACCAGAGTCTGAAACCCCAGCTACTGCATTTTCCGCCGCAGCCTCGACGATGAGCTTCCGTTTAAGAGGATTAGCCGACGGCGGACGCGGAGGCAGTGGACTCTTCAGTTTCGCCGGAGACGACCTAGAATCAGGCATCAACGAATTCAGATCCGGAGGCGGTGCATTCTCTTTTGCGGATCTCAGCTTCCTTTGAGACTTGGATTTAGTCAGGCTAGGGCTCGGCGATTGCGACTCTCCGATTTCCCGCAAGATAGCGTTTCTTGGCATCATGAAGTGCTTCATCTCGCTCTGATATCAATTACACTCTCTACAGAAGAAGAGAGGAAGAGCAACAATCGATGTTCGGGCAAAGCAACGAGGAAGAAGGGAAGGAGAGAGAGAGAGAGAGCCGTTAATGGCGAGAATTTGAATTTCTAGATCGAAGCACTTGTTTTCACAAACATCACATGTGTATATTCTCCATCTATTCTATCGTGATCGCGAGATGAATCCAACGGTGGAGAAACTATAAGGGCCCATGATTTGTTTGTTCGACCGTTTGAATTATTTTTCTTCTTAGGATATTTCAATCCAACGTGGCACGTGGTTTTTAGATTAGGTTGGGTTGGGCTTAAAAACAAAAGCCCAACTAAACGACGGTAAATTACAAAGCCCAACGAACATTCTGTATACCCTTTCCTTTTTTCCACAACAAAGAATCAACTCTTCAATTCTGATTAGGAAGAAGCCCTAAAATCCTATAAAGCTATAAATAGGAGTGGGCATTTCAGTTTAATTTCAAATTCGGTTCGGTTCGGTTGATTCGGGTCGAATAAAACTCTAGCCGAACTCAACCGAAATAAATTTGGTTCGGTTTATGTTCGGTTCGGTTGATTCGGGTCGAATAAAACTCTAGCCGAACTCAACCGAAATAAATTTGGTTCGGTTTATGTTCGGTTTGGGTTTAGTTCGGTTTGGTTTAGTTTGGTTCGGTTGTAATTTGGTTTGGTTTTAGTTCGGTTTTTAAAAAATCAACTTATAAAAAACAAGAATCCTAACGAAACGTAAACAAAACGAAACCATAAAAAAAAACATTCCCTAAAATTCTAAAACCAAATTGAAATTGTCCCACTTAATCAACATAAAAAAATGAAATAAATTCATGGTTTCGTCTCTCCCATGCCACTAAAATGAACCTGCAACAAGTTAATTATACAAGCTAATGTTTATTCATCTCTTATATGAACCCAGCATATGTGTTTATATTTTTAATATTATTAATTAACTAATTAACAAAAAAATACATTGGTTTATCGGTTCGGTTCAGGTTGAGAAAAACTTCAACCGATTGACTTATATATAGAACTAGATAAGTGCCCGCATATATGCGGGGTTGTAATTAATTTTTTTATAACCCGTTAAAAAAATTAAAAACAAAAAATAGAAAACAAAATTAGATCACCCGTAAAAATAGATATAATACATAATTTTAGAAACGAAGTTTCCGATAAAATAAATATATATCTTAAATGAAAAATTTGGTGAATCATATGCAACTGCATATAATTATTAGACTTTTAATTTTTTGGTGTGTAATTGACATACTACCAAATTATAGTTTATATAGATGTGATAAATTAGAATTCTTTTCCTTTTGGGATTAATTTCTTTAATTTAAATAGAAAAACTAAAGATTTTTTTTTCTTTTTATATTAATTTTGCCTATTAAAATATATTTATTTCTTAAGTACATTTACCTTTAAAAATTATGAATCTATTATTTAATAATAAAAATTTTATTCTTTTTTATTAATCGATTTTAAAACTTTCCATATTTGACTTGACATGTGTCGCGATTAGGTAAGTTAACAACTTTGAAACATGCAACTTTATACTAATTTTTTTATTT